>JAXGGA010000063.1:0-380746 GCA_038373865.1 Uloborus plumipes | reverse complement strand
AACAGTAGTGAAATTATATGAATATGAACGATCGTTATTTACTATATGTAATATATACACATGTACAGAGACATTCCCCTTTCTTTCATCGTGGCGAAAATATCAGCGACTTTCATAGAAACTAAGGAGTGGGATCTTTCTTGCTTTTGTTCAGTCTTTCTTCTCTATGCATGTTGAAAGAAGATATGAAAGGCTTTCATTTGTCATTTTATTACTCTTAATTCTCTATATAACAGAAAAAAATTCTCTCTACAAAAGCGGTTCTAGTTGGTTTAATTAAAATAAACTGCAGCAACTTCATAGCTTGTGGAAACATATGGTTCTGTTCATTTTCAAAGATAAAATTAAGCACATTTTTAAGACTATTTACAAAGAATGTTTGCCCATAAATAGCTGCTTTTTGTCTTATAATATCAAAATGTTTTCTTTAATTCTTTCCTAGACTGCTGAATGCCTCTAAAACTAGAAAAGCTACATATAACTTAAAATTTACTTTCATCTACTAATGATATGCATCTATTAAAAAAATTTTGCTTTTCAGTGTGATTCATTTTTGAAAAAGTTTTAAGGAAATCACTATTCATATTGGTTAAAGTTTCAACTTAAAGATACGAAAAACTTGACACATGAAAACATGAGACATTTAAAAACGACAAAAATATTTATTAGAAAAAGACCCTCACAGAAATAGTGAATTGCAAGCTTTCATTTAGACCGCTCTCTGCACACGACAGCCCCAAATTTCGGAGGAGAGCAGATGAAACTGCCTCAGCTTAAGTGGTGTAGGGTTGCATACTCCTAGGCTACGGGGCTGCAAAGGCAGATTTTTCCTGCCTTCAACAGTCGTTGTACTGAGTCGAGAGGGCAAAATGATGAGGTACATGTGAACGTTCTCCATACTATGTGCAGAAAAGATACAAAGGTTGATAACCAGTGATGCTTGATGCTTTTCAATTGTAAAAAGATGGAAAGTTTTATATTTTTCTTCTTTTTTTTTGCTATATTTGCTATTTAGTACCACAATATTTTTCTGATCAACGCATTTTTAGTTATTTCATGAATAGCTGAGTTTGGTCTACAGTCGACGATTGTTATAACGACCACACGCTAAAAAGACCATCCTAATATAACGACCGGTGAGAAAACCCCCAACTGTATCCCAATATACTCTATGTTCTATCTCTTATAGCGACCACTCGTTATAAAGACCGTTTTCTGTAGGGCGGAGATGGTCGTTATACCGAGTGTAGACTGTATTTTCATTGTGGGTAGGCACTGCCTACTTAAACATATCCTTGATTCAGAGAGAGAGAAACACAAAGACCCTCATACAGGGTTCATACTCAAATTTGAAAATTAAAAGTAAGGAGTTTTTAAGGAGTTTAGCAGGAGTTCATTTAAATTTTTCAGGACTTTCCCACTTGAAATACTTATTTTTTAGCAACATCTCAAACATTTTTCTACAACTCTTGTGTTATTTATTTTTGCCGTCATACAATATATTGAGTAACATACTAAATTGAAAGTCAAATATGCAATACTTTATTTTGAGGATACAAATTTTTAAAAAAGTAAAAAAAAAAATAATTAAAAGAATGTAAAAAAAAAAAAAATGAAAATTAGTGTTTTCTCAAAAACAAGAAACTCCTTAATAATTTTGTAACTAGAATCAGCATAAAAAAAGTAATTATTAAAATAAGCATTGTAATAAGCTGGGTTCACTTGACTGTGGTCAGTGAACCATCATCCTCTTTTTGCACTGATGATGGGGCTTCATTTATAATAGCCCCGAAATAGCTATTTGCTGAGTTTTCTAACTCTTTTTAAACATTTGTACTTATGGACACGTTGTCTTGCATTTTTAACTTCATTGTAATAAGCTAACTGAAAATAGTAGAGGTTAAAACAACTTCCAACTTCCTTAAGCTTTGACGATGGACACTATTAAAGTGCACAGAATTTTGTTTAAAACTTTTCAAATTAATGATTTAAAGGAAAAATATAAATAAATTTTAGTCATTTGCCTCTTGACTGAGTACAGTAAACGTCATAAATGCGAAAAATCGTATTTCAATGGCGGATGCAAAAAGATCGCGATTTCCATAATGAACGAATTAAAAGGGGAAAAAAGCGACATATAAAAGGATTTATTCAAGCAAAAATGTTTTAAATTAACATTTTAAAGCTCTTCGGTAAACAAAATAGAGATAGCATTAAAGTATTTGAAGCAAAACTTAAATTAAATCTGGGACTCAGGGATGAAAACACCTCAACGTCAAAAAAGAGGAAAAAATGTGCGGCTCAACATTTGGATAGATTTTTTTTAATGTTATGCAAAATTAGTCATGCGAGATTTCCAATAAATTTTTACTGTGAAATCGAACGCAAAAACGGAAGATTGGAGGGTTTTTTTTTTTATTTTTATTTTTAAAACCTCTTTTTTGCTCATTTCCTGTTTCTATATTTTTAAGTCATAATAAATAATGCAGGAACAAAAAAATGTAAGGGGGTGTAATTTTAGATGAATTAGACACTTGTATCTCAAGAAATGAATTATCTAATTAATATTGAATGGTCTTAAGTTATTTTGATAAATTTTAAAGATTGAAATAATTTTCACGATTTTTTTGGCTAAGATCTCGAATATTTTAGCTGAATTTTCTTAATTTCTACCTCCTACAACGGAAACTTATGTTTTTCGCAGTATGCCAAAATATAATATAGTTCGCTAATAATTGCATTTCATCCTTAAGGTTTCAATCTTGCTGCATCCTAAAAACGTATCCATTATTTTGGAAATTGAAAGTAATTTCACCCTCTACCGCTTTAAATCAACTTATTTTATGCTTTATTTTTACAATAAGTGAAGACATATATTTTTTTCTGATCATGATGCAACATTAACTTTTAGATCGTGGAAAGAAAGAAAAAATAATAAGAGCGGAAAATCGCGGATCCGCGGAAGATTTTCATCACTGGGGACTTAAATTTTAATTTTTTGTCTCTCATAAAAAACAGAATTTCGCTTGAAAAATTTTAATTTTCGATTTTAAAATAAATAAAAAACGATTTTACTTATTTGCTCCTTAATAAAGCCAAGTATGCACTAAAATTCAGAAAAATTCTATTTCGAAACCGGATGCAAACAGATTGCATCATTTAAAATGAAGGCGTTTTAGTATAAAAACGGCAAATAAAACAATGTACTAAAGCAAAAAAAATTTAGAATTTCCTTTTAACAGGTCTACTTGATCAATATAATTAATACTTATCGACTTAATCGTCGAAAATTTGGAGTGAGGAAAAGATTTTCGGATGTATCGTAGAGATAAAAGCGTAGCGAAAAATACTAGATTTCCGGTATTAACACTTAAAAAAATACCAGAACTCCGGTATAATATTCGAATACAATCTTGGGATTAGTAGTAGAAGAAAATATTCAAGGGCTTGTATTCACAGAATTAAAAATAAGGAGTTTGTAAGGAGATTATAGCAAAATTCAGGAGTTTTAAGGGCCCTTATTTTTTCTTCTTAAAAAGCAGGAGTTTATAAGGAGTTTGTAAGGAGCGTACGAACCCTGTCATAAAGAAGAGAATTATGCTTGACAAATTTTAATTTATGGTTGTAATTTGGAAGGAAAATTGGAATTGTACCAGATCACAAACGCAATAATTTACCTACTCAATTTTTTTTCCAAAAATGTGATTGTTAAGTTTGAAAGATGTTTTAAAGATTAAGAGTAGCCACAAAAACATGTTTGTGATAATTCTTAAAATAAAAAGTGGCAATGCAAATATTAAAAACGCGCAGATATCTAAAACTTAACAGATCTCATCTCACATTTGAATAAAGTTGTTGTTCGAAAAATAAAATCTTTGAAGTTAGTACTTGAGTCGTTGTTTCCTTTGCTTGAATATATTTTTTGATGAACCAGGGGTTCAGTAGTATCCGAGAACAAGCAATGAACGACTTCCTTTTAAAATAGCAGGAAATTTCTGTGAAATTTTCGGTTGCTCTAACATTTGGCGTCCGCGAAAGGAAAGTAAGCCTAACTTTCAATATGTTTTTATCGGTAAAAGCAATTAAGAAAGAAGATTTAAAGCTCGTGGCTGAAGAAATTGGCGAAATTGTGTTACCAACGGCAAAAATCACTGATTTGAAAGACTTAATTTTAAATAGTGAAGTATACGAAAAGGATCCAGATTTTGTTAAAGATATTTTAGAAAATGCCGTAGCAGAAAGACTTAAATTACATGAACAAGAGCTTGAGTTATCGAAATTTAATAAACAACAAGAGCTCGAGTTATTGAAATTACAACAAGATCGAGAGCGAGAATTCGAACTAGAAAAATTAAAGTTGGCACAAGAGCGAGAACTTGAGCTAGAAAAGATAAAACTAAATAATGAGCTGGAGTTGGCGAGAATTCAAATACAAGCTCAAAATTCGTATGTGATAAATCAGCCAATTCCAGAAGCTAATAACTCCAAGAAAAAGTTTACTTTGCCCAAATTACAATTTCGACAGTTTGGCGACGATTTGAAAGACTGGCTTCCATTTTGGAGCCAATTTGAACATATTGACAAAGATTCCGACATTGCTCCAGAAAATAAATTTCAATATTTAGTCCAAGCCACTGTCATCGGTTCCAGAGCAAGAGAGGTCGTGGAAAGTTTTCCCCCGACAGGGGAAAATTATTCAAAAGCTGTCGATAGCTTAAAAACCCGTTTTGGAAGGGAGGACATTTTGGTAGAAGTTTATGTGCGGGAGTTACTGAAATTAATTATATCGGTGCAATCTAACCAAAAGTTATCGCCAACATCTCTCTACGATAAACTTGAATCATATTTAAGAGCTCTTGAAACATTGGGTGTAACAACAGATAAATGTGCGTCTATTCTCTATCCAATGGTTGAATCATGTTTTGATGAAGAATTTCTGAAAGCTTGGAATAGAAGTCCTTCTTCAAGTTCTGCAAAAGATCCAAAAGAACGCTTGGATAATTTGATGTCATTCCTCAAGGGGGAGGTAGAAGGAGAAGAAAGAATATCTTTAGCTATGTCTGGTTTTGGCTTAACGAAAAATGAAGACACGAAGGAGCACAGAAAAAAGAAGAACTTTGAGCCTCAAAGGGTCAAAACACCTACTGCTTCCGCGCTGCTGACTTCCACTAAGACACCAGAGATAAAGAAAAACAAATGCATATTTTGTGATGGAAAACATGCTAGTGCTGAATGTTTCAATGCTCAAAAACTGTCGCTAGAAGAAAAACAGAAGATTGTAAGAGACAAAAATTGCTGTTTCGCCTGCCTTCTTCCTGGACATTCCGTTAGAAAATGTAGAGTTCCTTTAAAATGTGTAATCTGTAGTAAAAAACATGTTCCATTAATGTGTGACCAGCTTCACTCCAACAAGACAAGTCAGAAGAAAGAAGAGGTAGAATATCCTCTCGGAAATGATGTAAATCTGTCAAATTTAAATTCAAATCCAAAGGTATTTCTTCAAACTTTTAAAGCCAAGCTTCTTTCATCTGAAAAAGAGAAGACAGTGCGCGTTCTCTGTGATTCTGGTTCCCAAAACTCTTACATTTTGAAGAATATTGCAGAAGAAATGAAGTATTCAATTTGTCGCCAAGAGACCATCATACACTCTTTATTTGGCGGAGTTTCTACTCGGGAATTGAAACACAACTGTTATAAAATAAAGTTGAAGCAATTAAATGGGAGCTTCTCTTGCAATTTTGAAGTACTGGATCAACCTGTTATATGTGACAGTGTGACACCTGTAAAAAACGGACCTTGGTTGGATGAGCTGAAAGATCTGGGTATTGTTTTAACTGATGCAAACGCCTCTTGTGCTCCAATACAAGTTCTTATCGGTGCAGATATTTTAGGAAAACTTCTGACAGGCAAAAGGAAAGTACTGTCATCGGGTTTAGTTGCAGTGGAAACTCATCTCGGTTGGACATTGATGGGAAAAGTCCCTCAAAAAAATGCTGAAAAAGTGAACTTAGCTATGTCAGTAACGTCATTGTTTGTAAAGGAGGCTGAAATTTCGGATCTCTGGAAGCTAGATGTCATCGGAATTAAAGATCCCATAGAGAAAAAGTCAAAACTTGAGCAAGATTTAAAAACTAAAGAACACTTTAGAGAAACAGTGAAAATAAATGAAGATAAACGTTACGAAGTCTGCTTGCCATGGTCTGATGACAGTTCTCCTCTCCCTGACAACTTTAGCCTTGCGAAAAAGCGACTTGATTCTACAACTGAAAAACTTTTATCTCGCAACTTATATGACAAATATGATAAGGTTTTTCAGGAATGGCTTGATGAAGGAATCATTGAGGAAGTTCCTCCGAATGAAGTAGCTGCATATGGAAATTATATGCCTCATCGACCTGTAATAAAGGAAAGTAGTTCTACTCCTATTCGACCAGTATTTGATGCATCTGCAAAAATGAAAAACTATCCTTCATTGAACCAGTGCTTGCAATGTGGGCCTAATCTAATTGAACTTATTCCGGACATTCTGATACGATTTAGAGAAAAGAAATTTGGTGTCACCGCAGATATAAGAAAAGCTTTTTTGCAAATAAGTGTTTCCAAAGAGGATAGAGACTTTTTGCGTTTCCTTTGGTGGAAAAATTTAGAAAAGAAAACTCTTAAAGTCTTCCGTCATGCAAGAGTAGTTTTTGGCGTCAAAAGCAGCCCTTTTTTGCTCTCTTCTGTGATAGATTACCATATTGAAAATACTGAAGGATTTGACTCTGAATTTAAGAAGATACTACAAAAAAGCTTTTATGTTGATAATGTAGTGGCTAGTTTAGACAGTCAGAATGATCTAAATACGTTTATTTCCAAGTCCAACGAATTAATGTTACTAGGTGGTTTTCTTCTTAGAGATTGGGAATACACGGAAGAATACAACTCTGAACATGACTTAGAAACACCAGTGTTAGGCCTGAAATGGAATCGTCAGCTTGATTCATTGAAAGTTAATATGAGTTGGATGAAAGAATTGGACCTTGAGAAAATAACAAAACGAGTTATACTTTCAGTAGCTCATAAAGTGTTCGACCCCATTGGATACACCGCCCCAGTTATGCTCTGCCCAAAGTTAGTACTCCAAAAAACTTGGAAGATGGATATAGGCTGGGACACTGAAATTACTGGTACTCTGAGGAAAGAGTTCTTACAATGGTTTAAAGAACTAAAGAGCCTCGAAAACATTAATATCCCAAGATGGATAAATGTTACAGAAGAAAATTTGAAAAATTGCACAATTCACACTTTTTGTGATGCCAGCAAGGATGCGTATGCAGCTGTAGTATTTTTGAGATTGGAAGAAGAAGATTCTGTCAAACTATCTCTTCTAGCTGCTAAATCCAGAATAGCTCCCTTAAGAGGTGGTACAATTCCACGTATGGAACTCTTAGCTGCCTTGGTGGGAGCAAGGTTAACAGATTCAGTACTAGAAGCATTGAATTGGAAAGAAATAGAATGTTACTACTGGAGCGATTCAACTACTGTACTAGCATGGATACAAAGAGAAGAAAACTGGTCAGTATTTGTTCGAAACAGAGTACAAGAAATAAGAAAACTAACTTCTCCTTCTTCTTGGAATCATGTAGCTACTGAATTAAATCCAGCAGATTTGCCCTCGAGAGGCTGCACAGCATCCCAACTTGTATCACTTAGATGGTGGGAGGGTCCACAATGGCTAATTAAACCTAAAGAATTATGGCATCATCAGAACATAGATAAAGACATCGATGAAGAAGAAATATTGAAAGAAAAGTTAAAAACAACAAAATCGATGGCTAATATTGAAACTAATATCCAAAACAATGGGATATATTCATATTTTTCTAAATACCAACAGATAGTACGTTTAGTGGGTTGGATTTTAAGATTCAAACATAACTGCTTGTCTAGAAAAGAAGAAAGGACTTGCGGAGAACTTGGTTTTGAAGAATTTCAAAAAGCAGAAAGGAAATTAGTTAAGATGATTCAACAAGAATCTTTTGATGGGTGCGACGACAAAAGATTTAAGGGTTTGGCTGTTTTTGAAGATGAAGATAAAATCTTGAGAATAAAAACACAAATCATAAATAGAAAAGATACAGAAGATTTTAGAAAACCAATGCTTTTACCCTCAAGTCACAAAGTCGTACTAAAGCTCATAGACCATTACCATAAGAGTAATTTACATTGTGGTCTACAAATTTTGCAAAATTTAATACGAGAAAAATTTTGGATTTTAAACGGAAGAAGAACCATGCGGAAAGTTATTCAGAAGTGTGTCATTTGCAAACGTTTCTCTTCACAGAAATTAGAAACCGATTCCGCACCTTTGCCAGAAAATAGAGTTCGAGACGCTGCAGTTTTCCAAATCACAGGAGTGGATGCAACTGGACCATTGTTTCTCAAAGGAGGCCAGAAATCTTGGGTACTGCTTTTCACCTGTGCTATTTACAGAGCAGTACATCTGGAACTTGTAACCAGTTTATCTACTGAAGCCTTTTTAATGGCATTCCGAAGATTTGTTGCAAGACGGGGTAGATGTTCAACCATGTACTGCGACAATGGGACAAACTTCACTGGAGCTGCCAATTTACTTCGGGGCTTAGACTGGAATAAAATAGTTAAATATGGAGCTGTAAGATCTATTGATTGGAAATTTAACCCACCAACCGCTTCCTGGTGGGGAGGTTGGTGGGAGCGCTTGATCCGAATTTTGAAGGACCTCTTAAAAAGGGTTTTAGGTCGAGCAGAGTTACGTTATGAAGAAATGGCTACTATCCTATGTGATTGTGAAGCATTAATGAATTCTCGACCTCTTACATACCAGTCTGAAGATCAACAATTACTCCCTATATCACCTTCGTCATTCCTACAAGACATTAAGGAATGGAGCACACCAGACGTTGATGCTGTTGATCACCAGAGCTTAAATAGAAGGATTAAGTACAGACAAAATCTCCAAAAAGACTTGAGAAACCGCTTCAGAAGTGAATACCTGGGACTGCTCATACAGAGGAAAAAACGTAAAGACACCCGTAATATCGCAGTTGGCGATATTGTGCTGATTGGCGCAGACAATGTAAAAAGAATCAACTGGCCACTGGGACGAGTAGCAGAACTTATCCCTGGGAAGGATGGACGTGTTCGGCTTGTTAGGGTGCAAACATCACACTCAAAGTTACTCCGCCCTATCCAACGTATCTACCCTTTAGAAATTTCTTCTGCTAGTGATTTTCCCACCCCAGCCGAGGACAGTTGCAATGTGAAGGACAAAAATGAAAATATATTGATATCCAATACGAAAGTGTCTAGATCAGGAAGAAATATAAAAATTCCCGAAAGGCTGGGTTTGTAAACTGGACAATGTTTTGGTTTATGTTTCAGTGTTCGCGCTGAACTAATTGCTACCTGGGTCCCATGGACCCATTAATGAAAAAAAAGTGGGTCCTTTGATGAAAAAATTGAGTCCCGAAATATTTGAATAAAAAAACATTATTATTAAAATACAAATGTTGTAAATGCATTGCATCTATGCTGCCTTAGAATAAAATTTACTAATTGTGTGCATACTTTTGAATGGAAAACAAGTGAACTTGGTGAATGATTAAAGTATACTTAGAAAGGAGTTGTTCTTTTAGTTTTTGAGATCAATATTAATTAAATTCAATTAGTGACTAAAATTTGTTCTTGTAGCTCTTTGGCAAGCCAGTATACTGTCCTCATTTCTTTATCAATTTGCTTTTCTATTGCCATTTCCGAACTTTTCTTGAAAAAGGATTGTTGTTTAATGATATTTACGGCAGGGATGCACACAACCTTTTTGAAACACCAGGCTACAAAAGATTGATTTTGTTGAGGGTCACTTCAGAAGGGGTGGAGGACACAGCCTATTTTGCACTCCATTTTTCGATAATATGTATAAAATTGTACAATACGTTGCTTATTTTTACACTCTTTGCAAAAAATAAAGAAATAAAACTTACTAAAAAATAAATGAGATTTAAAATTAGCAGGTATAAATTAACTGTCATTATTATTTTTTTTAACTAGACTCAGCTAACTAATATTAGTTTAAACATGTTTAAAATTTATCTGAAAATGCACAGTAATCCATTAATTTCAAGTATTAAATTGACGAATTTTCAGCAAAATTTGATACATAAAAAAATCAATGATGCTACAATGAGATAGCTTAGATTGCACCTTTAATTTTTTTTAACATTGGGCTTAATATTAGTCGTATTAAGACGCAAAATAAAGAGGGTTTTTAATTGAATTTCTAGTATTGGACATGTTTGAATTCATGACATCAATGTAATACAAGTTTTAAGTACTGTCAAACACAGTGGCACAAGAAGCTGTATTCAAAGAAACAAGTTTTTCTGGCAATGAATAAAGACAAGGATAAATCCATGATTTTAATCTTCTGCTATTTTTTAAGATTTAAAATCAGCATTTGATTTTTGTGTAAAGGTTTAAAAAAAAAAACCTCTTTGTGGCTAGAAAAGCACAATTATGTCTTCAGAATGTTTTTAATTACGTTGATTACTTTATTGAAAACATCTGTAAACAAATCATATGGAAAAATAAAGTAAAACATGCTAAGCAAAACGAAACTAAATATTCTGTGGAGGAAAATTATAGTTAAATTTCAAGCAGAAAATATGCTTTAAATGCCTTTTTTATTGGGGGGGGGAATGAGATCAGGGGGGAAAATATCATTGTATTTTAGCTCTGTAGGGTTTGCACTAGCGGCTATTTAGGAAATTTTCTGAAAAATAACTAACCAGAAACAGATGCTTAAAGATTGCTACCCAATTAGTAAAAATGTGCCCAAATTAACTAAGCCTATTTTCCACGTGCTAACGAAAAACGGACAAAAAAGATCGAAAATATTACGAAAATTTCGTACTTGTGTGATGTTTACTATTCAATACCAAGAAAAGAATGGGAGGACAATGGGACAACATGTGCAATGCCATGGCTTTTAAGAATAGGGCGGGAAGTGATTGACATCTCTAAGTCACAGCTGTGTCCGACCCGGTTCTTAGAACTAGGATTGCCTGGCAACACAATAGGGGGTCATTGAGTTAGCTGATAAGGCTGGGTTTCTTTTATTCTTTCCTCTCTTTTCATGATTGTAAAAGTTCAATTATATACAGCATGAAATCAGCTCCAGTTTTCAGGAGTTTTCCGATTCACGGGTCCGAAATAACTTTTTGATCGATTTTTTTTTCTCCTGGCATAAACTATTATTTTTGGGTCCCAGGGACCCGAAACTGCGTGAATGTTGCGTCCGTTCTACGAGAATTTGCGTAAAAAACCCGCTATAGCGGGTAAACGCGAACCCTGTGTTTGTTTATTTATATTTTACATTGTTTGGCGTATTTATTATAATGTTTTGGCAATGAATTTAAAGTTTTGATTATGATGCATAATCAAAAGGTGGGAGGATGTTAAGTTTGAAAGATGTTTGAAAGATTAAGAGTAGCCACAAAAACATGTTTGTGATAATTCTTAAAATAAAAAGTGGCAATGCAAATATTAAAAACGCGCAGATATCTAAAACTTAACAGATCTCATCTCACATTGAAATAAAGTTGTTGTTCGAAAAATAAAATCTTTGAAGTTAGTACTTGAGTCGTTGTTTCCTTTGCTTGAATATATTTTTTGATGAACCAGGGGTCCAGAAGTATTTGAGAATAAGCAATGAACGACTTCCTTTTAAAATAGCAGGAAATTTCTGTGAAATTTTCGGTTGCTCTAACAGTGATATTAAAAACGGACTATTTGTTTTCGTACTGAAGTTTAAAAAAAAAGGGAAGAAAGAAAGAAAAAGTTATCAAAATGCAATAGCAGTATCTTCAAAAAAACCTTAACCATATTTTGTGATTCATAAAAAAAAAAAAAAAAAAAAAAAATACAAACCTCTGCTTTCTTGTATTCTTTCAAAGAAACTAACGAGTCTGCATAATAAACAAGGGTTTGATATTTCATGGTAAATGTCAACATTTCTGGAGTGTTTTCACCAACAGTCAAGATCATACTTGCCTAGTGCATAGAAAAACTTGATTTAGAACAATGAAATAACAAACTTTGAAGATAAAAGATCTTTAATTTTCTCAATATTAATTTCAGGTGCTATGAGAACAGAATTGCACAACAGAGCATTTTAAAGGGTATTCAATGCAGTTTAATTTGATAAATATTTTGTAATCTTCATGATTTTTTTTTCAAAACTTTTAAATCTAAAAATTTGAAAATGTTAGTTAACATTTTGGAGGGAAAAAAAACAAATTTAAAACAAAAAAGAAAGAATCATTTCTGTATTTTAGTGAACACATTCAAAAGGTTTTAGAGTGAGACTAAGATGCAACCAGCAGGTAAAGCAAATAGCACAATTTTCACCAAAATCTTTTAACATTTACCGTTTTTTAAACAATCTTTTTTCCTTTCCTATTAGTTTTTTTAATGTACTTTAAAAAAAGTGTCATAGATATTTTTTAATTTAATATACGGACACAAGAAACAGTAATGGAATTATATAGTTAAGAGAAATACTATTGAACGTGAAGAGATCCAGAGTTTGATTTACTTAATCAAGATTGCAGAAAAATAAAAAGAGCTAATGAACTTCAAAAAACAAAATCATAAAAAAGAGATTTTCAATGTACTGGTTTTTTAAATGCATTGTAACAGTGCAGAAAAATAATTTACACTTGCATCACCTATTTCTAGACTTGGAACATATTCATTTTATTATGACGTTGGTTCAAAGGGTCAGTTCTAAATTCGAATATTAGTTGTTAATAAACCTTTTCAATTTTGTTTAGGGGTGCTAATTAGTATCGCCTATTCTCCGAGAAAAATTCTAGCTCCGGTTGTTCTATATTTATTGGTCATACGGGATTGCTGGGTCATTGCCGACATCTTAAATGCTACAGCAAGATTGAATGTAACATAATAAGAATACTTTTTTTGAAAATAGAATTCTGTACAACGAAATTGATGTAGTACTCGAAAATTTCCTATTCCCATTCAGAATAGATACTAACCAGAGTAGCCACATTACTATACAGTCCCTGGTCATAAAGAAGCTTCAGTTGGTCATATAAGCTCATTTTAAGAAATGAAATTGTATTTTAATCTTAAGTCAATATAAAGAATTCTGTTAAAGCGAACAAAGCTTTGAATGATTTATCAAAGCACAAACATTTGACAGCAACACTTCTGTAGATCTGTTTTCAAACTTCAACTTCACAATTTCATACGGTTACAGCTATTAAGAGTTAACTGGTACTATTTATACGGTTTACAGTTTAATATATGGCCACACTCGATCTGAAACAAAATCGGAAGAATTTCAAATATCTTGGCACCACGGAAATTCAAGAAGGTCTTTCAATCGTAAAAAATTGTTTTAAGTAGATGAATTTGGCCACAGAAAAGTCATTAGGGCCCTGCTCCACATCAGCAGAAAACGCGACCGAAACAGAAGGCAGAAACCGAAAATCCGGGTACTTTCCATAGGAACACCATTTAATCCGTTTTACGTTTCTGCTTTATTTTTCTGCATGTCGTCAACGTGGAGCAGGGCCCTTAGAAGCTATTGAAATAATCTGACAACTCTATTATTTATTGCCAATCAGGCCAAGTAGCCAGTTTTACCACAACCTCGCCAAAACATGGCGCCAGCACATCCGGTGGGGATCACAAGTATGCTTCACTTAAAAATATTTACGTTGGGGAATGGTAACAAAGCATTTGAAAAACTTTTGTTGCGCTTGCGCAAGTAATGGCTGTATTTTTTTGACAGATTACATATACACAAAATGATCAGCATAACTTTCATCCATTGATTCAAAATCGAAAAATGATGAAAACAAAAAAATATTCAACTGTCCTTGAAGCTCATCAATTCCTCATCCTTTTTCAGGAACAACACAGCAGAAATCACTCTTCACCTCGGTAGCGTATTTTTCTTTGTAGCATTCGAGGAACTTTTAAATGCGAGAAAATTATCTTTGAAATGGACTCATAACATCATAATTGCTTTAAAATTGGGAACAATTTTTGGAATTGTAATCAAGTTTTACAAGTGTAGAACACATATGTAACAAATATCCACAATGGTAAAATCTGAGATATATATTTTACCTGATCTAAAGTGCCCTAATGCTGTCTCTGATGATTATCAAAACAATAAACGCTTGAGGAAACATAGCTGTTGTCGGTGTCGGAAATTATTTAAATCATATAAGTGTACAATCACTCATTTTCGAAAGTTCCACAAAAATGGAATCAACGTTTGTTTCATGTGCAAAAAGTATTTCTATAGGATTAATTGGTTGTACAACCATGAAAAAAAGTGTAAGAATAAATTTACCCATGATAAACAATTTCATTGTGATATTTGTGATAAAGAGTACAGTTATAATGAATTTCCCAATCATATTCTTACTCATCTTGGTGTTACCTCATATTATTGTGAACTGTGTTTTGAACATTGTATTTCCAAAACCCAGTTTGAAGAGCATTGCTTGAGTCATAAACAAATAGATACATCAACACATTTGAGCTCGGCTGTACATGCTTGTGACCTATGTCCCTCCATGTTCAATCATTTGACCGATTTGTCATTTCATTATGTATCTCACGTTAAGAAAATGCCTTACTCTTGTAATATCTGCAGCTTTGCATTCTTTGATGATAAAGACTGTATCATTCATTCGCATCTACATAAAGCTGGAAGAATGAAATGCGACTTGTGTAATGTTAAGTTCGAAAACAAGTTGGAATGTTTACTGCATGTTGTAACGCATAATTCTTCAAAGTTTTTCCGAAACTTTTTTTACATTAACAGAGAAGATGTTTTTTCAAAACAAAATTTTGAAAAAATTACAGCTTTTTATCACTCTGTAAAGATAATTAAAACTAAGGATGATTTGGAAGGTTTCTTTGATAGTTTTGTGTATGACTCTCTTCTGTTTAAGCCAAATGCTGCTGTTGATAGTGTGTTAGAATATTCAAAAGCTGAAGCAGAGAAAAGTGAAACAAATACTGATTATGTAAAATCTAATAGTAATACCAGTAGCATAAAACAATCTCTGCCAGATGGTGAGGTTGTTTTAAATGGTTTGCAGTGCTTGCAAAATACTAATAATCATGTAAATCATGAAAAAACAACGGTTTTACACATCAAGTCAGAAGAAGGAACCTATACTGAAGATTTAATGGAAACGAACATTGCTGACTTACCAATAAAAACCGAGCCTATATGCTGCTTAGAAATTCTAGATTCTGAGCTAATAGTGAGTGAAAATAATGCAGCAGAAATTTCTGCAGATTCATACGCTTATTCAACTTTTCTGGAAGACAGTCAATTTAATGATTGTAACATTGCATCAAATGAATTAGATCTTAACTGTGATCTTATCAAAGAAGAAATTATTTGTGAGAATTTGGAAAGTGATGCATCTTTAGAGGAACCTGGAAAAATAATTAATCCTTTTGATGAAAACAATTCTTGTTTAAGACCACATAAAATGTCATTTTCTAAAACTGTAAATGATTCATTTTCTCAAATAGTGCTGAAAAAGCCAATTGTAAAGCTACATCGTCTTCCTCAAGAGGTATGTGTTGATTTTTCACAAAAAATACCTGTGGCTATTGAAGATAATCTCAACTACGTAAAAAGGCGAATGCAAATTAGTAAATTTACTGTTTGTAATTCTGGTGATTATCAGTCTAAATTAGATGGAAAGAATGGGCATAGTGATGTACTTAGTAAGTCTCTGCTAAATAGGACATATACGAAGTCCACAAGTACACTCTTTCAGAGGAATGATTCTGTCTTCCCATCTAGTTTCAATGCATCAAATCTTTCTTTATCTCATAAGAAAAATAAGGCTGCAGCCAATTACTCATCTTTAATACGTTTGCCTAAGCTGTCAAGCCTTGAGAATACTTCAAAAGCAACATGCGACAGTAAATGTAAACAAAATATTTATGGCAAACCAATGTGTAATCACAAATGCTTCACTGCTGCAAATGTTTCTTTACCTCATAAAACAAATGACTCTATCTCAAGTTACTCACCATTGATAAATTCATCTAAATTGTCAATGTTGGAACAAGCTTTGAGAACGAAATGCAATGGTACTTGCGAGCGAAATATTTATGGTAAACCCATGTGCAATCATGCTCCGGATAAAGTGTTGATTTCTAATTTGTTTGGTTTAAGAACTAATGCTGTTAACATTTCTCCAGTAATATCTAATCAAGTTTTAGTTAAAAGTCGTAACACAGTAAATCAGGGTATTGCTATAAGCAAAACTCAGACTTTAATACCTAGTAAAGACAAAGCACTCGGGAACAATAATGTAAATTCTCACCTTAGAAAAATTCCTACAAATGACAAAAGTGCTTCATTTTTAGCATCATCACTGAATGAAAATAAATCAAATTTACAGCCCAGTAGTGGAAATAGCTTTATAAAATGTGTTGTATTACCTGGAAAAAATTCCTTAGGACTAATGCAAAAGAAAAGTATAGTTGAAAATAGCAGTTGCATTAATGTATCAAAAAGTGCAACGATGGATAGTAAATTAATAAAAAATGCTTCAACAAACGTTCATGACCAAACCAGAACTCAAGTGGACAAGTTAGTTTTGAAAAAAAATAACAACGCTCCACCAACACAGCGTTCAGTAAAATCTACTCACTTCTTACGTCCTAAACCTTTAGCCACGAAAAAGTTTTCTCCAGAAAAGGAAAGGAAAAAACCTCGATTAGCAAAGAAACAGATTGAGCCAATAAAATTAATTAATAACACCTGTGAATCAGCTTCATTAGCAAAGAGACAGATTGAGCAAGTAAAATTAATTAATAACACCCGTGGATCAGGGCTTCCTGTGATTCAAACTGTTGGTAGTGTTATTAGCCTCGATGGAGATAAAGCTAATGAAGGCAAGCGTAGCTATCAGATATACACACCTTATTCAAAAAAGACAAAGGACTCCTCAATATTGTCCCAAAAAGTTGCTGGCTCTATTAAGAATGTTAATTTTCCTGTGAAATCTAAACTAATAGTTGAAACTCCAACTTTTGAGCAATCTAAAATTAACTCCTCAATACCAACAGAGCTGCCTGGAAGAAATACGAATTCTAGGTTATTGTTTGCAATGATCAAGAGACCTTATGAATCAAGTTTAAGGTTAGAAAATGTGGAGAAAATGAGAGCTATTCAAGGATTACTGAAATGAAATTTTTTTTCAAATTCTTGTGAATAAGTCTGTCCCCCCCCCCCCCAACCCCCAGTCCTGGATCTACAATTTTTCTAAGCTCTAATCAATTTTTCTAATCTTGAAATTTTCTACGTGACCAATCTTACTTCAAAGTTTTATATCGTTTCAACGAACAAAACACAGAAATAATGTGAACTTGCTGCCCCCTTAAGTTGCTTATTTAGTGGCACTGACATGCCCCCCCCCCCCCATCAACCCACATTAAAAAAAAAAAAAAAAAAAAAAACACGAAACCCACTTATAAGTACAGATCCTCTACTTTCAGCAAATAATTGGGAACATTTTGTCCTTTTTTTTTTTGCAAATGTTTCACAAAGGATAATCGAATTTAATGAAGAGATTTATAACCCAAACTGTGATTTATGTATTAATTTTTGTTAAGTGTTTTGTTTTCAGTAATATTATTTTTTGTAAACTGTTGCTTTTATTCACTATCATAGGTAAAATTTTGCTCTAAATGTTTTGCAGCTGTATTACATATTTTTTTTAAAATGAGCACAGATTTCCATTCCCTTAAGAGGTAATAGTAAGGAAATCTGTACTCTGTAATATGATTGGTAATTGCTAATAGATAAATTAGCCTTTTCAGTTACTTATTCTATAGTCAGGTTTTTACTGTCATTGAAGTTTTTAATTAGCAATATAAAATGAATCACAATATGTTAGTATCTTTTTTTTATTGTTTAGTTAAAAAACTTGATTAAAATTTGGAACATGTTTAGGTTTTCGAGTTCTTTCTCCATTCTAGTGTTTAAGAAAAATTTTGCTCTTTCCTATTTGAGTCAACCATCCATTTTTATTAATTTTTGTACCAATTTGCTTGACTTACATGAAAGTATATATATACAGTAAGATTTATTCTAACAATAGCTTGTCTGTAACTAATGTACTGCACTGTATCTTTTAACATTGATGTTGTCAATTATGTTTACTTTAATAATGACCATTGCTTGATTTTGACTTGTAATATGTTTTAGTAAAACATGTTTCCTATTTTAAGATTCATTTGTCAGTCAATTTCCGAAAAGACCGAAAAGAAAGTTTTATTACAACAGTCGACGCTCAATAGAACAACCATTTCCGGCCCACAGAAAACGGGCTTTATTACAAGTGTTCGCTATAAAAAGTAGAAAATAGAGTATCTTGGAATGAAGTTGGGTTTCACTTACCGGTCGTCATATTAGGACAGTCTTTGTAACGAGTGGTCCTTATAATAAGCATTGACTGTATTTCAAAATTTTTGTGTTATTCATTTATGTGAATATTTTTTTCAAATCCAATTAAATTACTGTAGCAGTAGTAGTTTTACAAGAAGGGTAATGGGCAGTAGCATACATAGACTGGTGCTCCCCAACCCCTTAGAAGAAAATTATATTTAACTTTTCAAAATACGTTTTCAGTGTAACGAAGTTTTAATGAAGAGAGAATGCTTTTGAGCCTACTTTTTTGTTCAAGTTTCTTAAAAGGCATGAAAGAAGGTTTAATGTTTCTTCAAAAATATGGCCCAAAAGAAATGTCGTCAGCAAATTAATTGTTCTAATCCCCCACCACCAACAATAGTGGCACATCTGGGGGGTGGGGATGCATAAGAAAAAATCAAGCTTTCTACTTTTAATTATTTATTCTCAAACACTATATTTTGTAATGTTGTATTTATGAATTGTTTTTTTGTAGTTTAAATTAATATTTACAATCATATAAGATAAACCTGGACTAAGTTATCCAGATACTGCAGTTTCACCCTTATTGTGGATCACCAGTCTAGAATAGCTACTTTGGCGCTGGAGGTAAGTGTCCTCTCATTGTAGTTGAGATTACCTCTGCATAGATCCTTCAAAATGAACTAAGCGCACTATCAAGGGTCGGCAAGTATGGTATTGCTCACCAGTGTGAAGGTAGTCTCAACTTCAGTGGGAGGGCATCTTTACACAGTTAGGTTTTTGGGTATTCCAGACTGATGATCCCTAATAAGTAGAATTGTCGTGTCTGGATGTTGTAATCAGGCGCCAGTATGTGCTTGTAGCCTTAGTTTGATGTTGGAACAGTAACTTATAGGCTATTATGCAATCTTTTATATCTGGGCGCTGTTATTGGGCTGTCAATATATACATGTAGTTTTGCTTTATCCAAAGCTCGAGGTGTATTAGTAGTGTATCTCTTAAGTGTGAAAACTTCTCTAAATTATAATTTATTTTCTAGTTTTAAAGTGTCACTATTAAATATCATTCATCTTACTCACAAGTTATGTAAACTCTGCAAGTTTTCTGGAAAGAAAAAGTATTAATTGTACAGTCTAGTCTCCATATAACGAACACTCTATTAGCGAAGTTCTCTATATAACGAAGCATTTTCGGTGACACAGAAAATTGCAGTAAAAAAGCATGTAAATTTGTCTCCCTTTAACGAATATCAAATGGTCCAATTTCTCTATTGCGAAGTTTCTATGGAAGAAAGTGTCAATGATCTGGAAGATAGAAGTCTTTCTTCTACTGCTTTTGTGAAGGCTCACTTCACACATGTGAAGAATTTTATGAGCAAAGTGTTTCCAAAGTGCAGCAAAAAAACACGAACTATTTTCAAAGTAAAACTAGTGTCCTCGACCAAGTTCAGGTTTGATTCTTTCAATTTATTAATGTAAAAATTTGCTAAAATTCAATTATGCTACAGATGCGAGTAGCATTCCTGATACAATTTAATAGGTTAATAAATTAATTTAATTATTTTCATTTCTTAATTCATTCACTGCGTTACATTTATAACTTCAAAATATGCACAGTATTTATTTCTTGCTAAAATGCATTTATTCCAAAAATAGTAAAGTGAGAATTAACCTAATGTACTACTTACACATGTATAGCCCCTATTGCAAAATTAAGCATAGAAATTTACTATTTTCTTTATAGCAAAGTTTCTATATAACGAACCTTTTCAATGGTCCCTTGCGACTTCGTTATATGGAGACTCGACTGTATATATTAAATCAATGATTACTACTTTTTTTTCTAATTTTTGAGATGAACCACTATAGTTTTTTTGAGCAATGTAATGGAAAATGGTACTGAAGGTAAGGTTACCATAAGTGGGCATGGTATTTGCTTTTTTTCATATATTTTACATTGAGTTAGCGCCATTACTCCCCCCCCCCCTCCCCCCATTCTCAGCAACTGCAGTTACCGAGAAGTTGCTTCCCTGAAAGCTTCGTCCATGCCCCACTGAAGATAAACTCCCCGCAGAAGCAACCAATCCATTTGGTGTCGCTACACTAAGAGCAATGCATAACATCTTGTAATGTTTTAATAATTTTTAATCGGTGAAAACAATTACTCTTACACAGTACTTTGCCTTTTTTTTTTTAATGAATGGAAGAAATATTTACTACCAATTGATCTAAGAAAAACATTTTGAAACCTTAATTAAATAAAAAATAGCTAGTTGTTCATTTACTAGTTTTGTGCATTGAAAAGGTTTTCAATGTAACGCTGAAACATGTATCTGCGTATTCTTGCGCATTTAGATTTTTTCAACATTATATGATTTTGTTTAATCTTGAAGCTCAAAAGTATTTATATTTTCTCAAGCTGATATACATTTAAGTGATTAGCAGTGGCAGGTTTAGTTCAGCTACTTGGCTTTTAGTTTTTTGATGACTCTACAATAAGAGTCAAAAATGTGTGGAATATCTTTTCAAAATTTACTCAACTGTTTAATAGAATAGAAAGTCTTGTAACTTGCGACATTTTATACAAATACAAATGTGACAACCAGCAACAGGCTCTGGGCCCAACTGGGCTGGTCCTTGTCAAATTATAGACCCCAATGAAGATCAATGGCCCTCTTAAAACTATCTACTTCCTTGCTCTTCCGGTAAACTATTCCAAGCTCCCACTACTCTGCTAAAATAGTAATTTTTCCGAAATTCCAGGTTAACCTGAGATTTAGACAGCTTATAACAATGACCCCTTGTCCTACTTTCCGAGCAAAAATTTAACCCTATAACATTTCATTTTGATAAATTTAAACAACTGAATCATGTCCCCTCTGGTTCTCCTTTGCTCAAGACTATACATGTTAAGCGTTCTAAGGGCGCTTTTCCTTTTACCGACACGACAACGATAAATCGTAAGCAATTGACGTCATCTGACGTTGGAGTACGCAAAATGCATTAAAATATGCTATGCGCTTCTCCATCTCCTGATTCCAGGACGACTGTGTCGTCTCCGACCGAACGATGCCGTTTGTCATCCCATTCGCGTCAGATGGCATCCATCTCTCCTTTAAAATCGGGACGACATGCATTCATCTGTTTACTTTCTTCGAAGAAGCAACACGTAAAAATGGCATTTAAATTTAACATCTCTGCATTAATAAAATATAAGCTTAAAGTTGCAGACGAGAAATAAATAATGTAGCAATAAAATAATTTTATTCATTTTACTTAATATTTTGTTTTGCTACTGTCGCTCAGACGATTTTTATTGCTACAGAAAAGCTAGATTTTCATTCTGATAGTATGTGTTTCGTTCTTAGTAAACAAGGTGGGAATGTAATAAAGTTGTGAGTATCATGCACCCAATATCTTCTCTTTATCTGTTTTCTTTTTTTGCGGATTTAAAGTAAATCTAACAGTCGTAGTTTGTTAAATGGAGGAGCCATAATAATATACATGCGAGTACACCAGTGCTTCGAAATGAAATGCGGTGGAAAACGACCGTTTCGAAGAAACGATATCGGTTGAGTGGAAAAACAGTGTTGTAGACGACACGACACCGTACTTATCGTTGGAGTATTTCCGTCCGACTTCCGTCGTGGTCGTGTCGTCAAGTGAAAAAGCGCCCTAAGTCTGGAATCATAGTCCAAATTAGAAAATCCATTCACCAACCTTGTACCCTTTCCAATAAATTACTATCTTTCTTAAGATAAGGAGACCGAAACTGAACAGCATACTCTAAATGGGGTCTTACCAAACTTCTATATTTTAAGTCACAACAGGAACTGATCCAGCTTTTCGTTTTGTAAGGAACGTTTTTTAAATATGAGTTCACAAATTTGAATGTGTTGGGAGTTTATAAGTAAATATGTGGGCAAATTAGCTGTCTGAAGCTCTTTTGACCATGCTTGAGTCACATTGGAATTTACTCTGTTAAAATATAAAAAAAGGTAAAGCAAATTTTTACTTAAATAGGAATTAAACGAAAGTCAATTGTTCCACTTGACTTTTTTGTCTTTTTAGCTGTAAATTTTTTGTCTTTTCAGCTGATATATGTAGATTTTTTTTCATCTTTCATACTAAATTAATGCACAAGATGGAGTATATTGCCTAAATCATGACAAGAAATAGTATCTGTACGATTCCATGATACTTTGCACATTCCATTCTGATAAAAATAACTGCATGTAAAATGTTTGTTAAATCTTAGATTAGTTCATTACTAATTTAAAATCTTGATTATGGGATCAAAATAAACGGTATTGGTGAACAGTGAATACAAATAAAATATTGAAGCAGAAAAACCCTATATTGTATAACAATAAATAAAAAAAAGCATTAGGAAGCAAGCATATTAATTTAGTACAATAGTACAATCCACCTCTGGTCGCAGCGCTTGGCTTTGTTAAGTCCCCCCCCCTCCCCAGCTTAATACGCTTTTATTTCAAGCATATTAATGAAAGATAATAAATGGATGTTTGAGCTTAAGCATTTAGAAAAAACTTATGATTTTATAGAAAAAAATATATATATATTAATAGTTAAACTATTTCTCCCAAGAATAATATTGAAATGAAAGGGAAAAAGGATTAAATAGAGAAAATATTTTCTAAGTACCAAATAAAACCGAAATATTGAAACTTTTCTTTGTAATTTAAATTTGATATGAAAATTAATGACACATAGCATATTAAATTTTTATTTGAAAAAAAAAAATGCCTAAAAAATCACAATGAAAAAATAAAGAATAATAATGCAAGTTTAAATTGTTGTAATAAAAATGTCTAGTTCTGATTTTTAAATCCTCTGAAGTTGAAAAACATTTATTGCTTTTTTTAACCTTATTGTAACATAGGCACGCCAATCGACAATAAAACCCATAATCAGACAACCTTGCAAAGATACTTATTATTTTCCTTCATCCCCGACCGTTGATCAGTTCATCAGGGCGGGGTTTCATATCCGTTTGGGAATAGAAATACTTGTTCGCTATTACCACGAAATAGATACAGTCGCAAAACGGAGATTTTGGTCGCCAATATAGTAACCATGAACTCGTGAATAATTTCTGCATTGATCGACACGAACCACAACAGAAATTTTATTGTATATGCTATGAACGCATTATCTTGGCAGTTAAATCCCAACTCTCTTCTGCAATACATCAAAGAAATAACCGAAATTTTAGCGAAATATTCTTGGATTTACAATGTAAGAAATACTCATATTTTGGTAGAAAATGTCTTGGAGAAAATTCCTACTGAGGTAATCCAGTAAAATTTGATATTTTTGTACTGACATGTTATGTTTTCTAAAAATACCTGTTATTCATAACATAAATAATTAATATGTTCTCGGAAAAACTTCTTAAATTACCTTGATATATCTATGCGTCTGTTCCATCTTTTTAAAAAGGTACAATTCAAATTTATTAATTCATTTTAGTAGCAAGTAAACAACGAAGGTATAGTTTTTTGAGGTTTTTCTTTGTGTTTTTGTAAAAAGTGTTGATTAGAACTAGTGTATGCTTTATGATATTAAACACTTAGCAAATTTGTCCTTATGAAAAAAAGGAAAAAAAAAAGTACTCAGCTACTATTAGTCATTAGGTTTGGAAAAGTGAATTGTTTCACCTTAATACTAAAAGGTAGAACAAAATGTGATATCATTTAGCAAACATATGCATTTTAATTGTATGGCGTTGGTATACACTAGTGACAAATACCCATAGCTAGTGCATACCTTTTGTTTTTTCTCGTTACTAGTTTCATGTGGAAGCTAATTTAAATATCTTTTTTGACAGATTTTGTCTTTAAAAATCATATGCATTGTAAAAAATCAGATATTGTGGCATTAATAAATTACATTTTACGCTATATTTTTGTAATTCATTTTATTTATTTCATCTTAATTTGCTTTTAATCATGGTTTTTAATTTTCGATAGTGGATTGAAGTGTTAATGTATCTTAGTTGGGACGAGTTGAAACAGTTACCTTTTGGATTCATAAAGGTAATGTACTTTATTTTTCATTCAGTGCATACTTACCTTATGCGTCTTTTACTAAATAATAGGTATATTCTTCACTTGTTGAGTGATAAAGGATGTAAGAGACTAATAAAGCTACCCATATTACTAGACTGCAATTCAATTTTAAAGCATGATTTCCTTATCATATCTTTGTTTACCAAGCCAACTTTTAAAGAACTAGCTATTTTTCTCCCCGGAAGTTAATGAAGCTTGTTGCTGTTTGCATGTCCATTCCAACAGGGCCAACAAACTACCCCCTTGTTGGAATCAAAGTATAATGCATGTTTTATAAGTTTAAAGGCGTAGGGGGTGGGGGGGACATAGGGACCTAACGTACGTACCTTGAAAAACTTAAACTTGTTTCAAAGGAAAAGTTATTCTTCATTAATTTAATGCTTTATTTATTTATTTTATTACTATTATTGTTATTGCATTTTTGTGATTTATTGCATATTTGTCTTATCTTATTGTGGTTTCCATTTTATATTGAAATTTAACTATGTTCATCAAAGCAAAAAAAGTTATTTTTGTGCTGTTATTTTTTTTTCACATCAGTAACTCTAGTCTTTTAGGAAGTGCAGAAACTTGTTCGCTTATTGTTTTGCTTATTTTAATTTTGGAATGGTTCACCTGTCTTCATCCTTTAAATGTAGAATTATCAACACACAGCCAGAGCTAAGGCAGAATTGAAAGTAACTCTAAACAACTCAGTTATAGCATCCAGAGACTGTAGTTTCATCCTAATTTTGGGCGTGTTAGTCTTTCTAGAATAGCCATAATTAAGCTGCAGGCAAATAACCTCATTTTCAGTGGTGTAGCAAGAACAAAATTAAGACTGGGCGAATAAATTTTGCGAGGCCCCCCGGTTTACAGATTTATACCAGTTAACGCTATTCAACTATTCTGTGTAAAAACAATAATAATAAAAAAAGAAAACTTTCTCGTACTTGTTGTCAATTTCATGTTGTAAAAATTAAAATGTTATGCATTTTCAAAAATATTAGTGATGGAAACATGCAATATGAAATATTTACATACATTTTGGGGTAGATTCAACTACTTTGAAATACTTCATATAAATTTTTTGACACAATATTTTGATGAGCTATGAAATAAATTTATAACTTATGAAACTGCAAACTTTTTTCGGAAATTCCAAATTTCAAGTTGATAAAATGCTGTCACAAAATTCACATAGTTACCAAAAAAAAAAAAATTGAAATTGAAAAATGTTTGGTCTGCCGGGACGGTAGTACATTGAAGTTTCAAGTTTTTTTTTAGTAAAAACAATGATATTTTTAAAAGTATAAATTATGTGTAATGCAAAAATAATTATTTAAGTGCAAAAATGGACTACTTAAGGAGTAATCTATCAATAAAAGATGCATTGGAGCTAAAATTTAACTTTTAGATTTCCAGAAAAAGTTATGAAAATCCTCACATTTTTGCTAGTCAGTAAATTTTTAGAACATTAACCCATCCTGCAGAATAATTTTTATTATTGTATTAATAGTATAAACATTGCAGTACAGCGCTTTGAAATAGCGAGATTGGTCCATTTTTCCACTAAAATAATTATTTTGCTTTACACATAATGTATACATTTTTTATAAAAAATCATCGTTTTTACTAAAAAACTTGAAATTTCAAGGTAATCCCGATAGACCTAAATATTTTTCAATTTCAAATATTTCTTAAACTAACTGAAACAACTAACTAGTGACAACTTTTTATCAACTTGAAATTTTGAATTTTCAAAAAAAAAAAAAAACATCCGTAATACACCCTATGGGTAAATTAAATATTCTAAAAATATGACTGACTAGCAAAAATGTGAGGTTTTTCATAACTATTTCTGGAAACCTAAAAGATAAATTTTAGCTCCAATGCATTTTCTATTGATAGATTACCCCTTAAGTAGTCCATTTTCGCACTTAAATAATTATTTTTGTGCGAAAATGAACTACATAATTTACACATAATTTATACATTTTTGTAAAAAAATCGTCGTTTTTTCTAAATACTTGAAACTTCAAGGTAATCCCGGCAGACCTAAATAATTTTCAATTTCAGAATGATTTTTTCAAATTAAAATTTTGGATTTCCAAAAAAAAAAATCGTGATGCACCCTATTGGGCGTGTGTTGGAGTAAAACACCTTGAGAAGCAAACTTAGAATTTCTTGGTTCAATCCAAACAAATGAGCCATCAGACTTGTTATTTGGAAAGATGAGGATATAAAAAAGTTGAAGAAAATTTTCTTCCAACAGATGTTCAAATATAGATTTTTTGACTAGAAAGAAGTTCAAGAAGGAAGCCAAATACTGTACTTTGCTTGTAGCTTTCAAATGCTACCTCTAATCAGCTACTTTTGTGAACTAGGGATTTTAAGCTAAATATAATCAAAACAGAGGCTCTATAATTGATTCTAAAGAGCCTCTATTTTCATCCAATGGTGGTAGTTCTGCTGAGACAATGTAGATCTGCTTCCTAAATTTCAGTGCAAAGTTTTTGGTGGTATATCACTGCTTTACTTACAATGTGGAGAGTCGAAAATAATATTTCTTTTATTGGAAAAGTTAGAAAATTGATTTATCACAGAGGAAGAAAACATAATCTTAAATAAAAAAAAGAAATAGTTTTGAAGGATTTAGTCCCAAAATGCATGAGTTTGAAGGGCCCTTAAACGAAAAATATCTTAAGTGAAGGAGTTTTGGCGGAGCGTACAAACCCTGACACTTCTGAAATTTTTATTTTAATAAAGCAACAAGCATGAGAAGGTAAAGATAAAATCTGGCGCAGCGAGGGGACAAACATTTCCTAGAGGTCTTGCATTCAATATTATTGGCAATCCTAAGGGCACTTTTGACCAAAACACTCTTCCAGACGGTAATTCTGACTGTGGGTAACATAAACGAAGCATTCTTTTTGACGATTTTCGTCATAATGTTGGGAACATTCAGGTGTCAAACGTTAAAATTTCTGACTGAGGGCCTGCATTTCTCCCTCCATTCTCCCCAAACATGTGGAAATTCTACTAAGATGAATTAAATGAAAATAACTATAAATGATCATCTGGCTATGCTTTTCGTGTTGATTTCGGAAAACTTCATGTTTAAAAGAGTAAGTGTCCAGCAAAATGAGGGAAGGGGGGAGGGAGGTTTGCCCCCACCCCCTCTCGACTCAACGCTTTTGCTACTGGGTTTCCATCTATTTAACCTCACAATTTCAGCCATTTGCTAAATCAATTTTAATTATTTGGGGGCCCCTAAAAAGCAGCGGACTGCAGTAATCGGGCTTTGTAGACCACACCTCTCAGGCCTTTTTTTAAAATCAGGCCATGAGTGTAAAAAAAATGCTTTTTATAGCTACAGTTGGTAATTTCTAAAACCAATGTATCCGCGTTTTCGATTATAGTCTGTTTTGGGGGTCCTATGCATCTATGGCATTGCCTTCAAAAAAAAAAAAATAGTGAAGTTCCTGGCCAGGTTGGGGGGCTGGAGATGTCCTTTAATTGAATGCAGATAAAGATTCAGACAAAACTGTGACAGTGAATAAGATAGCACGCCGAAAGTTCAGAAAAACTTGGATCGGACAGAAGTTCGGAGCGAGAGCTCTTTGTTTGTTTTAATTTTTGACGAGAAAAAATAGTGTTTTCAACTGTATAATTCGGGAATACCTTATAAAATTTTTTCTCGGAACAAAGTTCGAATGGAGAAAAATTTGGGGTAAAGTAGAGATGCGAGGCCCCGGGAAGCACGAGGCCCTGGGCGGTCGCCCGATTCGCCCACCCCTTGCTACGCCTCTGCTCATTTTAGTGCTGATTATATAATTGTGGCAGTGAAGATATTCCAGCAAGAGCAGGGTTCTGTCCAGGATTTTTCACAGGGTCCGTTTTTTGTGAAAAACTTCATAATTTTGTAAAAATCAAACAATTTTGAAAAAAAAAATTTTTTTTTTTAAATTTAATAAAAAATAAAACTAATTTTCATTTATTTTCCTCTTTAAAAAGCTTATTAAACATCAAAAATGCGAAAAATCTGGTTCCTGTAGCGGATGCAAAGAGATGGCATCAAAAGCATAAAAACGGAATATAAACGAATTCATTTTGGTAACTTTTTTTTACAATCTAAGTAGACATGTTGGCAGGTATGCAAGTAAATAAAATGTATTCTTATTCTTACAGAAACTTTTATTTTAAAATTAAAAAAACTACGTAATCATTGATTCGCTTACCACAAAAAGTACATTGAAACAAAATCACTGATTTTGTTTCAATGTTGTCAAGTTTTGTAATATTAGCATTATATTTTAGATTTTTTTTTCGAGGAACAAAGTACTAGTTAACATTACGATTAAGAGCGCTATTTCTTTACTGCAGACTGCCATATCAACTCCTCCCTGACACCATCTCATGTTACAGAATCCATCTGTGGAGTAGTACATTATAGTCATCCAGATTGCGAATCATATCAGCACATAATGTTGATATCAGTTTGACGCCTAAGTGAATTAAAAAAAGTAGCTAAGGTTAGGGAAGAAAATCAAAAAATGTTAAAACAAAAGAAAGTGAGCAAAAAAATAAATATATAAATAAATAAATAAAAAAAGCTAAACTCTGAAAAGGGTAGTTAAGAAATCAGAAGAAAAAATCAAATTAGTATCAAGTTTCTATCAAAAGTACTGCTGTACTTTGAAGGTCCTAGTTAATGTTTAACTAGTTCTTGCAACAAAAGACCACATAATCTTTTACACTTATAATGTTGCTCTAGTGCATCCTCTTAACAGCTAACAGCAGTAATTTATTTATAATTTGCTTTATTTATATTGGTTTTCCATTGTATTCTCATAAAACTATTTTGAATGGAATTAACTCTAGTCATAGGAGGGGGGGGGGCACTCCCTTACTTAATAAGTTATGGCGAAAGTTTTTTTTTTTTTTTGTAATTGCACATTCAGTTTAAATTCCTCAGCAAAACAGATGGGGACTGTTTCCAATTGTTTAATTTTCACCTGTACTATTCATTTCTTATTTCATTGATCTGATCATGAATAATGTTTTCTTGAATCTTTTTCAATTTTGGAGACTACTTTTTTGCAACTTTTTTCATTTTTCGGACTACTTTTTTGCAACTTCTTTATAAGTTTTTGGCTACTTTTGCAACTTTTTTAACTAATGTTTCCTGTGGCAACCTTGAAATTATTATACCCAAACAATCTTGAAATTTATTTACTGAGACCACACTGAAGGCAGTAGCAAAATTAATATAAGTTTAATCGCGAGTGTATTTATTACTCAGATCGAGTTTTGTAGTTTTAAAGTATTTTAAAACTAATCTGCGAAAATGTTGGGGGAAAAATTAAATTCGAGGGGGGGGGTACTCAATAGGGTGGAGCGAAAAAAATGAATTTTTGATTTTCGTAAACGGGTACCTTTCATTTACTATGAATGAGGATAAGTAACAATTCTGTAAAATATTTCACTTTTGCGACGTCATCTTTAGTCTGCGCATTTGGCCTAAAGTTTTGAAATTTCTGATTTTTTTTTGGATTTTTCAAAATTTTTTAAAAAATATTGCAAATGATGAAACTAGTGACGGGTGGTTATTAAATGGAAGAAAAAGGTTTGAAATATACAAAGAATTTTTTAAAGCCATTTTAGACTATTATTTCAGTTCGTGCATTGCGCTCAAAGTTCATCAAATTTCCCAAAATTTCTGATATTTTCGACATTTTTTAACTCAGTATTTCCTCTCAATATTCACTTGAAGTGTCTTCAAACTTGTTTTTATTAATTTTGTTATTACTTTGAACCCTGCAACTCTTCGCTAGCTCATGTGGAACTACCCAGGACTCACCACGAGGAGGTGACCGCACTTCTAGTCCTACACGTGAACCCTTCCTTCCAACCAATGCAAGCACGTATTTACATTTCTTGGATACGTCTTTCACAGTTAAATTGTTCCTTTGTGTCGTAAATTGATCAAATATTTCTGTCAGATATCCTCGTTTTTACTAAACTTTTTCTTTTCCTGTGATTACATACCAATTTTGAAGAGCTTGTGACCTATTCGACAGCTCTTTCAACTGATTGAGTCTTGAATGACAGTTTAAAAAGAGCGCATTCAGAAATCATATTTAAATTCTCAGCTTCCATAATCTTTGTAAATATTGTGTTGTTAAATTACCTGTAAAAGGTAGCTTTGTAATTTTCCACATCATGGCAAGAAATCATATCGATGTATACTGACTTTTGATTTATGTATGTAATGTATGAAAATAGATTTTTGTCTATTTTTTTGGGATCTGAAGCGTTCTTACTTGTTTGCTTGTTTGTTTTCTAGATTGAGCGTTTATAATACGATTTAAAACAAGTTTCTTTATATGCTCTCTCTTATGAACTAACTAGGTTATTTCCCGGCGTTGTCCGGGTGCTTATTAATACAACATAGCTCTAAAAAATATTTGAATGAATTCTATCCACATGGGAATATAAAAACTTATTTCATGCTAAAAAGAAATAGTTGAGCCTTAAATGGATAATTTATTGTTGATCGTAATCTTTGTAGGAAAATACTCCTATTTAAATGTGTTACATTTTATCAATTTGTGTGCTTAAAGTCTTATGTCTATTACTCTATCTATTCAAAATTATAAGAAAATGGCCATTTTGAGACAAAAGATTTGAATTTTGGGCTTTTTGGATCTTTTTTTAATTTCAAAACCCCTGCCTATGTGAATTCTAATGCATCAGGGAACCTCTGTGCTAAGTTTGTTCAAATCCGACGAAAACTGGATTTGTATAAGGAACAAACATACATACATTTGATAACAGCATATTTCTTGGGTGCAAAGTATACATTGTTTTGAATAGATGTGAATACAATGTTCCGTTTTTTCCCGGAGAGATAATCTTTAAAATCTCACACAAATTCATAGCTAAATTTAGTAACGTCTGTACTTCATCCTTAAAGAGCAAGGAAACTTTTACCCGCGAAAGATATGAACTCTTTTAAAAATTATAGTGTAAAGATTGTTTGCTGTAGTCAACATCTGACTAGGGAAAGCTTTCTTGGACTTCTGTTTCACATTTTTTTGGGTATTTTCCCAGTCAAAACTACCTTGCTCATCTCATGAAGTTACTGTTGCTCAGTACTTAAACCATTTTTATTGTCAAAGCAAGCATAGAGTTGAGTAGTTCAAAGAAACAGCAAAATGATTAAGAAAATGTTTTGAAGGCACTTTTAGTAAATATTGAGAGGAAATATTGAATTATAAAATTTCTGCTAATATTGAAAATATCGGAAATTTCTGAAAATTTGATGAATTTTGGGCCTAATGCGCAGACTGAAATTATAATCTGAAATGATTTTTAAAAATTTCTTGTATATTTCAAACCTTTTTCTTCCATTTAATAACCACCCGCCACTAGTTTTATCATTTGCAATATTTTTTAAAAAAATTTGAAAACTCAAAAAAAAATCAGAAATTTCAAAACTTTAGGCCAAATGCGCAGACTAAAGATGACGTCGCAAAAGTGAAATATTTTACAGAATTGTTACTTATCCTCATTCACAGTAAATGAAATGTACCCGTTTACTAAAATCAAAAATTCATTTTTTTCGCTCCACCCTAGTACTCAACCTTCTGTTTTCCAAATCGAAATTTGTAAAGGGCATCTGTTATACATCAATTAATCGTATAAAAAAGGGGGTCCAGGCAGTCTTCCCCCGGGAAATTTTTTTAAATTGTAGCTCGGAAAATGTAGTTTTAGACGATCTTCGGTAAAGTTCAAGAGACGAGGGTTTGAAGAAAATTTTCGAATTAATTTTCTTAAAAATGCAACTTAGACAATCTTTAGTAATCTAAACGAGGTTCCAGGGAGAGACCTTTTTCGAAATTGAAATCTTAAAAACGAAAATCTAATCATCTCCGATTATGATAGGGAGAATGGGATCGGAGACACTCTCTCGAAAATTCGTTTTCGAAATTTTAGCTCTAAACAAGCAGTTTTGGAAGACCCTTGAATATATAGGAGCAAAGAGATGTGAGGAATAAAACCGAAAAATATTTTGAAATTAAAAAAAAAAGCTGTAAGTGTATTGTAGGTTGTCTTTTGTTACGTTTAGAGGGTCGGCAATTTTTCTAATTGATAGCTCCAAAAATTTAATCTTAGTAGTCTGTATAAAATTTTAAACCGTGCTGACTGTATTTTAACATTATTATCTATTTAAAGCGTATTCCAGAGGCCTACGTTTTTGTCCCCATTTTGAAGGGATTTTTGTAATAATATTTTTATGAAAAAAATTTAAAATGTAAATATGTCGTCAAGTGGGGACGCCCTCAAGAAGGGCGTCTGAAAGATGAAGGACTCTTCCCTGGCGAACGTCTTTTATTGCATTCATTATACCCGGGCTAGCAGGTAGCAAGAGATGGCACAAGACTTTGTATGCTTTTTGCTAACTAGGCACAAAAGAGAACCACGCACATGATGGCTACAAACCCTTCTAATGATAAGCATCTGACACACAATTGACCTGAACTGTTGGTCATTCAGAAGTACATCTACAGTAGATTGTTGATATACTCTCGTTAAAGTTCATCAGCTCGTTTTTTTGCTTCAAACATTAAAAATAGATGGCAGCTCCCTTTCTGCAGTCGAACTTTAGAAATTTTGCTCCTGCCGTCTCGGCGGCTTTGTATTTGGTAGTTTTACGGAAAATAACTTTTTTTTTTTATTATAAGAAAAAGTCTGGTTTATATGGGCCGACCCTTCTGGCATTTTCCCAAATTCCCCCATAGCTAGTCCGCCGCTGATTTGAACCTCTATGTACCTTTAGTAACTGACTTGGATAATCAATATATTATGACTTTTGTATTTTTAGGATGATTGGCCTACTTCCCTAAAATCTTTCATCACAGAATGTTACAGATTAAGTGAGATACGCTTTCCTGAGCAAAATGTATCATCTTTTATTAAAGAAAAGTTCAATGCCAATCATCATATTGAAAAAAAGACTCCTAAAAAGAAACAAGAAGAAATCAGAATTCTATCCTTTCTAATCAATGAAATTTGTGACAGCACAAAGTGTAATACTGTAATTGATGTAGGATCTGGCCTAGTAAGTTTTTCTTCTTTTTTTGTTTAAGCAGTTATTTAATTTTATAAACATTGCTTCTAAAATGAAGTTAAAAATGCAAGACAACGTGTCTACATGTACAAATAAAAGGTTTAAAAAGAGTTTTAAACCTTTTATTTGTACATGTAGACACGTTGTCTTGCATTTTTAACTTCATTAATTGTACAAAGTTTTCGACTGCTTTTCTTACAAATTGCTTCTGCAATTTAATAAAGATTAGGAGATTGCTATAGCCAAAGGTACGCTACATCCAATTTTTCAAAAAAAGAAAGAAAATGTTTCTTTAAGATATTTCAAAAATGAACCTCTTCATTACATGATAATTTCATCAGTAATTCGGCAATAAAGTGACAATAGTATTAACTATATTGTTTAGCAATAATAAGCTAAGTGCAAAAATTTACCATTTAAAAAAATATCAATAGCATAAAGATGTTATTTTCGGCAATAAGGTTTTGAACTTAGTATGTATTTCGGAAATTTTTTAATCAGCTATTGAAATCAAATCCACAGCATGCTGCTCTACTGTTTCAGTCCAAAAAAAAAAAAAAAAAAAATGTTCAAAACATTGACAGCTGCCATTGGAATCAAATCTCCTAGACTCACATTTTTGTTTCATAACATGGATAACTTTAAATAAATGTATCGGCTATGAAAATTGAATTTTTTTCATTTTTGATGCTTATTACTCTTTGTTAAAAAACAAATAAAAGAACTGTTTGTTCGTTTTTATTGAACCACAAAGTAATTTTCAAGTGCAATTCTGTCTTCTGTATGAGATTCAAAAATTTAAGATTTCAATTGCTGGTTTCATTATATTTTTTCTTCAATTTTGTCAACAGTTATTAATGACACATGTTACTTAGTTTTAAAATGATTATGGAAAGATTTTACTTAAATGAATACTTTTATATGATTTTTTTATACTTAAAATACCTCCATTTTGAAAATTGAGATCTCTGTGTTCGATATGGAAATCTGTTTTTGTTCATTTTACATGTGTTTTATCCCATGATAAGATGTCAACAAATAAAATTTCTTTCTATTTTATTAACCCCTTCCAGGCTCATTTTATTTCGGGATTACGGATCAAAAAATGTCAATTTTTTAAATGCTTATTTTCATACATACATATCTTTTTAAACATAATAGCATCATTCGCATGTAACATTTCCTAAAAATAAATGTAAAAATATCTATTTAGATAAATGAGTAATAAATGAGTATTTACCTGTACAGTTGGCTTTCTGTATGGCAGAAATCGTTATACTTTGGAGTTGGCGCCTACTCTTATCTTAAATCTACAGCTCAAAACACTGTATAGTTATGTTTAGGGATGAACTGGATAGTGATTTTGCCGGATATCGGATATCCGGAATGGTGCCGCCGGATATCCGGCATAACAATCACGTTGCTTGTTCGCTTATTTTTATGTAATGCAGCTTCAAAACAATAAATCAAAGTTGTTTCTCGCATCATTTCTTTAAAAACATGTTAAATACATTCAAATTAATTTTTAAAGCCTCTATTTTATTGTACAGTAGTAGCGCTACATACGAAATGAAACACTAGCATATTGTGATTTCTTTCTAAATTATGTATTTTTATCAAAAGAAACAAAACTTTAAAAGATATAATTTAATATTTCTGTATGTACTCAAAGTTTAAACTTTTAATTATTCTTAGTTTAAATTTTAAAGCTTTTCTGTTTCAATATCATTTCATTAAGTTTCTACGTAAATGATACAGTTATTAAATATTTCACCAATATTATATACACGATAATTGATTAACAAAAAAAGAAAGAAAAAATATAAAAAAAAAACTAAGCTCAGATAAACTTTTTTTTTTCATTAATACATATTTTATTAGAATTTTAGGAATTTAAACTTCATTACTAAGTAACATATTATCTTATTTCTAATTTTGCAATAATATAAAGCAAAATTTTGCTTTGAAATTCTTTTTTTTAAGAATAATACGCAGGTAATTTTTCTAACATACAAATTAAAGAAGAAAATATTAAAACAGGACCAGTGGGTGTTTTAAGTAATAATAATAATAAACTTATACTCAAATCATTTAAATATTTTATATAACTCCAAAAAACAAAGGTACATATTTTCTGAAGATTCAAATCAGCAGCTTAAATATATTTTTAAGAGTTATGCTAAAGTTGTGCACTTTTTTAAAAAACAAATGAGTAAACTTATACTTAAATAATCAACTTGAAATTTTACTTTAGTTCCAAAAAAATAAGATACACATTCTTAAAAGTAGCAAATTACCATTTTAAATCCATTAAGAGTCATGCTCAACACATTCACTTTTTTAAAAACAAATTAATAAACTAATTCTTAAACAATCACCTCGAAATTCAACTTCATTTTTAAAAAATTAAGATACATTCTTAGATGCAAATGTTATATTTATGGGTTATTCTAGCCAAAATGGTACAAATCATGTCTGAAATTGTCGAGATAAGTTTATCAAATGAAGTAATTTTCGCCAACTAATCATTGTTTTAAAAATTATTCTCTGTTTATTTGTGCACAATAAAGTATAAATGGCTTGTATATGAGTCATTCATTAAGGGTTTTGAATAGTTTGAACACTTAGTGTAACAGAGGCGACAAATGAGGTTTGAAAAATAGATTTCTAATCGTAAAGAAAAGTTAATTACAGAATAAGTATAAAATGGACTAAACATCCTAAAACTAATTCTGTCTGCGATTTCAAGAGAAAATATATTTTGCACCATTAATGCGACTGTAACAGAGTGAACATCCCACAGTGCAAATTAACTATCATCAGCAAGAATTTTAGGCTTGTCTTAGTTGCTGACTATAAAATTCAATGTATCAAAGTAATCACAGCAGATACATTACTTGTACTTTTTTTTTTTTTTTAAATATCACATTGAATGCAATTGCTTATTTTATTTCTGAAAGGCTTGTAACAGAGTGGACAATTTGAAACATAAAAAATCTAGGAACAAAGATAAATAAGTGTTTTCCCAAGATTTTTTTGTTTACATACATAAAAAACAGCAGAAAGGGTGTTAGAAGCATTTTTTGTGCTGTGCATTGCAAATGATTTCGTTGTTGCATTTCAGCTTAATCTTAAATTGCATTTTAAGTCCTAGAAATTTAAAGCTGGGGCGGATCATTTTTTCCTTCTTTTGCCAAAGATGTATTTTTTTTTTTTTTTGAGTCCTTTATAAATGGCTTATGCCTATATATGTAATACTTGGTTACACACAATTAGATGGAGAACAAATAAAAAAATACAATTAACCCATTAATGCCTAGCGTCCTTTTTTAGGCCGGTCCAAAAAAGGGTCTGAATTTCCCCAAAATGAACATTTCAACCAGAATTTCCCCAAAATGAACATTTGAACCAAGTAATAGTGTTCAATTAGTACTTTGGTTTTGTTTCAATTCGTTATTCACAGATTGCAGCACATAACCATTGTAAAGTGTGTTCTATAGCAGTTTTAATATGATCTTTATCAAAAATTACATCGTTCACAATCAAGAAAAAAAGCCAAGTTTTCAAAGTTATTCCCAGCTTCCCAGTTTATGTTAATTGCTGATTTTATTTCTTCTTATAAAATGTCTTGTTAAATATTATATCATAGGCAGAAAAAAATTTTAGTAAAAAAAGTATGTACCCTCTGGGGTCTATCATAACTTTTAAGGGACTCTTTTTCTTTCCTTAATAAAACAATTATTTTTTACATAATATTTTTTAAATTATTTTTCCTGTCACACTGGAACTTTCTGTCTGTGTGTGTTTTAAACACTGTTTGTAACCAGTATACAAAATATCTTTGGGAAAAAAATGTCAGGCATTAATGGGTTAATTGGTGGTAAATATTAAAATTACCAAAATTCTGAAGTATCGGGATTGATTTGTACCATTTTCGCTGAAATGACCGATATATTGTTATTATTACTAAAAATTATTCTAAACATGCTCACTTTAAAAAATAACTTAATAAACTTATATCTAAATAATTAACTTAAAGTTTCACTTAAATTCCAAAAAACAAAATACACTTTCTAAAGATGCAAATTAACATCTTAAATACAGTCGAGTCTCAATAGCTCATAGTCCCAAGGGACCAGCTAAAAGCTTAGAGTTATTGATAGTTCGAGTTACAAGCAGTTCCTACCGTCTTTTCAAGAATTTGGGACCAAATGAAAACTTTGAAATAAAGGTATATTTGAGTTTATAAAGCTTTGAGTTATCGAGACTTGATTGAATGTTATTGAGGGTCATGCTCAACATATTCTCGAGGAGTTACGGAGCAGCGTGACAGATGTGAACAGATTCTAATGGGATCTTTTCTAAAAGGGAGGGATTACAAAAAGAAAGAACGAAACAAAGTACAAGATTCAAAATTTCTTTACACACATTCAAACTCTCTTTCAAAAAAAAAAGCTTGGCTAAGTTGCTACGATTCATGGGGACAGATGTTTACGTTATCTAGAAGAACACTTTCGCCAATGTTAGATAGGTTATTTATTGTATGTTATTTTCAATTATAATAAAGCAATAATAGTGCAAAGTAAAAAATATCTAATTATAACATCATTGGGTGTTAATAGATCGCAATTTTTTTTAGAAGTACAAAAACTAAAAATAAAAGAATTCAATAAATAAAATAATTTGCGAACTTATATTAAAAGCTACTGCGATTAATTTTCATGAACTAACGATATGATCGTAAGTTTTTTTCAACCTTTTAACGCACATTAATCCTTGAAGGTTTGTAGCTTTTTCTTTCTAAATATTTTAACTAAAATACTTTTGAAAAAAGCTGAAGACAATCACACAAAATCTGGAAATTGTGAAAAATCAAATATGCAGAATGCTTCCATGTCCAGGACAAAGTCGGAGGAATAACATAATTTTTGTTTTAGAAGCAAAAATTGGTAAAATGGAAAGATGAAAAGTAATTATATCATCTAAAAGGTTTATCAAACAATGAAATTTTAACTGGGATTTTTGTAAAAAAGAAAATATTCAATTAGGTCCTCACATCATACCGGATAACTCTCACATCAATTCCGGATATCTCCCACATCAGTACCGGATACTTTGCCGGATACCCTGCAAGAATCTTCCGGATATCCGTATCCGGGGCGGTCAGCCGGATCGGATATCCGGAAGTACCGGATACTTAAAATATCAACCGGATAGGCCGGATACCGGATAGTTACCGGATATCCGGTCCATCCCTAGTTATGTTATCTAGTAGCAACAACAGTAAATAAAAGCATCCGAAACCATAAAAGGGACATGTGAAATAATTCGGGAAAGACTGGTTGTGCAGTGTTAATTTTCACAGTGCCCGAGCTACACTCGGGATGAGCCAGAATGGAACATTTCGCTTGCCCGAGTCCAGTTCGGGAAAAGCCTGGAAGAGGTTAAAGTCAATAAATTAAAAGGAGCTAAAAGAAATTCTATGCTCTTTAAGAGTGTCAAATGTCAAAACGCTAAATGCTTTTGTTTCAATTATTTTAAGTTTTTTAATTACATTCATAGCACGTAATTAATGTTTATTTCAATTCTGTGTTAATTACTTCTATTAAATAGCTGTCTGACTATTTAAAAATGATTTATTTTTTTAGTTTTGTTTTTTACAAAGAAGTGTTCAATTTTCATTAACTTTTGAAAGATATTGTTTTTTTTTTTTTTTTTTGTACCCTACTTATAAAAATTATTCAACAGTTAGAGCAATCCTACTCTATGGAAGCAATACATGGAAGTTAACCAGACAGCAAGAAAAAGAGCTTGATGCCTTCCAAACCAAAAACCTGAGAAGAATCCTAAACATTTACTGGCCAAATAAAATTTCTAATTCAGACCTATACAGACACACTAATTGCAAGCCTATAACTACACAGGTAAAAAAGCAAAGATAGACTTGGATAGGACATGTTCTCAGAATGAAAGCAATAGACCCAACAAGAACTGCTCTCACGTGGACCCCTGATGGCAAAAGGAAACGAGGCCGTCCAAAACTTACCTGGCGCCAGATGGCCATTCAAGAACGAAACGCCTTTGGCTGGCCAAGCTGGGGGCGAGCTAGGGAAGCGGCACTGAACCGTACAGGTTGGAAAGCCACGCTAGCGGCCTCATGCGCCACTAGGCGTTAAGAGATTAAAGAAAGAAACTTATAAAAATTAAAGTTTACCATTTTTTATGTATTTCTTATGATAGCTGAGTTTTCCTTTTTACACCCATGTCTATGGATTTGCTAAATTTTATGAATTCAAATCCTTTTTTTTCTTTTGGTAATGCTGCCAAGTGTAATGTTCTGTTGTTATCAAATGCTTAAAATTTCTTATTTCTTCTAGGGTTATCTAAGTGAAACTTTGCATTACAATTACGGTTTGCAGTGCATAGGCTTAGATTCTTTACCTCATCATACTAAAGTGGCTACAGTTCGTCGAAAAAATGGTAACACTTTTAGCTAAGTAAATTTACCTTGTTGCATCTTGTGCTATGTTACATGTACATCCAACAGTGTTTGGTACGCATTATCAATGAAAATTACAAATGCACTTGTAAAAGCAATAAGAATCCCACAGGTCAAAATATGGAATTAAGCAAAAAAATTGCTTTAAAACATGGCTATGTTTCTTCTGCAGCCTAATTCATTTCTAAAAAAATATTCTTGGATATGAATTCAATTATTATCAATAATTTGTGCCAAACAATGATATTTATCAACATTATTCAGTTTGGTGTAAATATGATAGTTCATTCTCAGAAAATGTTCTTTTTTTAAAAGTTTTCTCATGGACATATTGATAATGATACCATTATACCCGAAAGCAGAATACTGCTAAATCGGCGACGTACGTCGCAGAACAGACATCGCGGCTGCAGAACAATTCTGTTCAAAATTGAGCAAAAAAAAAAAAAACGTTTTGTTCGAAAGCGCGCGAAAGCAAAAAAAAAAAAAAAACGTTTCGTTCGTAGCCCATGTCTCGCAGAGCAGCAGGTAATAATGCCGGCGCCGCCGCAGCCAGTGCCGTGAAAATTGCCATATAGACCACAGCTGACGTGCGCTTCTGAGGACCTTCCTGATTTTTCCGCAGAACTTCAGTGATGACACTAGCGCAGGCTTCGTTTGAAGTTCTGCAGTCGTTCTTATTTGGGCCGCACAACTTTAGCTGCGAAACTTGCAGTACACATTCGTTATTCAAATAATGTTTCCAACGATTATTTTTTTCCGCATGAGGATCGCGGGGACGCAAACTTAGTCTGAAATTCTGCAAGCCATCACATTTTGGCCGCAGATCTTAAGTGACGAAGCTTGCGGTAGGTACACAAATCAGTTCTTCAAATTATGTTTAAAACATTTTTTTTCGCAAGAGAATCGCAGGGGCGCAGGTGTTCAATTGAAGTTTTGCTGGTATTCACATTTTATCCGCAGAACTTCAGTGACGACACTTTGTAGTATATATTAGAAGATATTCAGTTATGTTTAAAACCATGTTTCCTCATGAGGGGATGGCGGGGACGCAAGCTTCGCTTGAAATTCTTCGGGCTTTCACATTTTGGCCGCAGAACTTCAATGACGAAGCGTGTAGCACAAATAGTTTTTCAAATTATGTTTAAAACAATTAATTCTTCCGCGTTAAAGAGTCGCAGGGAGCGGGATTCGTTTGAAGTTCTGCAGGGGGCCTACACATTTTATCCGCAGAACTTCAGTGACGAAACTTGCAGTACAAACTATAGTTATTCAAATTTTGTTTCAAACAATTAATTCTTCCGTGTTGAAAAATCGCGGGAAAACGGGCTTCGTTTGAAATTCTGCGGGCCTACACATTTTATCCGCAGAACTTCAGTGACGAAACTTGTGGTTCAAATCAGGTATTCGACAATGTTCAAAACATTTTTTTCACGTAAGAGAATCGCGGGAGGGGAGGGGGGGAGTACTCGCTTGAAGTTTCGCGTTCTTTCACATTTTGGCCGCAGAACTTCAGAGAAGAAACTTGCAGTGCATATTAGTTATTCAAATGATGTTTAAAACTATTAACTCTTCCTGTTGAGAGAATCGAGGGGCGCAGGCTTCGTTTAAAGTTCTACGGGCTTTCACATTTTGGCCACAGAACGTCAGTTACGAAACTTCCAGAACAAATTAGCTTTTCAAATTTTCTTTAAAACAATAAATCGTTACTCATCAATAAATGGCGCGGGGGGGGGGGTCGCTTGAAGTTCTCATTACGTTTTGACCACAGAACTGCTGTGACGAATTTTACAGAACAAATTAAGATTTAAAATAATTTTTCCTACGGAAGAATCGAGGGGACACAAGCTATGTCCGTAGTTCTACGGGCCTTATCATTTTGACCGCAAATTATTTATTCAGATTGTATTAAAAACAATTTTCCGGTGAGAGAATCGCGGGGCAAAGCTTTGTCTAAAGTTCTGCCTCATGTCACATATTGCCGCAGAATTACACTTACGGAACTCGCAGTGAAAATTATTTATTCAAATGATGTTTAAAACAATTTTTCGCGTAAGAGAAACGGGGGGTATAGGGGAGGGGAGTCTCCTTTCAAGTTTTTTGGGATTTCACATTTTGGCCGCAGAATTTCTGACGGAGCTTGAAGTAAAAATAGTCATTCAAATAATTTTAAAACAATTTTTCCGCTTGAGAGAATCGCGGGGACGAAGTAATTATATTTGAAATAATTAATTTCAGGCTAAGATTAGGAAAATAGGTGTAGTCCAAGCCCCCCCCCCCCCCCCCCATCGGAAAAATGTTTTTTAACATTTGTTCTGCGATCCGGAAATTAGTTAACGTCCCAATGCCAAGCTTGAACTTTTTGAACTTGAGTTTTTGAACTGAATTTCTGAACCGATGATGAAGTATATATATAGTGAGCATTAATAACATAATTATGAATATATTTGTCAAACTAAAGCATTTAAAATATGAATTAATGAAAATAAAGCAAGAAGTATCTGCAAACTTATGAAATCTTTCTAATTCAAACTATTCATAGAAAAATGAAACAAATTTTAAAAATAATTAGTATTGTCTTTACCATGGTATTAAAAAATTAAGTTGATTTGGTTGGACTTTTGGCATAAAAACCTTATTAGGCTATACTGAGCCAAACAATTGTTTAAAAGTAAAGGTGTCGAAATGAAAATGTTCGAAGAAAGATCCTGTAGAATTAAGAAAATTTTTGCTGAAATCAACACATCAATGAAGTTTTAAATTTTGAATAGTATAAAACAGAAATCCAATCTGCTGAAGAAGGAACAATTTCCCTAACAAGTCTTTCAAAGAAGGATGAAAATGACTAAAGATTGTCCACTCTGTTATAGTCGATTTCATGAATAGAAAAAGAGATTTTTTTCTTGAAATTGCAGACAGACTTACAGTTTTAGGCTGTTTGTTCCACTTTATGCTTGTTCTGTGATTCTAACTTTTCTTTGTGATTATGAAGATATTTTAAAGGCTTATTTGTCCACTCTGTTACACAAAGTGATCAAAATATTTAATATCCTCCCAGAAATGAGTCATGTACTAGTTATTTACACTTCATTATACACAAATAAATGGAAACTCAATAAAAAGATATGATTAGTAGTTCGTGGAAACCATTTAAATTGATAATCTTAAGTAAAGTGTTTCAGACATGATTTGTACCATTTTCGCTGGAATGACCCATCAGATTTGTAAGAAGAAAGACGAAGAGACTACACCAAAAGCACATAGATGCGCAAAGCAGGGATTTTTTGGGAATTTTATTCCTAATCAGTCGAGGCGAAACCCCTGCTTTTAGTTTAGGTTTTTGTTCTTATGTACAGTTTGCAGACTCGCATTGGTGCTGTTTTGACCACTGATTATCTGTAGACTACGTATTTTGAACTTAAACATCCTCTTTATAGTTTATATTTAAATTCTTTGGTCTTTCGACCACTCTTGAATCACCCACGGCTGATGAGCTCTGGATTCAACCTTTCTGCTTTAATTTCTCCTAATTTGCCATTTTCTATTTCATTTTTACTATTTGTTTACATATATATATATATATTTTTTTTTTTTCAATTTGATTGCGTTTCATTAAATTCTAAATTGCAGTACATTATATGTAAAAATGAGAAAACACTTTTTAGTAACATTTTGACGGTAAATATATAACTTACAAATCTATCTTGCAGAACAATTTTGGGCAAATAATTTTGCGTTGCAGAACATCACTAAGTATTCTGCTTTGGGGCCATTATATATAAAAAAATGCTAATTGCATTTTCAACTGATTTAATAAAATTATTTTATTTTTTCGATGTTTACACTAGCGCATAGGTAGTACATGAAGAAAAGGTTTGTAATTATTTTTGACTTAAATGATCAATGAATCTACCTTTTTAAGCCAAGAACATGAAATTTGCTATTTATCTGCAAAATACCCTGACTATGTTATTCCATTTTTCTTGTTCTGTAAAGCTTTTCTTCAATACTGTTGAACTTTGATTTTATTTTGAAAAATATTTGCTTTTTTCATTTGTAAATCTTGCATTTATACAATTTAATTTAAGTATCACTTGTCAAGTATATTGTACAAATTCAAATAATTCTTGAAGTTCTCGGTCTCTGAAAAAACCTTACTTTTAATTTTATTAATGACGGCCCTAAAAAGTACTAACTTTTTTTTATTCCAAGTCCTAATTTCTGCAGTTGATAAATCTGTACCTCAGAACCAGACTAACGTAAGTCCATTTTGGTCATTTTTCAGTAGAGGGGAAAAACGATGTATTCGACAATCGTTTTTCCCGTCTACCGAAAAATAACGAAAAGGGACTTACGTTAGTCTGGTTCTGAGGTACAGAAATAATGAGTCTAAAACAAACTTTAAAGGTTAATGTTGGAACTCATCCGCAGCATCTCTCTTTCCTTTGAATCTATCAGATTTGCAGTTTCTAATGACACTGTGTCTAATTGTGTTTGCTTGCAAAGTCACATTTATTTCTTACATTTTGCAATTAACTGAATTTTAAGTTTAACAAAATCAACTGGAGATTTTTTTTCCAATGGATAGTGCTGCATTTTTATCTAATAAAACAAATTTTATTTTCATGTTTAAAATATTAGCAGTGCCAGGTTTTTTGTTAGTATGATATCGCTAATATTTCAAAGTGATATGGATTTAGTAGTTATCATGCCACGCTTTTGAAGTACTTCTTATATTTTTATATGTGATCATACAATACTTAGTTGTTTTTTTTTCATTTTATTTTCTATCATAAACAAAAATGTTGTAGGGATAAATGTTATAAGAAATGGAGCAATTTTAAAATTCATGAAATGATTCTTCATATTGATTTGTACTAAGAGTCCAGCTTACTCATTTAAAAATTTTGCTGTTAAGAATTCACTTTAAGCAAACGTACTCTGAGATTTTGTGATATTATTCATTTAAATTATTTTTGTAGATCTGTGCTATTCATCTTTGCACTATGAAACAATGACTGTTCAGAACACTGATGATTGTGTCAGAAAAATTAAAGATGTTTTAAGTGAAATTGGTTGCAAACAATGTGACTGTACTAGTAAAGGTGCTAAAATTATTAAAGGTAAGTCCTACCTGCCCTATTAGTTCTGACTCAGTGTGACAGAAACTATTTGCTGCAAATGCTGTCTTGTATTTTAAACATGTATTCTGACAATTAACATTTTTAAACAGCTAAATGATTTTTTTAATTTAATTATGTTCCTCAATAACGACAAAAATTTTTTAGTTTAAACAATAAGTTTTTGCATGAAAAATAAATGGCCTTTTTATCAATTTTTCAACAGTAATTTCTCCGATATGTCTTTAAATACCTGTATATTTTACACATGATTCTAGTTTAGCTCATGTTTACTTTATTTTACATTCATTTATACAGAATAACAAAGAAGCATGGATAAGCAAAAGGATGTCTTTTACAAACTAAAAGTCTTGTGTAAAATATGTGCAAATTTAAAGCATAGATAGGCTTTCATTGAATTTCTAAAACATGCTTTACAGCAGCTGCTGCTGTAGACTACTATTTCCATCTCTTGTCACAAAACAAAATAGAGTTTCTCGTACCATTTGTACTACATTTGGGACAAACTAAAGGTAAAGACTAGTGGTCGCCAGTGGCTACTAACAATGTTTTTCTGGAGACTAGAAAATGTAATATTAGTTGCCAAACTGGCAACCTACTTTTTTTCTGAACAAAAATACAAAATGCTGATGCATCGTGCCGATTACGAAAAGAAAATAGCCCTCAGCATTTTTACTGGTGGTCAGTTTTAAGTTGGAGAAAAAATCGGTCCACACATGCTATCCAAAATATCTAAATACCAATGTTTTTCGTTGGAAGCAGAAAAAAGTCTTATCTTTTTGTACTTCATAATAAAAAGTACAGTATAGGAACTTTAATCGTCCCATCAACAAGCCTAATACAGTTCCAAAATCTGTAATATGCTGAGTTTCGAATCATTTTAGTAATTTTAATCTAGTAAATGTGCGCCCAGGGGTGATTGTGTGTTCATAAAAAAATACCTGAAAGTTTTAAAGAAAAACGGGGGGGGGGGGGAGTGTTTTTTTAAAACCAAGGTCCCTATTACTTAAAAGAACACCTATTCCTTTCATAAAGTAACACATTTCATACGTTCAAATAGTTTTTAGTCAAAATATTGTACATGCATTTAATTAAATTGTAAATGAGTAATAAAGTTACTTTTGAGCTGATGATGAGCAATTATCTCCAAAAAAATATTTTAAGGAGAGAGCACAAGTCTAACAGAATTACTGTTTGTTGTGCGAAAGCATTTATAAAGTAATGACAGTTGCATTTGTTACATTTCATTTATTTGTCTTTAACTAAGGGTAATAAGTATCAAAAGTTCAAAAGTGAGAAAATTTTTATTCTCATATCAAATGCAAATAAAATAATTTAGTAAGGTAAAAATCAATTAGAATTTTCATCTTAACATTTCTATTTGATGAATATTATTAAAAATTATCGGTATAATCATCGAAAATTCGAAAAAGAAAAAAATCCGGAGGTGGGAAGATAAAAGCATAATTAAAAATATTTTATTTCCGGTATTTTCAAACATGAAAATACCAGAATCGATCATGAAAATACCTGAAATCCGGTAAAATACCGGAACACAATCACCCCTGTGTGCGCCAATCCTTTTGTGGAAAAATAGTAAAAGACGACCAAACTTATGTTTTCTCTGCAAAGCTAAAGAAAATATTCATTAAACTTCAAGAATGCATGTGCATTATTATATTTTTTAGAAGAGTTGTGGAATTTTTTGTAAAAGTGTTTTCTTTAATATATAATAATTTAGTTAAGATACATTGAAAGTACATAACATAATATTACTTTATGCAGAGTGAAGTGGAATGGGATTTAGTTTTGGAATATGATTCAAAGTGGCCACTATCTTTTTTAGGTTTACAGGCCATTGAACCACTAGTGATTTTTTTTTAGTCTCAAGCTTTAGGGCAAACCTAATCTTACAACATTGTGAAGGCTGCGTATACCCTAATCACAGCATTACGACACTGTTAGTTTAGGTTTACCCCCATTATAGTGGCCTTTAAATTTTAATTTTTGGCACTTACACCCCAGTGGTTTGTTATATTGTTTTAAATTTTCTTTCAATATTTGATTTCGCAACACTGAAAACCAGTAATTATTTTTAGCTTTGTATAGATTTTCAAAAAGCATATTCTCATTTTATTCAGATGCTGGACTTCTTAAACTAAACTCTATCGCTATGATTGGTTTACATTGCTGTGGGAATCTAACTCAAGATATGATGAAGTTATTTTGTCAAATGAGTGAATTAAAAGTATTTGTTTGTGTAGGTTGCTGCTACAATAAAATTAGTTTAGATGGTAAGTTTTTTTTAATGAATTACTTAAGTATTTATTATGAGCATTTCTTTTTTCCTTTCTGGTTTTATTGATGCATATTCTCAAGGCTTTCAGTGTAGCCCCCGAAACTCCTTGTTCAGTCAAAGCTCTCACTTGTTCATCATGAGAAAAATGTAATATTTACAGACAGTATTCATTTAGACATCATTCATTCTTAAAACTTTTTTCATTTTCAAAATGATTTCTGTACTTGTTTTTCGAATTTGATGCATACAAGTATGGGAATTTGTTTCTTACTTATAACTCAAGGTTTTAAAGCATCAAATATTCTGTTCTGCAGCTAATTGCATTAAATTATTGGCCAATATTTTTAACCAATCTTTCAAAATAATTTCATCCCACTGTTGAGTTCAATCCTAAAATTGTTCCTTAACTTCCTATAGTAACATTAAGTTTGTGAATAAAATATATTTTTTTCATGTACAATGACAGCCTTTAGTATACAGCCGTGCTAAGAGCAAAAGTGGTATCTGCAGTCAAGCTCAAACTGAGATACAACTCTTCAAAGTTTTGCGCCACCATGTATTTGATTCAGAAGAAACTTTTTCAGAATTTTTTTTAAAATATTTCCCGTTATCCAATGACTATCTAATAGGGTAGTTGTGACCTACTGAATATCCCTTTTTTAACTACTAGATATTGTTAAGAGGCTTACAAAACACAAAAATTCACCATTGCCGAATTTTAAAACACAACGGTTGATTCTTAATGATTTTTTTAAAAACCCACGCGCAAAAAAAGCGCGCCTTAAAACCGAAACCCGTGACGTCACAGGGCTGTAACTTTCAGCCTTTCATCCATAAAAATTGGATTTTTGCTACATTATCGTTTCATTGCGGGATTTTCTCCTTCCGTAATCAATACCTTAAAGTCTACTAATTCACTATTTAAAACTGGATTTATCAAAGAGCACTCTAGTACACTGCTAGGGGTGATTGTTTTGATATTTTTTGGTGAAATCCGTAGTCAAATTTTTAAAACGCATCACTTGGCGAGAAAAAAAACTTACGGCAGTGGAGAGCGAACAACAGTGCGGAAGCCGGAGAAACCGGTTTCTCGAGCTCCTCGCACTAAAGCTTCTCGCTCTTTCTTCGCCTTAGTGGAAAGTTCAAAAGCGCCAACGTCACAACCGTCAAGCCCAGTGACGTCACAACCGCTTGAAATTTAAAAATTATTTAAAAAAAAACTACTTGTCGCAGCGCAAAAATTTTTTCGCCGTTGATGTTCATGTCTGTTGCTCTATCATATAAAAATAAAATTGAAAAATCGAAAACTACCCTATTTTCTATTTAAGCAACATGTCACAAAGGTGCCACCTGGTGGCAATAACTCAATTTTGTTAAAAAGTGCACATACGACTTTTGTGCTTAGCACGGCAGTATAAACTTCAATGCTTATGTGATTGTTATTAAAATATCAAAAACAAATGTCTGGTTTGGTCAATTATAGCAGGGGTAATTGTTTTGTTATTAAAGTGCGACTTCACATTACACGCACTTTTCAATGCCTTCAACTGAAGTTTCTATTATCTGTTTTTTGCAATAAGCATTTTTTCTGCCTAGATTGTACTTGTCAATCGAATTGATATGCCTTTTTATTTCCATAGCTGTAAAAATGTATGTCCTTCTTTGGATTTACTCTGTAGACATTAATTTACTGCCTAAACACTTTAACAAAGATTGGTGAAGGACTTTTTTTTAAACCTAAAATACTAATTAATGCTTGTTGAATTAGAGAAAAAGTCAACGTAGCATTTAAAATATTTTACCTCAGGGTAAATTATCAAAATAAAATAAGTAATGTTGAAGTTCTGAAATCTATATTATGCTTTAAAATGTAAATATCTAATTTGCCTACTATTTTATACATTTGAACTTATAGAGATTTTGTACATGTTTGACGTCATTCATATTTTATATTACTATTTTACATTTTTGAGTAAGCTTATGATTCATTATTCAGTATCTCACCAAATTTAATATAATGTCACCAAAGATTAGGATTCAATAGTGGCATTATATGAATAGGCAGTTAAGAACTTTTACCTAATAAATGTGTTGAATATACATTATAAATCAAAATTGTTTCTAGCACCATTTGTGAACTAAAATGATCATTTTTAATCTTTTCAGTAATTGTGCTATTTATTTTTTCCCCTGCTTTAATCATAATTATCTATTAATAGAATTTCCAATGAGTCAAGCCACAAAAAATGCTGTTTGTGACGTTCAAAAAGTATATCCAAGTTGGTCTCCCTGTACTTCTGGTTTAAGACTTGGTTCTGAGAGGACAAGAAGTGATATGTCAATTTTTACTCCAGAAAATTTGTTTTATAAACAAAAGTGCTTAATGTTCAGAGCTGTCTTAGAATGTTATGTTCAACAAGGTAAGAGTTTTAACTAACCTAATGAAAATAAAGTAAATTATAATGCTAAGTTAGTAATTACTATGTACCAGTATAAAAGTGAATAATTACCACATATTAAACAATCTAAGATAATGGATTTAATAACTTTTAACTGCTATTGGAATATTGTGGCTCATATAAAAGGTGGAGTAAGGTTTCTGAAAATAAAGAAATTGTTTTCTTCAAAATTTTCAGAGTCCCTTCTAATGTAAGTGCATATTAGGAGCTTGTGATCAATTTGTTGCTATGACATAGCTGCCAACTCTCCCTATTTCTCTGAGAGGCTCCCGAATATTGATGCTGTCTCCCAAACCCCTTAATGAAGTAAATATGCGAAATTTTCAGTAAAACAATGAAATTCTCTAAAAAAGGGATTTTTCAGCTATTATACTTTTTAGGAAAGATATATTTTGTAATGCAATCATGTTCACCAAAAACGAAATCTTTTGTACACGAGTATGAAAATTGAATATGTACTATCCTTTTTGTAACATGTCGAATTCATTTCATATCTTTTCAAAAATTTTATTTAAAAAAAAGTGATTAAATGTTCTGTTTTTTTTTTTCTAAACTTTCTATCTACCTTATGCAAGAAATATGTACTAACAACAAGGAATGTAAGAGAAAACAAACTTTTTCTTTTTTTGAAATCTATAAGTTGTAATGCACAGAAGAGCTCCAAGTCTGCCAAGATGAATAGTGAGGCTAGACTCAGGAAAGATTGAATATCTTGAATTTTCATATCGTAAATCCCAAAAATCTGGAATCTTAAATTTTCTTCGGAGCACAATCACACTTGGATTTCCAAGAAATCACATCTGGAAAGATTCTACATAATTGATCAGGGTTGGCAAAAACCCGGGTTTTTCTACAAAAACCCAACCCACCCGGGTTTTTGTGGGTTTTTCTGGGTTTTTGTATGTTAAAATTTTATTTCTTATGCGGGTATTGATATATAATGTATGTATTCATTCAAATAAAAATATGTTTATTAAGTTAAAGTTCTGAATTGCATTTAATCAATGTCAATCAATTAATAATTAATATTATTAACAATATCAATTAATAATATCAACAACCGAATTGTAATATTTAATGTGTATATTTAAGAAGCTTTGGACAATGGTTTCAGCTATGAACTTTTATCACTTGTCTTTTACGAAATAGAAGAACTGTTGCAAATGGGCTTTCCTATAAATTCAGGAATATTTAGGGGGTGAAAGTTTCAAAAACTTAAATTTATACCATTAAAAAATTAAAACCATTTGCACTTGTTTATTAATGGAAATAATCATCTTTTCTCATTAAGTAGCCTGCTTCAATATCTAGTCATGTCATTTGCATGTTTTTTATAAGGCATATCTCAATGATAGGTGTGTTTCTGAGATAAGAGAAGTGTCTCCCCCCCCCTTCTTATTTTCAAAACCAAAACTGATTAATTTTAGATGGGGAGGGGGGGGGGGAGACTCTTAATTGATTTTTTTTAAAAAATAATTTTAAGAAAAAACTAGGTTAACATTAGAACTTTTAAGAATTATAAATTTATTAATAAATGCTTGTAATAATATTTTAGTAGAAATAAACTGCGTGGGGACGCTTTTTTTTTTTATTTTTCTTAAATCAAAGAAATGGTTTGGTGCTTAAAGTCAGTGGTATGGTACCTCTATAAATATAGCACTTGAAAATCAGCACATACTAAATGCAGGGGTGATTGTGAATTCATGAAAAAATACCTGAAAGTTTTAAAGAGAAGTGTGTGGGGGGGGGGTGCTTTTTTCAAAAAATCAAAGCTCCTATAACTTAAGCACACCTAATTTTATAATTATACATATTTGATAATAAATTGTCTTTCATAAACAAACAAGACACATTTCATTATTCGAATAGTTTTAAATATAAAGCGGTGAGTAACCGCCCCTAAGCAAGGGCTAAGGCAGAAACATGCAATACACCGCCAACTCGACCATTTCGATCCATGGACAATAAAATTTTTTTCTTTCAACTTTCAAATAGTTTCTAGTCAAAAACAATAGAATGGCATCTTAACATTTTTGCTCGATGAATATTATTAGTAATTATCGGAAAATCACGGAAAATTCGAAAAATAAAAAAAAAAATACCGAAGGTGGGAAGACACAAGCATAATTAAAAATATTTTATTTCCGGTATTTTCGACCATGAAAATACCGGAATCGATCATGAAAATACCGGAAATCCGGTAAAATACCGGAACACAATCACCCCTGTAAATGCAGTAGGGTTAGAAGAAATGAAGAGCAAAATTTTATTTTTCTTGCTCCAGAATAAAAGCAAAAATTGCAGTATTTTATCATTATTTGACTTCTGTGTTGAATCAAAATTATCATAAAATATTAATTAAGCAATTTTTTCCATCTACAAGAAGTTAATCAATCTTTCATTTTCAATTTATTTTAAAATTTAAAATTTGTTATCAAAAATTAATATAATAAGTATTTTGCAACAAAAAGTAGTATCATAGCTAGGAAAATTTTCTGGATGATGACTTGAAAATTGAAGAAATAATAAATATTTTATAAAATAAAAATAATTTACTCTAAGAAAAATTAGCTCAAACTTGATTTCTTACTTATTTTTTATGTATAGTTTAGATGAGATATTATTATTGACAATATTTGTTGATAACTTAGAAATTAACAAAAACCCACTTTTGACAAAAACCCGGGTGGGTTTTTGTTGGTGGACCCGCCCAGAAAAACCCGGGCGGGTTTTTCTGGGCTGGGCCCACCTTTGCCAACCCTGTAATTGATCATTCTGTGTGTTATTGAACAATAAATTAAAACTACATTTTTAGAGCAGTGCTTAAATATTATCATATTATTTGCCAATTACACTTAACATTGTTTCATGCATATTAATTTCTAAATTGTATTTTGTTTCTAAACTTATATGACATCATTTCAAAAGAACCCTGTGACTTATTGCATTAGCAGTAATTTTCTATTTATTTAAATAGAAAATATTGATTGGCATCGACCAAAAAGAAGAATAAAAGTATCTAATACAGCTGATTTTAGGGAATACTGCACCGCTGCTTTTGCTGGCATTGTTAAAGGTAACTTTATGGCTACTGTATTATTTTTTGTAAAGAAATATTTCGTTTTTTATAACTTATAGAATTATTGTTTATAATATTTAGGTGAAAATGAATTACAATTGAAAAAGTTGACTGAAATGTATTTAGAAAGAGAATTTCTATATCCACAAATAAGAATTTTATTAGTAAGTTTATAGATCTTTTCATTCTGTTTACTGCTAGAACTTTAATGTTTATAGTGCTCATTATTTAAAAAATATTTTTAAAAATAACTGTTATTCATTCAATTTGCATTTTTCGAATATTAACTGGGAGGTAAAATATTACTAACATTTTTAATTTGTTTAAAATATTCTAAATAAACAATAAGTTCTCCAGAATTAATCAGCCTACTTTTTGGTGCACCAACATTGGATTTGCAACACAGTCTCTCTCTCTTACTCGGTTGTTTAGCTTAACATCTTAATTATTACAAAGAGACTTAAAACCAAAACAAATTAATCACTCAATAAATTAAGTCCGATTGTTTGTTTCATTCCGTTGGAAGAAAAAAAAAGAAAAGAATTGTTATAATTTTTAATTGTTACCAAATAAAAAACCTAGATATGGTATTCACTGAAGCCATACAACCAAACATGTAACTTGTCCAAAGATGTGCAAAGCTGCTACAGATCGCAAAAAAAAAAAAAATAAAAAAAATAAATAAATAAATAAAATAAATAAAAATAAAAAATCTGCCAAGTTGAACAAACTTGAGCACAAAAATTGGTTTTCCATTAATCATAGCAGTAATTTAAGCGTGTTTGTTGGTTTTTGCAGATTGGGCATTGAGTTTATGTGTTTGATCTGTTTTTAAGATTTTTTTCACCAATTCAAAATCTGATTGCATCCGCATTTTCAAAACTAGATCATTTTAATTTCCTGTGTGATTCTGCCACTTTAACATCATTAATTATCTATCGATTATTATTTTCAACCATTCTTATAACTTATCATCGGTAAGAGAGAACTTGCAAGGGCCGTATTTTTTCCATGCCTACTCAAAACTTCAATCCAGTTGCGTCCAAATTAACTCAAGCAAACACTTGTAAAAGTTACTTTTTACCCGTCTTTAATCTGTTTCTCAAAATTTTAGAAACAAAAAAGTTGATCTGCAATTTTGATTGGAGATATTTAAGATGGCAAAATTGGAGAATTGTTATGTTCTAGTAATGAATATGCAGACATGCAAGTGTCTAAAAATTTAGGTATTTGTTCTAGCCTTTATTAAAAAATTGACAATCATGTCAGTTATTTTATTTATTACATACAGTAGTCTTGATAACTTGATGTCCTAAAGGAACCAGCTAAAACCTACGAGGTACAAGAAGTACCTTTTTGTAAGAAAAGCAGTCGAAAACTTTGTACAATTAATGAAGCTAAAAATGCAAGACAACGTGTCCAAAAGTACAAATAAAAGGTTTAAAAAGAGTTCGAAAATTCTTGCAAATAGCTATTTGCTAGAGTTTTCTAACTCTTTTTAAACTTTTTATTTGTACTTTTGGACACGTTGTCTTGCATTTTTGCTTCAAGAAGTACCTTTTCTTAAGAGTTCGAGACTCTGTGATGACTTTTTTTTTTTTTTGGGGGGGGGGGGGGGTTATAAGGCTGTAAGCAGGGCCGTCGCTAGCTGAAATATCTGGGGGGGTGTTGAAAATTTGGCGGCCCTGGGCTCATCATATAGGGGGGTAAGGGAGATAGCTTCCCCCGAGCTTTGAAATCTAATATTTTTTACAAAGGTGGAAGGTGGACGCAATTTTTGTTTTTTGATTTTTTCCTATAAATTAGCATTTAGTATACCCCCTCCTCCAACACATGGAAAAATTCAAAATGACAAGCCTGAGTGGCTACAAAGTTGAGTTTTTGAGCACATGCTTAAAACTTTGAATTAATATGCAGAACTATTTATATAAACACCATATGAATGTTAAATGTCAAAAAATATTAATAAACAATAAATAATAATAATAAGCATTTATTTGTTAAAGTTACCCTTTGAGCAATCTGCTCTGTGCCGGGCATATTTTAAACGATTCATGAGGTACCTTTTTCTTCTTCCTGTGTTTTGCGGTGATTGTCCCTTGAGCATTCATGCTATTAAATTTTGTGGGAAACGCAGATAAAGTTCAATTGCCTAAAAATGTTCTGGACATGCAGATCCAATTAATTACCATTTTTAAAAAAAAATCCCGATAAATATGAGTATTTTTCTTTTTTTCTTCTTCCTTTTTTCTTTTTTTAAATTGCAAGTTGAAAATCCAGTTTGTTCAACAAAAAAGTAACAAAAAAAACTATTGAAAAGAGACAAAATTTTTAATCTACTCCTTAGTTTTTTAAAAAAACATTTCACAAATTTTATTGGTAAAAAAAATAATAATTTAAAATTGACAGCGCCTGTGCTTCAATGTAGCCCATTTGCTTGCTAAACTCTTTAAATTTATGACGTCTGTAACATCTTTCTCAAATGCCAGCAGTACTAGAGAGTCTAAACGCTGGTCTCCCATTGTACTCCTCAAAACATTTTTGATGAATTTCAGTTTACTGAAGGTTCTTTCATTGGTAGCAACTGTTACTGGAGAAGTAAATCCAAGCCGACAAGCGCAGTAAGCCTATGGAAGGGCGGACTTGAGCTTCTGTGCTTCAATCATTTACTTCTGATAATGTTTCTACTCCATTTTCATTGCACTTATCAGATAAAATTTCCAATTCAGCTTGAAGTCCCAAAGGATTCATGTATAAATTAGAATTAGGGAAAAAATTAATGAATGCCTCTATATTGGTGGAACTCATTTGGACTCTGGAAAGCGGTGGACTTAATAGGAGGAATAGAGGCTTCATCTCCTCTAAGTTCGCATTCATATTGTCTTTCGTTATAGTTAACAAATTGGCTAATAGCATCTTGAACTGCTGTCGAAAATATGGTTTAAAATCGATGTTCGCAGCGCATTTGTTTGTTTCTTTTTCATCCGAAAAAAACGTACAATGAGCAGTTTTGCGTCGTTTGACTACGATGTGATTTAGAAAAAAAATCTGGAGCATCACAGTAACTTTTAGGGCCCTGCTCCACATCAGCGGAAAACGCGAGAGTAAAGCAGAAACGTAAAATGGATTAAATGGTGTTCTTATGGAAAGTACACGGATTTTGGGTTTCTGCCTTCGGTTTCGGTCGCGTTTTCCGCTGATGTGGAGCAGGGCCCATACCGTGTGGCCGTGTGCACAATATTCACCAATATATGCGATTTTCAGTTTGATGGTCTGAGGAGGTTGAAAGAGCCTCCTCAATGTGCCGCAGAGAGTGCAACCGCATTTAATTCTCCCCCCCCCCCTTTTTTTATTTCAGTATAATAAACTTTTATTATTATTATTATTATTTCTTCAAATTTACTACATAAAAAAATTCGTTCAGTCCCAACACAAAGTGAAAAGTGATAAATTTCATTTTTAATTATCTTCAGTTTAAACATTGCACTATCTTTTAATAATGGTATTTTGTGTGATTTTCTTCAATTTAAATTTATTTAAAATATAAAATTTGACGGCCCTCTGCATTTATTCTTTTTTTTTTTAATATTGCATCGATCTTGTTGAATTATGTATACATAATTTGATTTGTGTTTCATTAATTTAACTAATTTTAGTTACAGAAGTTCGCGTATCTTTTAAAGCTCTCGCACACATTTATACAGTACTTTTTTTTCCAAACTGGGCAGGGCGACCTATAGTTTCCCGTTTACATGACACCCTGAACGAGAAAATTTCGTATTTTTCGCAACGAATATTGCTGTGAAGGAATCCTAACTATTTTTCGCGGCCCCAATTATTTATTTTTCATAAGTAATAATTGGGGCCGCGGAAAATACAGGACATTTTTAAAAAATCAGGTTCACTGATATTCTTAATAATGTTTAAATTATTTCGCTTCTCTTTTAAATTTCATTTAAAGTCCTGAAATATGTTTCTAAAATTTCATTTTAATAATAAAATAAAATCGGCGGCCCCTTTCTTCAGAAAAGTGAGGGGGTGTAGCACCCCCCCCCCCACACCCCCCTTGCCGACGGCCCTGGCTGTAAGTTATTGAGACTCAACTGTATACCCTTAATAATCTGGTTCAAAAATCTTTTATTTTGATCTTTTTTTTTAAATATATTTTACTCTATTTCTCAAAATCAATTTTTTATGTAATGTTTTGCTACATAATAAATTCTTAAAAAGGGATTTTACTTTTAATTAATCATCCATTTAACTATTTAAAAATTTATAGTTTGTCTATTAGGTATTTTTTCGAGGGCTTTTTTTTAAATGAAGTTTAAAACAGTTAAAAATAAATGGTAAAGTTTTAACAGTGCCTCTTCTTGATCTTGGTATTTGTTAATTCAATAGTTCAATGCAACATATATGCCTATATGAGTTCAAAATAGTAAATAGCTCACTCATAACAATTGAAGAAATTTCAGGGCTCTGTAAAAACTCACTAGCCCTTTGTTTTTTTTTTTTTTTTTTTGCCTTTTTAAAAAATCCTTTTCCCTTTTTGAACTGCGTTATGTGTATCTTATGTAATTTATTGCATAAAACCTACTTAAAAAGAAACAAATTTGAAAATACTGAGAAGAAAAATATATGCTCAAAAGGGGCAATGTATTACACACAATAAATTTTTAATCAGAAAAAGTGCAAGGAATAAAGTAAAGCAAAATAGAGCTTTTCAGTGGTGAAAAATATTAGATTCTTAAAATAAAAAAAGTATGATGAAGGGAGCTTCCACTATTAGTTGGAATTGTGGTTTTTTGCTCAATTAATCTTTTTTTAATTATGTGTATGTGTGAGATATTATCCAGTTGCTCCAAGTTAATGCAAAACTTAAATTTTTACTGTTATGCTGGCTCCAGAGCAGGCCCGTCATTTAGGGGGGCTGATGGGGGGAATGGTCAATTTTGATTTTGAGAAATCAATGTATTTACATTTAAGTGGGCGTGGTTTTTGTTGCTTTCTGGTGAAATTGTTTTGTGTTTTTACCCTTTGCTCCCCCCCCCCCTGGAAAAACTTGAAATGACGTCCCTGCTCCAGAGTCTACTTTTCTACTCTCAAGATTGCTTCAAAATCAAATTTCAGTTGGCACATCCCTACTTGAACTAAATGTGAAATATCCCTCACTATAAGTCTTTTTTTTCAGCTTCAAATGCAAATTATTAATTTAGTAATATGCTCTTTAAGTGAAGTTTCGTTGCACTTGTATGTGTTAGCGTTAAAAAATATTTTAATGTTATTTATATTTTTTATTGATTTTGTTTTACATATTAATATTGCATGAAAACTATTACTATTGTTCATTAAAATTATTTTCATTTTGTTGCAGTGTCCTTTAAAATTATTTTTAAAGAATTTTCTTTCAGGTGCTGCAACTAATTTTACAACCATTGTGGGAAGTTTTTGTAACTATTGACAGAATGCTATACTTCAAAGAAAATTCTATCAGAATTGAAGTTTTTACTCTGTGGAATGATTTGGATTCACCTAGGAATTTAGCTTTATGTGGCTACAAGATGTAAATAAACATTACAATGTACTATATTTACAACTGCCAGGAACACATTTTGCATTAATGGGGGGGGGGGGGGGGTAGTACGCAAATTTCGATCAGCTACTTTTTTGTATTTTTTTAAAGTTTCATACAAACATTGAAGAAAAGTTCTTTGGAGGCGTTATGAATTAAATTAAGAGTGATGTTGATGTAGTGTCAATGTGTGAAGTCATGTAGTGCTCCTCCGGTACATTAACCTCTAACATTGACCATGTTTCCTCTTTTTTGGGTAATAGGAAAGGGTAATCAGCACTGAAGGGTTACTTTCATAGTCGCTTTACAAAAGTGTTCCCTTTCAAATTCACGGAAATGACCCTTTCCTACTCCTTGAAAAAAGGGAAACATTGTCAAGGTCATAACTCAACTTTTCAAAAGCGCACAAAATGATCACTGGGTGTTTTTTCTGGAGAAGTATCCTGCTCCTGCATGGACCTAGACATTCAAAGACATTTTCTTTGATAAAAGCAGCCAACTGAAACATTAGAAATTACAGTTAAAAATGATCTCTGTCTCTTTTTCCCAAATTTTGCTTTGGCAATACGAATTATTTTTAACCTTACTTGTTTCTGTGGTTTTGGGTAGAAGAAGCTTCCGTGAATTTAAAGTTATAAAAAAACATTTCAGAACGAATCTGACACTAGGAAGACTTTCAGATACAACCACTGTGTTTATTGATTCTGAAATCTCAGAAAAAATAGATTCTACCGAAATCATAAGACTAATTTGTTTCTCAGAAAGCCACAGAAAAGTTATTTTTCAGTTCATTATTAAATAGTTTTTGCAGAAGGACTGATTTATAAACTTCTGATTATTTTATTATGGTAGCTTCTGGGATATTTTGATCCATCAATAACTTGAACTCGTGAGATGTAACAGCTGAAGGATTTTTTTTCTTTTCTCGGTTAACTTTTTTGTAAAATCTTTAGCATACGAAAAAGTTCCTTGTCTGAAACACGATTTTTGATTTGAAAACTAATATAAAAATAGTGAAAATGAGAGTGATTACGATAAACCACAATGACATTAAGCGAAGTCTACTGAACATGCTATTTTCAAAGTTTATATTCATATTGTGCTACATCAAAAATAAAATTTTATTTATTTGTCTGAAGATACAATCATTGCAACTATAGTAGTGTATATAAAATTTGATGTATAGATAGATGTGTGTTACCATGGAAGCTCACCTGTGGGGGGGGGGGGAGGCTACTGCTTCCAAAGTTAAAGGGTCCTTTCACTTTTCAAAGTTGAAAATTGGTGATTGATCAGAAAATAGTATTTTAGTGTAATTAATTTATTTCAGGTAAGTAGGAACTACATTTTTTTTCCAGAGGAAGTAATTTTTATCAATATATGACCTTTGAAATTAAGAGCCGTTTTTTTTAAGAATCAGGCAGTCAAAAAACTTGACATTTTTGATTTTGCTGAAAATTTCAGAATATGGTCTTAAACTTTGAAAAATGAGTGTTTTTCGGCGTTAAGAAAAAAGGCCAATTACCTGTTTTAAAATAGGTATTGCTGTTATTTGTAGCATTATTATATCCCAACTTCCTAACTAGCTGAAATGGCATCTAAAGATGGTTATACAGTTGAAACCAAATTGAAAATGAATTGTCGAAAATACTCAGTATACGTCAAAAACCATATTTTTTTATTTGTCCAGGCGACGTTTTTTTTGTTACAGCTCTTTATTCTGTTCGGTTCCGACATGGTAAGCAATTTATTCACTTCTTGTCGTTCTAGTTGCTGTAAAACAGGAAAGCAATGTATCTTAAGTCTGATATAAAGCAATATATCCTGTCATATCAAGTTTATAATGCTAAAAGTATATTTTGAAATGGACAATAAACACAATAAAAAAAAAAAAACTTCTGTTCAGCTGTGCCCTCTTGGTCGATGTTGTGAATGTCATCAAAAACTCAACTTTTTCACAAATAAGAAGCCCCTTTAGCAGAATGTCACTTCTTCTGTCATGGTGCAGGTCTGGAAATTTTTAATGACATTCATGACATCGAGCAAGAGGGCTCAGCTGAATAAGTAAGTTTTTTTTTTTTTTTTAGATTAGGTCTATTATCCATTTCAAAATATTCTTTTACATTAAAAACTGGATATGACAAGAGAAATTACTTTATATCAGACTTAAGATACATTACTTTCCAGTTTTGCAGCAACTAGAACGACAAGAAGTACATAAATTTGCTTACCATGTCGGAACCGAACGGAATAAAGAGCTGTAACAAAAAAAAAAAAAAAAACGTCGCCTGGACAAATAAAAAAATATGGTTTTTGACGTATACTGAGTATTTTCGACAATTCATTTTCAATTTGGTTTCAACTGTATAACCATCTTTAGATTCCATTTCAGCTAGTTAGGAAGTTGGGATATAATAATGCTACAAATAACAGCAATACCTATTTTAAAACAGGTAATTGGCCTTTTTTCTTAACGCCGAAAAACACTCATTTTTCAAAGTTTAGAGAAGAATTATGCAAAAACTGAAAGAGTAGCCATAGGTTTGTTAACGGATTGTGTTTCTGGGACAAGAAAGGCTTCTACTCCAACTAGTTTTGTATCTGGTCACTCATGCTGCAAGGAGATAATGACCCTCAAAGTCACGTGATTTTGCGATTTCTGCAACTTCAGAGTCAAATATTTCGATAAGCAAAATATCAACCACACATATCTTTATGTTTTTAGATACTACTCTTTGGTGGGTATTTACTGATACATACACTACCGTGGTGCACCGTTTCCACAAGAAGATTTGGTCGGTCAAAGTTGCATTAAAAAACTATTTTTCGTCTAACTTTGAACCTCTGACCTTTGTGCCAAGAGTCGTCCACAAATATTTATGTACTTACAGTTAGTGGGGATATAGTAGAACACAAAATAATTGTCAGTTCCACGGTTCACTCCTAAAGCAAAAAGTATTGGCTCATCTAAGTTGGCATGTTTTTATTGAAAAAAAGAGCAAAGTCCAACTTTGACCTCCCAAAACGGAAAGAAAAAATTTTTTTTTGAAAAAATAAAAAAACACGTGTTTAATAATTTTAAAGACCATATTCTGAAATTTTCATCAAAATCAAAAATGTCAAGTTTTTTGACTGCCTGATTCTTAAAAAAAACGGCTCTTAAATACAGCTCAATTTTACTTAAAAAAAAAAAAAAAAAAAACAGCAGAACAGCTTTACTGTCCACATTTTGACCCAGTACTTCTTTAATACACCAGCCGCCTATGTTACTGTGAACTGAAAGATTTATTGCATACTATCACATTACACTAAAAATACTTCTAAAATGTGCTATAAGTTATTGCAGAAGTGAATCCAAATTGTCAGTACAAGTGCGAAATGCTAAAGTAAATATTGCAATAAGACATAAAACAGAGATGTAAAAGTGTTTTTAATGGCATAACAAATACTGAAAGAATGAACATGTTTACAACTGAATAGCACTTACACTAATCAAACTGACTGAGTTGTGAAGAAATTATTTCTTGAAGTCTACATCAGCATTGATATTCAGAGTACCGAACTCATTTGAACGGTTCTTTAGTGGAAATTCATTATGAAATTGCATAGGCCCATCATTAATTTTATTGAATACTGCAAAAAGATGGAAAATTAATAAATTACTTGCCAATGAAATAACTTATACAGACGTTGCATTACTTAAAAGTGTTGCAATTCATAAAATGGTATTTAAATTTTATTGCTCTTCCTAAGGAAAATTGGAAAACTTTGCAAGTGTTTTTTAGGGGAATTTAACAGACCCTTTATTAAATATATTAGAGAAAAAACAAATTTTTCACAAAATATTTTATACGTTAAATAGACAATTTCAAAGTATTTTATCATAAAAACGAATTCTTAACAAAATTCTTCAACTGAGAAACAAACCACAACATGACTAAAGTTGACTATATTTTTACGAATTTGAAATTTTGTTTTCATTGGCTTCAGTTAATGTAATTTCAACGATTGGACATTGGTTTGAACACAGCTTAATTTTGGTTTGTGCATTTGAAATATTTAACCCTGCTGTATCCAAATATAATTAAAGCATTGCATAGTGAGGAGTGGGGTAAAAACATTTTAGTCTAAGTTCCCATTGCAGTTTATCTACACTCATAGCGTACACTAATCAGGTATATGTCAAATTAAAGCTGATTTTTTTCTGAACGTGATGCACTACATCCGCCTACGTAAAAGTGCCCGAAACCTATAGACAGCCAGGCCTAAACAGGTCACATTAGGGTGATTCAAAAAAAAATGTTTTTGAATTTTTCTGGTCTTACCCCGCAGTTTTTTTGCACTATTCATGAATGTGATGTATGTAAAATTTTAGCTCAATTGAATAATATTTAGAAGTCGCTCAATGCGATCGATTTCTGTTGAAAATTAGCAATTTCGAGAGTTGGAGTATATAGCTTCATTACCCGAAATAATATTATTCTTCATATAAAATGGAATAACTTTAAACGTTAGTTTACTCTGCTAAGTAATTAGTCAATAAAATAATAGCTCAAAGTGAGTTGTAACGATCAGTGTATATAGTGGCACAAAATAATTGGTAAGACGCACAAAAATACAAAGGCTACTTTTTTCTATAGATATCATTTACGATCACGTTTTTGTCAATATCACGAAATTTCACGACAAATACACGAGGTTTTTTATTTAAAACCAAGGCCCCTATTACTAAGCACACCTAGTAATAATTTCCTTTCATAAACTAACACATTTCATATATTCAAATAGTTTTTAGTCAAAATATCGTACATGCATTTAATTAAATTGTAAATGAGTAATAAAGTTACTTTTGAGCTGGTGATGAGCAATTATCTTCAAAAAAATATTTTAAGGCGAAAGCAAAAGTCTAACAGAATTGCTATTTGTTGTGCGAAAACATTTATAAAGCAATGAAAGTTGCATTTGTTACATTTCATTTATTTGTCTCCTAACTAAGGGGAATAAGCATCAAAAGTGAGAAAAATTCGATTCTCATATCGAATGCAAATAAGGTAATTTAGTAAGGTAAAAAAAAACACTTAAAATTTACATCTGAACATTTCTATTTGATGAATATTATTAATAATTATCGGCATAATCATCGAAAATTCGAAAAAGAAAAAAAATCCGGAGGTGGGAAGATAAAAGCATAATTAAAAATATTTTACTTCCTGTATTTTCGAATATGAAAATACCGGAATCTATCATGAAAATACCGGAAATCAGGTAAAATACCGGAACACAATCACCCCTGGTATTAAAATACCGGAAATCCGGTAAAATACTGGAGCACAAACACCCCTGACTAAAGCTGCCTATGTAAAAGTGGCCGCAACCTCTAGGCAGCCTGGCCTGAAGTTTAGGGTCCAAAATTTCAAATGGTTATAAAAAACGGAAAAATGGGTAGATTCTTTTGCTTTTTTTACTAAAATTATTCTTAATGTGAGTACTTATTCGGAAAAAATTGATGAACTTAAATTTCAAAAATTGCCGATAGGGGCGCTTTAGACTTTGTAGCATGGGTGAATGTGAGTTCATGAAAAAATACCTGAAAGTTTTGAAGAGAAGTGTGTGTGCGTGGGGGGCGGGGGATGCTTTTTTCAAAAAACCAAGGCTCCTATTATTTAAGCACACCTAATTTTATAATTATACATATTTAATAATAAATTGTCTTGCATAAACAAACAAGACACATTTCATACATTCGAATAGTTTCAAATAGTTTCTAGTAAAAAACTATATAGAATGGCATCTTAACATTTTTGCTCTATAAATATTATTAGTAATTATCGGGAAATAACCGAAAATTCGAAAAATAAAAAAAAATACCGAAGTGGGAAGACAAAAGCATAATTAAAAATATTTTATTTCCGGTATTTTCGACCATGAAAATACCAGAATCAATCATGAAAATACCGGAATTCCGGTAAAATACCGGAACAATCACCCCTGTTATAGCTAAAAACAACTACTTTTTACCATTTTCTTTTGCATTTTCGTAATTGATTCAAGAAGTTTAAACTTTAACTTAAATTTTGAACCCAAAATATCAACTAATTTCCGGTTTTTAGCAATATTCGAACCAATTGTCAAAAAATGTTTTTCTACTTTTTAACTTGTCCTTTCATGTAAAAAAGATTATTAAAATCATCTGGCGATACTAATAATGTGAAAATAAAATTAAATGCACACTTTCTGAGTTATAAAATACAAAATTTCTGGGTAAAAAAAATGTTGGGGAAAAAAATTTTTTTTTTTTCTTTTTTAGTTACGAAAGGGTTTGTCTGATTTTATTTAACATCATCAGGTGATTTTAATAATTTTTTTACATGAAAGGACTAGTTAAAAAGCAGAAAAACATGATTTTTGACATTTGGTCCGAGTATTGCTAAAAACCAGAAATTTGTTGATATTTTGGGCTCAAAATTTAAGTTAGAATTTTAACTCTTTGAATCAATTACGAAAACAAACGGTAAGAAGTACTTGTTTTTAGCTCTAAAGTCTAAAGCGCCCCCTATCGGCAATTTTTGAAATTTAAGTTCATCAATTTTTTTTCGAAAAAGTACTCACATTAAGAATAATTTTAGTAAAAAAAGCAAAAGAATCGAACAAATTTTCCGTCTTTTATAACCATTTGAAATTTTGGACCCTAAAATTCAGGCCAGGCTGCCCACAGGTTGCGGCCACTTTTACATAGGCAGCCTTAGTGTACCACGTTCAGCAAAAAATTAGCTTCAATTTGATATATGAGTCATGAGTGTACACTATGAGTGTAGAAGTACTACATTCATGTGACCTGTTTAGGCCAGGCTGCCTATAAGTTTCGGGCACTTTTACATAGGCGGACATAGTGCATCACGTTCAGAAAAAAATCAGCTTTAATTTGACATATACGTCATGAGTGTACGCTATGAGTGTAGATAAACTGCAGTTGGATCTTAGACTATTTAGAGGTCTTGGTTATAACATTATTGCAATCCTAAGACAGTAGTGTACACATTGCATGGATTATCTTGATTACAAATTTTAAAAAAAACCCTCTAAAAGGTAATTCTGACTGCGCTAGGTATTTAAACCATTAGCATTAATTTTTATCATCCTTTATAAAGTTTTTGAAATATTAATCTAAAATGTTGGTATAAAGGTTAGGGATGGCATTGAAGGTAGGGATCAATGGCAATTGTAGAATCAATTCCAGTGAGATACATACTGCTACTACTGTTTAACAATCAAGCCTGTAGTTGAGGGGGGTGGCAATCCCCCCCCCCCCCCCCAGCTTTGAGAAACCAGTATATTTACATATAAGTGGGCATGGTTTTCGTATTTTCTGATAAAGTAGCATTGTTTTTGTACCCATTGAAAAAACTTGAAATGACGGGACCTATTAACAGTGAACCTTTTTTTATCGCGGAATCCCAACAAAGCATGCTAAGAATGAATGAGCTTTTTTTTTTTCATACCCCTCCCCCACAGCCATGAACCAACAATTGTTTTGACCTTCAATTTTTATGAAGGTTGAGCACTCAGGGGGTCAATCCAGGATAGTTTACCAGCGTCCTGTTTTTGAAAATTAGTGAAAAATAGTATACTCCCAATTGTCTTTGAAATTCAAATTTCTGTGATGTGAGTTCGTTTTTTATTCTTTTAAAGGATCTGTTTTTGAATTACTGAATTTAGTGACGACTCCACTTTTTAGTTTCTGAATTTTGTGAAGGGTCCATTAACCGACTCAATTTTTCTTGAGATTAATCCACTTTTTGAGTGCTCTCTGATATCTAATTGGGGAAAGTAAATTATAAAAAAAAAAAATCAAGGACAATATGAATATAGTTTTATTGCAGAAACAAATATTTTCATTTGATTTAAACATTTATGAAACAACCATTTTTTAAAACAATTTTTTTCCATTAAAGCCCAACATCTATTAATTAATTCTTTTTTTTAAAGAGAGAGGATAGAAAACTCCCCTTCAAATTGTGAAGCTCTTGACTGTGCTTGGTATTTCATCTTTAAAAAAAAAAAAAAATTATTACCGTGTTTCCTGAAAATAGGACATCATTAGAAAGGCCTAGCATGATTTTTTTGCCTAATTCTTCTAAAAGAACTACGTCATTCAAAGGAATGCCTTATGATGATGCATTAGCCAGACAAGTCTTATTAACTGATAAGATGAGGTCATTATTCCCGAAAGGCCAAGTGCAAATGCAACAAATATGCATTGCACATTTAAAATGAAAGAACGAAGAAGCTCACCACAACTTAAAATTTTCAGTATTTTTTTAAAATGTTACATTAGAAAAAGTTTAAGCATTTGATTAAAAATAAGTTTTGAAAATAGTAAATTTTGATACTTAGAGAGCAAAAAGAAAATGCTATTTCATCAGGTTCAGGGACGGCATTTCGAAAATTTCCAGGGGGGGGTGGGGACACAAAGGGTGCATACACAATGTAAAATTTTCCAAAAAGTGGCAAAAACCATGCCTACTTATATGCCAATACATTGATTTCCCACAGTCAGGGGGGGGGGGGCAATTGACCCTCCCTGCTCCCCCCCCCCCCAAATGACGGGCCTGATCAGGTTCAAGAAATGAATTATGAATGACATCTTACAGCTTTATGCAAGAAGTTGGGTCTACAAATGCTCCGAAAATAGCAATCAGCATATAATATCTTCAGTCGGCAAATTGAAGAGGGAAAACCAGAAAGCTTAACCATGGATCAGTCTCAAATCAGCCACCATAATTTCCTGAATTAGAATACATTATCTGCAACTGGGTTGTTCAGTCAAGAGTTCTTGAGCCTGAACCTATTATTGTGTACTAAAAAGAAACACACCCCTTGAAAGTAAACCCTACGGTATCTTTCACAGAAAAGGTAACTTAAGACGGGGTCTTAGTTTCGAGGAAACAAGATAAAACAATGCTGCAATTCATATTATGCTTTCTTTATAGCATAGAAATAATAAAAATTCTAATTTACCTGTTCGTGACAGCCACATATAAATTCCTAATGTCATAAGCCCCATGGCAGTAAAAGCACCAGCTAATATAAGTTTCCATTCTTCTTCAGAATTTTCAATTGCTTCACAAAAGGGTTGGTTAAAGCTTAAGCAATACACTAAAAATAATCAACAATAGTAAGAATATTACAAAATAGTTATTAAAACAAGAAGCAAAATTGCTGAATTTGCAGAAGCTACAGAAATATTCTGCTTTTGAACTGTAAAGAACTGGATAGCTTTAAAAGGTACGCAGAAGCCTACCATGATGGCCATCCAGTGTGAATGAGTAACCAGCTTAGTGGATGTTCAAGAGCACCTCATATGTCTGAAAAGCATACAAAAAAAGGACAGGAATTTAAAAAGAAATGAAACCATCATTCATATAAGATGTGATGCATGCAAACACATGTAAAAAAAAAGAAGTAAACTAAACAAAAACTTTTACAATCATTTTTAAAGCACTGAAAAACCCAAAATTTATTTTTCCTGAATGAAGGTCAAAAATTAAAATAGTTAAATTTTCAAATTCAGCAACAAATGCTAATAAACTTTTTTCAAAATACATAGATAAAATACTTCAATAACATTTAAAAATATACAAATTATAATGACACAGTCACATGAATATTGAAATAAAAGTTCTTTACATGATGAACATAGGTAGATATGATACAAGGTTGAAATAAATAAAAGAAAAAAAACAAGCATATCTGAAAATATAAAAATGCATGTAATTAAGAAACTTAATTGAATAAGTTAAATAAATTTAATAAAAAAATTTAAATGTATAAAATATATTAAAAATCATAATACATTCTTGCTTTTCAGCTAGAGTAAGATTTCTCCAATCTCCTTTTTCTTTCTCTTTCAATGTCAATGGAGTCCTGTGTTTATGAAGTTTTTCTTGCCCTTGAACAACAAAAGTATCATTGACTGGAAAGCCTGCATTGAAACCGATAGTCATCATAGTCCTGCATTTGTATCCAAAATTTGTAGAATCATTAAATATAGAATGTTTTATACTTGGCAGCAGCTTTTTTAATACTTGGGATTGTAACTTGTTAAGACCACTTGCCATTTATTAACTGTAAAATAAATTCAAAATTATAAAATCTGTCAAATATACACCTGTGATCTATAATAACACATACACAATTACGCATTTTAGTTGCAACACTAATTTAGAAATAACATACTGATCAAAATTCAGGAGTTTGCTTGTGATGAACTTGCATCATGCTTTAATAAACAATTTTTAGAAAATGCAGTAATATTTTCTGCATTCTAGGCCCTGGGTCAACTTTTAATCTTTATTCTTGAAAGATAATTTGAACATTGCCATAGGGCTATTTGTCCTCCTTCAGTACCAACTATTCTATTATTTCTCTACGTGTTAAGACTATGTATGAAACTTTTTATTTTAAACTTTTGCATAGGAAAATGAAGCATTTATGCTTGAACACAGTAGTTCAGGTCATTTGTACCTATTTGAAATGATTTTATTTGTTACAAAGATGACCCCCTTTTTTTTTTTCACTTGTAAAGACATATTGAGTGCCATACTTCAATCAGGGCCGTGGTGGCCCGATCGGTAAGGCATCGGACTCGTGTCCGAAGGGACCCGGGTTCGATCCCAGCCAATCAAAGATCCACCGTCTTGATTAATGGTGACTGGGAGGCGTTAAAAATGTCGTGGTCACAAAGTCCTCCAAGTGAAACGATACCTCTGGGGGTGCTAGGGCCTATGGTTTGCTCGACCCTAGGTTCTGGTTCAAAATTAAGAACAGAGCGCTCTTCAGGGCCCTATCCCGGTTAAACCACTAAGCTGGTAGGTACGGGGGACCCTGGAGGGTGAAATGAAATGCCATACTTCAATCCAAACGGCTTACATACAAGCAAAGAATGAAAATGAATGTTAGATAGTTATTCAAAAATTGTTTTAAGCACCCTATTTCTTCAATTTTGTATAATAAAATAGATAAAATGAAGGGTACATTTAGACTGTCCATATCTGTTCGAAAAGTAGTGTCCAAATATATCCCATAGGTTAATATTTATAAGTTTGTTAAACCTAAGCAAGTATAATTTTTTTTTTTTTTTTTTGCTGATAAATTTGATTGACAAAAAAACCATTACATTCAATAAACAAGCTAGTTTCTTTCATATAGTTAAATTTTTAATGCAATATCAAGTTTTTATTAGCCTACAAAGAAAGCTAATGAATTATTTTTCAGTTTCAAAACTGCATGAGCGACATAACTCCAGAAAATTTTGACGACAAGTGCTTCAAATTTTTTTGAGAAGAGTGTTAAGACGCGGCTATTGAAATATATTTTTCTCCAAAATTGTCAGTTGTTTAAGTTCATGAAAACTGAGATGTTCTTATGTTCTTCCTCACAACTTACGTACTTGCTGTTTTTGAAAGAAACATTTCAGTAAATTTAACTTCAAAACCATTTTTGATTTAACAAAGAAAAAAGTATATTTCAACTTGAAAATAATTTTTTAATTAAGCTTTCATTCAAAATTTTGACAGAATGTAGTTTAAGCATTTCAAATCCAAGGCTTTAATAAACATAAACACAAATCTTATTCATTAGACTTAAAAGAATGCTTAATAATAATCAAAAGTAAAATTTCAATTTCCAATACAGTTGCAAAGTAATCCCTTTTTTCTTAAGCAAGTTGAAAACTGAAAGTCAAATAACTTTCTGATGCATAAAATAATTTTATAGTAGCTTTTTAATTTTGACAAGGACAAATCAAAAATTGCAAAACACAAATCATTGAAACTTTAGTGAAAACTAAAAATAATGAAAAGAAAAAAATGCTATTTATTTTATTTACAAATGCAGTTAAAGTTTTAATGAAAGCAGGGATGATAAAGCTCCCCCCCCAACATGATTATCATCAAGCGTTAGCTTGAAATTATTAGTGGAAGTTGTAGAAAAATCTCGAAAATGTGTGGTTACTGTCGTTACAAAAAAAAGACATGGTTTTTTAAGTACTATCAAACACTGCCACTTTTTTGTGAATCTATAGCATGTATGATCTTCTGGATTTTTATAATAATTGATCAATAAATAAGGTATGATATCATACAAAGAACTTAGCTTTTTTGTTGAAAAATAAGTTTTTATGAATTTTTGATTGCGGTTACGGTCGTTACAAAAGCGGTTACGGTCGTTACACGTCCGACTATTTTCACTATATATGTTGCTAAAAATGAGTAAACGGCTATTTTAATTCATTTTTCCGCCATATATAAAGTCAAATAATAGACATATGAGCAGAAAGGTTCTCCAGTTTTTTCATTTGATAAGATATAATCTTCAATTGATTACTATAGACTTTGGAAGCTTTCAAATCTCTTGAGCTACGTTTTCCCATGACACTTCACCAGAATACCAACACCTCTCAGTCTCTCTTCAGATATTTTAGCTCCACTAAATCCTCATAATCATCTGTGACTTGAGCTCTATATTTCTTCAGTACTCTGCTTAGAAAAATTTATACAAATTCTCTTATTACGTAAATGGTATTGATTGTACCGGGCACCTTACTGCGTCAACTACAAGTGTTCGTTCCATAAAACATTTTTAAAATACTCACACATTAAGATTTTTTTTCTGCATAAATCATTTGCCCTCGTCCTCTCTTTATCGAGATATAAATTTTAAAGGCTTAAATTTAAGTGAAGCTCCAAATTTAAAGGCTTCTGGGGAAATAGAAGGCCAACTATTTCACCATCTGCATGTGATAGGACAGCTATCAGCAAAGCATGCGAAAAGATGTCTCCCATCAGAACCTGAAACTCGCTAAATTAAGTGACTTTATTACAATTTCGGCAGACTTTAGGACTTTATAATTCGAAAACGAGGAGGTGAGGGCAAATAATTTATCAATCCAGTAAAATGTTTTACTACAATGTTTCAAATGCAAATAAGTTAATTGTTTTTTCACTATTTCACTTTTGTACGGTTTCCTGGTGAACATCAAATGACCCCTGAGCCAAATTTGTCTAAGAACTAACGTAAACGGTATTTATAGTAGGAAAGCTCCTTTATAGGAGCTTTTCCATGCTATAAGAGATGAATACCCCCAAAGTAACTTTCAGATGCATCAGTGGACTTATGTACCAAATTTGGCAAAGATCAGATGTGAACTGTGAATTTAGACTTTAAACATGTAACACACATAACCAACATAGCAGAAAAACGAAAAGGTTTTTTGAAAAAATTATTACTACATGTTTTTAGAATAAATGAGTACACTAACAAACCTAAATGGCAACTTCTACCTCAAATAGTTGTTGTTACAGAATAACAAACACTTGTTTTCGGTTACGGTCGTTACAAAGATTCAAGATAATTTTGCCTGCCTGTAATTAAAAACTAGTACAACCTACAAAGAAATTGATTGCTGGAAAAGGTCAAAAGGGGTGCTTATCAAAGCACTATAATTCGTTATCTTCCAAATTGAACCCGGTGTGGCCAGGGTCTAGGCTGGAAACTTGACAATTTTTAACTGAAAAAATGGGTTAGAAAAAACGTAACTTTAGGACATTGAAACCATGTTTACAGTAAAAACTAGGATATTTTACACTTTGAATTAGGAAACTATGCTTTCTTGTGAATTAAATGACATATAACTTGTTATTAAGTGAAGTGAGTTTCATATTTTGATGTCTATGTCCTATTTCTCATGGATTGGCCCTTAAGCTAATTTCTTCTAAGCAGAAGAAAAGCAGGGAGTCATGAGATAGCCTAAAAAGTGGGAATTTCCCGCTATAAACAGTTGTTTCAACAAGTATGGGGGTACTTCAGCTGGTGGACCACCCTACCCCTGGAAAAAAGAGCACTTTTTTTGCTGCATTATTCTTTACACAAGGGTTTAATTTTTTTAATAATGAAATTCTTTAATTGAATCAAATTAAACAAAATTGATCATAATTATACGATAAATGATTAATTTAACCAGAAAATAAAAAGATTATTTTTTTCAATCAAATAAAAATTTTGATGATCTCAATCAGTGTACAAATTAAAACTTCTTTTAAACAATGCATAGCAAAATTAAAGATTAAAAAATTTTTAATCAAATCTTACAAAACACCTATAACAGTAATATCATGGCAAAAAAAAAAAAAAAACATGCACACACAAAATTATTTTGTTTCAGATTAGAAATAAAATGAACAGTAATAAAGTGGACCAACTTGTACCAATATTTCTCCTGTTATGTTTGTCTAATAAAGCAAGGAAGAATCTAATAAACACGAGTAAAATCTATAACTCCTTGTTAAGTTTTACAACAGCACCATTCTAAAAATTAAACTTCGAAACGTGACCTTTATACATAACTGAAGAAGGCGCCAGGTGTCTTGAGTAGTTACATAAAACAAAACAGTAACATTAGACGAAACTATGCGTCCATATGCAGAAAGGGAGGGAAGATAAGACATACGAAAGTATTATAAGACACAGAAAGAAAAGAAAAAGGATTTGATCTGATAGCCACGGAAATCGCAAAGGGAAAAGGAGCTGATAAGAAGTAATAAATAGTTCATGATCTAAATATAGAAGATGGTCGGACTTTAGGAAAAACAACTAGATATTACAAAAAACAAATAAATAACCGCACAGTACACAGCAAAATGATTTTCACTCTCGCACACGATTTAAAGTATAAACAAAAATGTACCTTTTTCAAATTTTCACTTTTTCTTTGAGTTCTTTTTACAATTGCTTTGAAAAGGTAGTTGGGATTGAAGCAGACAGTAATGTAAAGTCTCAGAGGTCAGAGTTTGGTGCGTTCAGGGTCAGCCCGAGTCATTACATCGCCGAGTAACCCGTTTCATTACTTCACAAACGAATGCGCATGAATACACTTAACTCACTTAACCATTAAGGCAACACGTTAGCAATACCAAATAATATGAATAATAAGTCAAGAACAAAAAATAACTTAACATCTATATGTTTAGTTCTATAGTTTTTTATTGGCGACAACAAAATCGATAGTAGCGTGATTATCCACTAGTAATGAAGATTTTACAACATTTCCAGTAGTAATGGACGAGAAAAGTGTGACGTCACTTCCTGGTGCCTGGTTCTAGAGCCGCTATATAGATAGGCCGACGCATCAAGATTGAGTTTCACCACTTTGGATCCAACTCAATTACTTTTACTTTCATTTTTCATTGTTGCAGAGCTAGGGTTACCAGAGCAAAGTTTCTGGACAATGCCAAGCTATGTTAAATTCACGTGAAAAGTTACAAAACGCGATAACTCGCCAAAAGAGGCAACCACTAAAACACGAGCTGGATCCAAAGTGGTCAAACTCAATCTTGATGCGTCGGCTCGTCTATATAGGGGCCTTACCTGGTTCACTTGCATCGTCGTCTCATTTCTTCCCCATGTTATTCCTACGGAGATTCGAGTGAGGTCTAGTTTTTGCCAAATTTGAAGAGTTTTTTCTTATTTCTTAGCTTGGAAAAGCACTTCTTCGAATTCCAGGTAAGTTGATGTACAAAATGCACCCATTTTGTTGCTGATTTCGAAACGTATTTATTTTTTGAGAATTAATTAAATTTTGTTTATGTTTTCGCATGCTGATTTCCTGATCCACCATTGCTGCTGCACGTAGTATTTATGATTATACGTGATATTCATTTCATAAAAACTGGTTGAATTACTGAAACTATTTCCATCTAAAATGAGTAAAAGTCATCAAAATAACCGTATGCCATGATTTTTATGTGTTTTTCCCCCGTTTTTTCAGAAAATATAAATCTTAGTTGATGTTCGAAGAACCGATATTTTCTAATGTTACCTCATTTGAAGTGTTAATTCAGCTATTTTTTATTTTAATATGCATATTAAAAGTTGGTTGTGATGTAAATTGTTGTGTTTAATAGTTCGTGAGCGCATCATATATGCAAGGTGCGTATCAAATATTTTTTAATATCGCTGTTCCACGTTGTGTTGCTATTGTTTTTCACGTTGAACGAATTTCATACGCATTTTCCTCTAATTAAGAGCATTTACATTCATATTCTATAAGTTAAAGTTAAAAAGTAAACCGTTTTGCGGAAATTTTATGTAATATCTACATGGTGAGAGTTGATGCATGTTTGTTTACATTCGTTTGATAAGTATCCTTTACGTTACTTCTTATAGTCTGCTGGTATTAGTTTCTTCCTACAATTTTATGGTCATAAATTACACTTTTTTATTCAAGATAAGTAAAAGCAATAAAGGCAATGTGCATGCCATAAACTTTTGATTTTCCATGTTCCGTGCTGTCATGCTATTAATTTTCACTGATCACTAATCGCTACTGGTTTTCTTTATTAAAAAAGGTTAACATTGCAAACATATTGGTCAAGTTACAAAATACATCATACATACTCTCTCTTTTTTTAAGAATAAGATTTGATTGCATTAGCTGAACCTATTTTTACCTATATGTATATATCCCCTCTGTTTTATCAATGTGGTGTTGGTGTTATTTTCTGCTTTAGTTAAATTATCGATAGGATTTCATTTCTAGTTTTGAGTCATTGTGCGTAATTTTTACCGAAAAATTGATATGACTTTAAAACATTTCAAACAGAATATCTTTCACGAAGTTGCGCAAATTGAACTTAGTTTTGACAATGTTGTTGAAAATGACTCTTGAATTTAAACTGATTTCTTTTTATTAAGAACTAGCAGTACCCGCACGGCGCCGCCCGTGCAATAAATGTAAAGGTCCTTGAATAAATTAAAAATGCGACGACCATTCTGGAGTAAGATAGTTATTTTCTTTTATTCAAACTTACTTCACAGCAATTTAAATTCCAGTAAAATTTGGAGTTTGCACATGTCGCCAAATAAATCAAAAAGGCATTAAACTACCGAAAACATTAAAAGTAGGATAGAATTGCGGTAACCGGGTCTTGGCGATTAATATTTCACTGTGGCAACTCGCTACCTTCTTAGAGGCAGAAAAATACTTTTCGATTTTAGTAATCCTACAACCACGGAGTAGAAAGTAGGAGAGAAATGTTTTACGGATGCGCTAGTTTGAAAGTGGCAACGAATTCTCACCGCCGCTAGAGGACGCTACACGACAATCCCTTCCTATTTCCTACGGGAATCAATGTAAATGATACTGAATCTGTCATCTTTTTAAATGCTGCTATGGGAAAGAAAGAAAAACATTTTTCAACTGGATTTAGGTGTAAATCTTCGATTGACATTATGAATTAAATATGATTTTCATCCGTATAGGTGCCGTATTCTTTGAGAAATAGGTTTAATCGAATGCACTTGCGAAATCTGACAGAATCTGTCATTTTTTAAAGACTGCTGTTGGCTAGAATTTTTTTGTTCAACTGGATTTTGGTGTAAATGTTCGATTGACATTATAAACTAAATATGACTTTGATCCCACTGAAATTTTGCCATATTTTTTAAGAAAGATGTTTAATCGACCCAGGGGCGTGCTTAGAGTTTTGGTGCCCTGTGCGAAATTTGTTTTAATAGTAGAGAAATAAACATTTTTTTATTTATTTATTTCCCCTCTCTCATAAACATAACACATTTAAATTATTACACACTGCAACATGCACCAACCTCAACACATAAAACCGGAAATTATTTTGACATTTTACTATAAAATTGCTATATTATGTGAATTAAAAATAAAAAGAAAGAAAAGACACAGACACAACCAAAATTTACCAAAAACAAACATTTATTTAGAAAAAAGAAAAATCTAGAGATTAATAAGTACATGAAATAGAATAAAATAAGCGATTCAATGAGGAATAATTTTTCTAGCTTTTTGAGCAGCAAATTCATCAATTAAGTTAGAAAAATCTAAATAAATACAAAATTAATTTTCAATCGATATTAGTGCTAGAGCATTAGTCATAATAGATCTATTTTAGCTTTGAGAATGAAGGATCTGCCGAGACATCTGTATCTGAAATAGTTAGAAAATTCGTAAATCAATAACAAAATTTAGTAAAACATTTTGTAAACTTTTCAAACAAATATTTAAGTGGTTGAAATTAAAGTTTCTCTGGAATGGAATTCATAAAAACTTTTAACTCTGAGTATAAATCAGTTCCATTCACATTGTCTAATTCTAACGCCAACTTATTGCAATTAGTTATTAAGTCATGCTCTTCCAAAGTTTTTAATGCTGGAGTATTGCAAGGAAATCCAAATTTCTTGTTGAAATCTTTTTTTTTTTGAAAACGCTCCTAGGTGTACATAAAAGATTGACTCGTAAAAAAATTGTTTGTTGACACTCTTTCTACGAGGAGTGTTAACAGGAGGAGAAGAAATTTCATTGGTATTCATTTCCAATGATAGAGAGCCTAAATCTTTCGCTGCAATTTCAGAATTTTAAGACTGATACAAAGGAATGACAATCCCTTCCTTGAGGGGCCCTACGTCGGCACTTTTACGATATTTAATCTTAAAATATGGAATTTTAATTAAGTCCTCATCCCAACGACTTTGTTTTCGTTGGGATGAGGGCTCCTCTATGCGAAAATGTTTCGAAATTAAATACAAAAAAAGGGAGGGAGGCAATTGCAGTTCGTCTTTGATGACATTTGGGACAGAAATGTTGTTCTGGACTCTTCCGTCTTCCCCGAAACATTTTTTAAGTTGTAATTCAAAAAAAAAAAAAAAACGCAATTTTTAGACGATCTCTGATGATGCCAGGAGGGAAGAAACTGGGGGACACAAACCCGAAAGTTCTCTACCCACAATTTTTCGGTATGGAAGTTTAGAAGCGAAATAAAAAAACCGTAATTTTTGCTGACTTCGATGATATTAAGAGAGGCTATGATTCGGGGGTTTAACTCCTGAAATGTTTTGAAATTAAAAGACTGAAATTTTGTAATCAAGAGATCTAAACCATGATATGTAAGTAGAGGGTAAGTAATATTAAAAAAATCTCCCCTCCCTTGAGAAATTTTTAGATCCGCTCTTGAGAATTTCAAACTCAGTGTTTTTCAACTTCTCTATTAAAAAAAAAGTGTTTTCTCTATTAACTGAACAGCAGTGTTTAAGTTTATAGTAGAATTTTGCTTTGCTTTCCTAACGAAATTAATTTGAACAAGCAATTCGTACCATGTACATAAAGAAGTGAGAAATTTGAAACTCAGTTTTGCATTTTGACCCCGTTGCAATTTCCGATATCTCAACTAATTTGTCATAAATATCCTCCAATTTGAAATCTAATATCTTTGATACTTTCTATTCGGCATTCCCATCTTTTGTTAGATAAAGGCTCAATAGTAACATTTTTAACATGCCGCTTTAGAATGTCCCATCGCTGAGTAGAAATAGAAAATAAGATTTACATTTGCTGAATTATTCCAAAAGACAAGTTTGCCTCCGGCAGAGAAACTAATTGAAGAATTGGCCACACCGCCAAAAGCGGTTTGTATTTTAGATATTTTAAAAGTTCAAAAGAATAGTTTGAAGAAAAAAAAAATTTTTTTTCAAAGTTTTTTTCTCCACGCACACACAAAAATATTATTTCTTTTGTACAATTTTAGCGGCCCCAAAATTTCAAAATATTTTAGCGGCCCTGTGCGGTTGTATAGTTTGCCACCCCCTAAGCACGGCCCTGAATCAACCGCATCTAACATGCTAAATCTGATATATATGCGATTGTATGCGACATTTTCTTTGCATTGTTCGATATTATTTTTGCTAAGAATCGGCTCTCTAAATTGTTGATAAATTAAGCATGTGGCAAAAATGTCGAATCACCTGCTGCCATTATATTGTTGTTGTGCAAGCGTGTGAATATTGTGTAATTTTCTTTTTATAATCTAATTAATCATTAAATATTTTCAGGACCACATGCAATGAAGAAACGGTTCCAGTACAACCAGTTAGTCCCAGGCCAAGTAATATTGCATCTTACTCAGAAATTAACTATGCAAAACACAAAGTAATTAGAGACAATTACAGAGTACAACAATCATGAAATTAAAATTATTTCTTTATCATTCCAGTGATTTAATAAATGCAGCGGCATACCGCAATGCAAATTCATAAATACCTTGTTTGTCTTCTCTCTCCCGAAATAATCATGGTCCGATTGGTAGAGCCCGCAGCCAATTCGACTTGTGATTACTTTTGTAACTCAGGGCTCAGGTTCGAATCCCGGAGCTGGGGATCTTCTGCAGAGGGACTCCATGAAAATTAGCGGCGGTGTTGCTAGAGATTAAAAATCTAGACAAACACCTACGCCAATCATCGGGATTACGTCCCTTTATTAACAGTTTACAAACACAGCATCTGTACAGAAGAGATGTAAAGAAACAAATTTAACAACAATTACAAATTTGAACACATAAGACATGTGCATAGTTAATGATTAGTTTGCAATAATCATCTTCATGCACATGTTATAAAAGCATTTAATTACAACATTACATAAGACATGTGCATAATTAATGATTATTTTGCAATAATCATCTTCATTCACATGTTATAAAAGCATTTAATTACAAAGACATAAAAGGTTATTTTTAATAACCATCTTTATGCATTAAAGTAAAAGAAACCTCCGCCGGATAGGATACTAAGTAGTTGAAAATTAAAAGTGTAAACCTTAGTATAACTTAAATAGTATAAACATAAGTTGCAATTTAACAATAAATAAAATGTCCATGAATCTTCCATATCATCAAAAGGGATATCCTCATCAAATAAAATGTCCGGATTCAAGAACGTTTTCTCCTTCAGCAACAAGCTTTCCCTCAGGCAAAGAAATTGCCGATAATTTGACAACACTTTTTCTCGACATTGTATTGAATCAAAATCCTGAAATAAAACAAAAAAGTTTTTGTGAAATTCAACTTAATAAATTTGTATCTGAAACTGACTAACTGCTTGAAAGTCAATAAAATGTGATATTTTACGGCATATTAAACACATGTAGGTAGCATGAAAACATGATACATTCTACAAATCCGGGGCTGCTGCCGCCACTAGCAAAATTAACTGCACAAAACAAATTAGATAAGTGTTGGTAAAAATTAAATCAATATTTAATAGGTTTTGGCTTGAACAATGGGAGTAGCATAATGGCAAGGCAGCAAGCTCTGTATACAACAGAATATGACATTTGATTAAACACTTTTGATTATCCGTAGACTAAAATGACATGGTAACTGCAGACAAATGAATACCATGGACAATCAGACAAAAAGTTTAAAAAATGATGCTGGTGTATAAACACTAGATCAAAAATTAAAATTGTAGATAAAAACAAAAAAAAAAAAAAAAAAACTGCATGAGCTAAACATAGACAAAAACACTCATGCATTTAAAAAAAAATAAATAATCACTTATATTAGTACATGCCTTGAAACTTTATAAAAAAGTTTGTTACTCATTTTATTTAAATTTTAAAATATATTAATTAGTGATTGTAACTTTTTCAATAATATCTTTCACGAAGCAAAATATTCTTCTGTTCCTCAAAATAATTAGTTTGCCAAAACGAACATGAGCTGTTTCATGGCCGACTCAAAGATGTGCGCAAGCTGGGCTAAGTCAAAATGGGTGCATTCAGTAAATCCTCACTAATAAAGAAAATAATAGTGTGAAACATCTGTAGATACTTGGAAGTTTACAGTATAGAATATGGTAAAATAATCATACATATAAAATTAGTGTTAATTAAGAGGTAAAATCAAAAAAGACAAAAATAGGAGAGTTTAAGAGACGAATGCAATCAAATTTCTAAAAAATATAGAAACTTGCCAGTACATTTTTAGTACTAAAAATTTCAGTACTCAGTGTAAGACATCATTAAAAAATCTTTCCGGTTTGCAGAAAACACTCGTTCGCATTAATTTTAACAGTAAATAACTAAGCACATTTTTCTTTTTGTGGAAAAAATAGGTGATCTCATGGACTACTGGTTATTTGGCGGAACAAGGCGAATAAGCATAGAACATGTGCGATACAGTAAACATGAACAAAAGATTATAGCATGCATATAGCATTTTTTGTTTCGACTTACATTGAATCACAACAGTAAAATTTATGGCTATTAAATAAAAGGAATAATCTCGTGCCAGCAGACTAAAGGGCAAGGTCAAACCAAGTAACGGACAGGATATTAGTTCAATGAATGTAAACATTTGAAGGGTCAGGGGGAAAAACCACGGTAGTCACATTTGATTCATTTTGAGAAAAACGAAATTTAAACTTTACGAACTCATAAACTTCCCCAGTATACTTGTTCTAAAATGACAATAATACATGGACTACAGTGTTTTTTCACGAATATTGCATATACTAAACGAAATTACACTTATTTTCCTAACAGGTGGTAGCATCAGTTTAAATTCGACAAAAAGTGGACTACCGTGGTTTTTCCCCCTGACCCTTCATTTATCAATTCTCAAAATGTAGATACTACATAAGATTTCCGAAAAACGGTTTATTTTGTGACTTTAACTTATAGAATATGAATGTAAATGCTTTTAATTGGAGCAAAATGCGTATGAAATTCGTTCAACGTGAAAAACAATAGCAACACAACGTGGAACAGCGATGTTAAAACAAATATTTGATACGCACATTGCATATATGATGCGCTCACGAACTATAAAACACAACAATTTACATCACAACTAACTTTTAACATGCATATTAAAATAAAAAATAGCTGAATTAACACTTCAAATGAGGTAACATTAGAAAATATCGGTTCTTCGAACATCAACTAAGATTTATGTTTTCTGAAAAAACGGGGGAAAAACACATAAAAATCATGGCATACGGTTATTTTGATGACTCTTACTCATTTTAGATGGAAATAGTTTCAGTAATTCAACCAGTTTTTATGAAATGAATATCACGTATAATCATAATAATACTACGTGCAGCAATGGTGGCTCAGTATAACAGCATGCGAAAACATAAACAAACTTTAATTAATTCTCAAAAAATAAATACGTTTCGAAATCAGCAACAAACTGGGTGCATTTTGTACTTCAACTTACCTGGAATTCGAAGAAGTGCTTTTCCAAGCTAAGAAATAAGATTAAACTCATCAAATTAGACAAAATCTAGACCTCACTCGAATCTCCGTAGAAATAACATGGGGAAAAAGTGAGAGGACGATGTTAGTGAACCACTTACCCGGAAGTGACGTATTTACTTTTCTCGTCCATACTATTTTAACGCAGTCATAGGCAGGGATTCAAGTGAAACACGGACGATCGCAACTCACCAATGCAATCGCAAATTCCAAAATTTGGATTCAAGTGAAACGAATTCACTTGAATTCGACTTACAGTAGCGGTTGCAATATGCAAACGCCTCGAAGCGATTGCCCATAGCCACGAATTCTGACTCCATCGTTGAGAGGCTAACATTCTTTTGTGTGTGCATATTAAATGTGTATATTCAAACATGTATATATTCAATACAAATTTTAATGGAAAAGAAAGGAAAACACGCCCACATATATCCAAATGCACTAATTCTTCAGAGCCTGGTGGGCTTCAATTCCCAAATAGTGGTTCTGAGTGCAGACAATCCAAAATTTTATAATTAGTACTTGCAACCTCGAACATAATCGGAGCCTGAAGAGGGTGGGAAAAGCATTGAAAATTTTAGAACGCTATTCAATAATTATTTTGATAGTTTGCCGGAATAGTATTTAACTGGATTTTATGTTTGGAGGCGATTACAAAACTATGTGCTCGATCATGTTCTAGTTATTAGCCTGTTTAGTAATCAGGATCCGAATTTATATCTTTCTGCATCGTGAATATTTTGCCAACCACCAAGGCCACGCCTCTTTTATGTCATCACTTGCTCATAGAATAGACGCAGGTTATTCCGGCGGATTACTAGACGCTAAACACACAGTTTGGGGAAAAATTATCTTGTGTACCCTATTTTGTTCTCGTTTTGTCTGTGCTGCTATGGTAGCTGGATAGATCAACATTTTGAACATATGTCACTTTAATGACACAGAGCTATGTTCAAAGAAAAGTATACAATTAAAAGAGCACTTAAAATATTGAAAAATATATTGCATTTTAACATCTGAGTATTTTGTGCAATTCTACCGCTACATATAAAATGAGGTAAGTATTAATCGATCTGGAGTTATTATTTTGCTGATGTAAGTTGAATTGATTAGGAAATATTTCATCTAACATTGAATTTTCATTACGTCCTATCTAATGAATTATCTTTCCATTTGAGCTAGTTGTTTTTGATAAACCTCAGGGGGCGTTTGTTTTGTTTACTTTAAGATTTTTAATATTTCCGCAAAGTGTACCTCATGAACACTCATAATCTTAACTAATTATCTAATTTGTTTCTTGCTCAACTTCAATGGTTCTGGCTGGACAAAAAGAAATGAAAAAAACTTGGAAATATATTGTCTGTGTAGCTTTAACAAACTATTGCTATCATTGTGGTTGACTTTGCCTCTCCTTCTGAACAAAAATTAATTGGCCGTTTTTTGGAATGGATGAGAATCAAAGGATATGGTATCGTAATATTTTTGGGGACATTTCTCTTTGAATAACAGAAGTTGCTTTCAGTGTTGAAATGCAATGCAATAGAAATATCAAAATGTGGCAACCCGGGAATAAGTGTGTGGGGGGGGGGGGGGGTTTAGAAGGGTCTAGGTTCAACTAGGATATTAATCGATATATCAACCTTACTGATGGTCAAGGGCAGTGGCGGCTCGTGCCTTAATTTAGTGGGTGGGCCCGCAATTTTATGTTTTCTCAGTATAATGCTTACACAGATAAAATGGGGGAAATACAAATGCGACGACCAGCCAGGCGTGGAGCTATAGGGGGGTGTCATGACCCCCCCCCTTAACCAACCAAATATAGCAAAAAATTGCATTTTTGGGACATATTACAAAAAAAATACCAAAACTCGCAATTTTTGCACAAAAATTGAACTTTGACCCCCCCCCTTTCCGAACATGACCCCCTCCTTAACCAGAAGCTGGATCCGCCCTTGCGACCAGCAGCAGGCTCTGGGCCGAACTGGGCTGGTCCTAGTCAAATTAAAGACCCCATGAAGATCAATGGCCCTCTTGAAGCTATCTACTCCATTGTTCCTTACCGCCTCTTCCTGCAAACTGTTCCAAGTTCCCACTACCCTGCTAAAATAGTAATTTTTTCGAATTTCCAGAACTAACGAAAGTAAACTAATGCTGAGGGACGTAAAATAATATTTATTTACTTCATTGATATTTTAAGGCGGAAGGTCTTTTTTTTTTTTTTTTGGACACCCTTGGTAATTTATACAAATGTAATCATGATACGGTTATAAATTTAGAGCTTTAGAATACTTATCACTTCTCCAAGCATTTATAATGTGACACCCGGCAGGATAACAAAGTTCATAGAGCTTATACAATACTTACAATACTTTTTAATATATTAGCACCATATAGTGACAAATGAGATTAAATTCAAACTACTACCAAGAAAATGGCAAACGCTCCGCAAGTCAAAAATAAAGTCTTCAATAAAGTCTTCGTCAAAAAATTTCGAGAATAAGAATCCCTAGTTCCAAAACGCAAATCCATAGTAATAATAAATTATAAATCCATATTAATAAAACAGAATAAATGTGTGCGTGTGTCTGTATGTTCCCCACACAAATCCATAGTTTACGTCAGATCTGGACTAAATTTGGCAGGGAGATACTTGGCCACCCGGAAAGGGTCGTAAGGGGGGGGGGTTCAAACTCCAAAAAAGTATTGATCCGTTCGAATTTCAGTTTAACGACTCAAAATTGCTCTTTCTACCCAAAATAATTATCGGATCTTCTAGATCTTGGTCTCATTTTAAAGCTTGCAAAAAATATCCTTTAGAGGGATTTACTTCTAAAGGTTTTGAAAACTCCGAACCGTTAACTTCAACCAGAAAAAAAAAAACGGGCGTTTTTAAGTTAGTAAAAATCAATTTTAAATTGGATTTCTCAATATCGTTTGCACAATCGTGAAAGAAATTGAATGGTGTGAAACAAATTATTGATAACAAAAGGGTGTTGCCTCTTTGTTCTTGGACAAAAACAAATAAAATTCTTGCTTTTGCTTTTAGGATTTTCCTGTAGCAGGGATTTTAAACTTTTTTTGGTAATTGATTCATTTTTCGTTCTGTGCAAAATGTCAACTTTAATCGGAACTTATATAGACACGCGTTATTTGACAGAAATTTTATTCTCAAGGTTTATCTGGCAGAGCAGGGCCACGCAGCTAGTAAATAAATAAAATATGCATGCATTGTATTACAAATGTGGGTGGGGGGGGGGGTGAAACTGGCAATCTCTATGCCTGTTTGTAATAAGTGTTGAAAATGAAAAAAGAAGAGGTAATGTAACAAAAAATCAATCAAAAAAAAAAAAAAAAACGAGCGCAGAAGGAAAAGATGCGAGAGTTTTCTCCCTAACACAGGGGCCAGACGCCAGACATTCTCCTCTGCCCCTGTGCAGTGAAGAGACATTTCCCTCTCCAGCGCTTTGGTTGGGAAATCTTGGGCTCGATTGAAAAGTGCCCTCATGGCAGAAATTACAGGGGATGTGATCACTCACCGCTCTTCTTAATCCAGCCATTGCGATTGGCTGAAAGTGGCGGTTGCCGAGGTCCTAGTGCTTGCTGGCCCTTGGAGCTAGAAGTTCGTTCTCAAAGCTGTGCGAAGCGCTAAAATTGATGGATTTCAAAATTCTCTTGTGTTGTTTTTGCGATGAGAAGGGGGGGGGGGAATGAAAGCTGAAAATATGTTTTGTGCCCCATGTTTTTTTTTTTTTTTGTTTTTTGAATGAAACTACAAAACAATATATTTTCATTATGTATTTTTTTTCTTCCAATTTTTCTGGGTGGGCTCGGCCCATACTGAGGAGCCGCCCCTGGTCAAGAGGCCTTGTAAAATTTCGAGTACGAACAGCCAGAATTCACCCACTGGCATAGGCCGATTTAGGCTGTGAATTCTGGGGGTGCAACAAATCGGGGCTTCCGGGAGGAGGGGGTATTTCTCAGGACGGACAGAGGTTCAAGGGCCCTCCTTTGGAAATTTTTAAGATATTACGTTAAAAATGTTGGTTTTCAGCTGATATGAGAGTAGATTTTATTGCATTGTTTACTGGAATGATGTGCAAGACTTTGAAGCAGTTTATGAGATTTTTGATCAAGAATAGTCATATATTTTTGACTTTATTAGCTAAGGTTGTTTCAAAGTAAAAGAAATTTTAATGATACACCAATAAATATCCAATTATCGCGGATAAAATTGTAATTTAAGAAATACATTTGTTTGATGTTTGTATAATTTCTTTCCTTTTTTCTTTTCAAATGAGTAAAAATACTTTTATTTTTCATATGTAGCACAGTCATATTTCCTTCGCTCTGTGGGCGCAAAGTTAGTAATTTTCTGGACAGGTTCCGTGGAGGTATGGACTTTGGGAACCTTTGAACTTAATGTTATATTTTTGGATATTCTTTCAAGTAAATTAACTTGCATTGTAGCTATGGAAAACTTATTTTCCAGACTGTTTCCTGGTGAAATGTAGTTAATTTTTTTTTCTCAAAATTCAAGCAAAATGTTGGGGGTACGGGGCACCCCCTGTAAGTCCGTCTATGCCCACTGGGGAAGGTGATAAAGGTTCTAAAGTATTTACCATAATAGGATTGGTAACATGTGTTAAACCAAATTCTGAGGGAAGGAGATCTGTTTACTTGCATCTTGTGAACTGTTTCAGTCTTATTTTATTAAATTAACATTAGATCCATGGTCCCTAAGTGGGAAAGCTCAGGGAGCAGTATCAATGGGGCTCTGATAGAGGGGGGGGGGGAGGTGATCCATGTACAATATATTATCCAAGTTTGAAAAAACTGGAAAGGGATCCAAAGCATGATAGATCAACGAGCCCTGTAATAAATAAGAGAGCCGTTTGGATCTATTTCAGATTCTGGTTCAAATTTGAAATGTCAGTTAGGACATTCAGTTTGGCTGCTGCTTAGATTATTATGATTTTGTGAGATATCCACCAACACATTGGTGAACATAGCACCCCCACAGCTCCCGCAGTGCACTATGAGTTGCACTGGAAATAAATATTTAAAAGAAAACAAGATTTTCTTTTGGGAGGAGGGTCACCTAAGTCTACACCACCGACATAAGTATACTTCACATGTTTTATGAATTAATTTAATTTTAAGTGAAACTTTAGTATGCTTTAATTGAAAAATTAAAAAAAAAACAATGACTTTTGTTTGATTTTAGTGAACAATCAGTTGCTTCAGCAAGAGCTTCTGTTCTTGTTTATGATGCAAGTGCTAAAAAGTGGCTACCTAGCGGCTCCTCCAGTGGTTTGTCAAAGGTCCACATTTATCATCATGTTGAGAATAACACATTTCGTGTTGTGGGTAGGAAAGTTCAAGATCACGAAGTAAGTTTAATAAAATTTCCTTCTTTATTAACTTGTTTTTATAACATGCTTTGCTTCAATCAGTGGTTGGAAAAACTACATATTTTTTGTAGCGAACTACAACTACAACTACTTTCTTATAAATGTAGTTAACTACAGCTACAACTACTTTTTTTTTAATGTAGCGAGCTACACTACTTTTGAAATGTAGTTGCTACTTCGCTACTTTTTAAAAAATAAATAAATAAAAAGAATACACCGTTTGAGGATCGACCGAAAAAATTCGAAAAGTGGTTTAGATTAAAAAATTACCTCATTCGAATATGGAATAGAAATAGGAATTGTCTTTGAATTTATTTGTTACTTTTCCTTTTTGTTCCTTTTTTTTTGCTAAAATTTGTCCTTTTTAGATTTTTTTTACAATTTTTACGAATATCCGCCACAAGAACCACCTTGTTTTCTTTCTTCGTTCTCTTTTTTTTTCATTTATTTTTTTTTATTTAATTTAAAGTAGTTTCTAGAAATCGCTACAAACTACTACTTTTTTGTATCGCGCTACTCGCTACTCTACTTTTTTTAAAAAGTAGTGCGCTACACTACAAACTACTAAAAAATGTAGCTACTACAGTAGTTTCGCTACTTGTAGCGCGCTACTTCCGACCACTGGCTTCAATATCTCTAGGCCGTATGTTCTTAGCATTTTATGATGGTAATTAAATTAAGTAGCACATTCATTCTTACAAAATGTATTTGTGATTAAAATTACACAAGAAAAATATTGCTTTGAGATAATTTTGTTTGAGAATTCAAATTTTGAGGAGAAAATAACGTTTTTGGAGCATATTTTATGAAATAAAGTATTTTTCAATCATGAGATAGTTTAACAGGAAAAACGAGCTCTTAAAATGATCTTTGTGCAGCAAAAATTAACTCAACAAACTTGTTACACGAGGAAATAATTGTAAAAAAACATTAGTAATGCACCTGTCAGTTCAGTAACAAATGGTTCCTACTTTGATGCTGCCGACGTGACGAATTTCTGGCAATATGATGTGAACATCACTAATTACATATTCAAAAGTTGAGATGTTGTAGTATGTTCATGGCAATAAATTTCTTGTTTATTATACAAAGAGAAGTGGAAAACATTTTATTTTGCTTTTTAATTTCCTTCTGAGATAATTCTTCATTTCGTAGAGACAGAAAAGTAAAAATTGAAAGTGTATTACCTGTAATTCTGTGAAACTGAAGTGAAAACTTTCACTTGGAACCTATACATCACATAAAAAGGCTTCATCCCACACAATTTATTGGTACTAGAACTGAATTTATGGTAGCTGGAACTATTTTGACTGGAAATAATCATGCTGGAATTGCGCGCTCTGATTTTGATATAAAAACCTGGGACAAGTATAAGTTGTTTTTTTCTTATTGATCTAAATTCATTTTTTCTAAAACACAAGAGTTGAAAGATGAACCTGCCCCACATTATGATATGCTTTAGTATTTAGTCTGCTATAATGTTTTACAATGCTCAGGATTTTTTTAAATTTAGGATTCAAACTTGGGACATGTTGTCAACATGGTTTTGAACCAATGAAAAAAAAAGAGTTTCACTGTCATATATTAAAGTAAAACCTGAAAATTTTGTCATAGATTGTATGTGTGACAAAACTTAACATATATATACTGTTGTCCCTGCTTAATCAGGTAACGGATAAACGAATACCCCGCTTTTAAGAAAAAAATACCTCGGAACCAAATATTTTCCATGCCATAGACGTAATGTTAAAGATCCCCGCTTAATTGAACAACCCCACTTAATCGAATAATATTTCTTGGAACCGATGGTATTTGTTTAAGCGGGGCAGACAGTATATATATGTTAGGTTTTTAATTGGAAGTACTGGGGAAATTCATCTGTTACTTTTCCTGATATTCATCCAAAAATCAAATCTTTTTTGTCAAGTGCACATGTGGTAAATCCATCTTGGTGATGCATTTTTTTTTTATTTTGTTGCAAACGGTTATTTCATACACTTCCTAACAAAGTCAAATAAAATTGCAAGCAAACATGACTAAAATACAAAAAATTTCGTACCACATTTTACTAATATAAAATAACTATTTTGCATATTAAAAGAACATACAACTGCAAGAAATCCAAAACTATATATTATTAGATACTTTTTTAAACAAAATAACATTTACATTTTATTAATTGCCAAATCAATCTTATTTATATAACAGTATTTGATTCAGAAAAATGATATCAAATATTAAAATATTTGTGAAATATGCAATTACCCACTTGAAAAAGTGTATCAGTTTACGAAACAAGCAAGGTAGTTTAAATTTTAATATTTGAACAGCGGAAACATCTCCCAATTAAATTGCAAGTGTATACAATAAAAAATACTATGAATTACTTTGGGAACTTAAATGCTACAAAAATACCAAAAAGCTAGTTGCTTAAACTGACAGTTTATCTTTCCTACACCATTTTAACTCGCGAAAGCTCTCGCTGGGTTGAAAACGACCCCAGCCATTTTTGTTTCCATTCCTTGAAATTTCATAGCCAGATAAGGAAACCATTTTTTTGGTAGCTGCAATTGTGTCCTTGATTAATGTGACGGTGTGGTTGGAATTTTCTTAAACCCTATCCATTCTTCTAAAAAGGAAGATCTTTTGAGAGTGGGGTCAATTAGGACCCCACGCGAGTACCGACGTCAGTAAAATTCTTGAAACTGAACAGGTGTTTGGAATTACTTTCAATGCATTCGTTCAATGGATTTTTAAAAAGTTTGTGAAAAGAAAGTAAATTACAACAATCCTTCTTCTAGCCATGATTTTGAGCACATAGGGGTGCTCTTTACAACGATCATGCTTGAAAAAACCATATTTTTTAATTGTTTTGCTCTAATTATTGCAAAAAAAGAACTTGCCAACTCCATGTGGGCAGAGTTCGCAAATTATTAGCAGATATGGAAAGGGATAAAGATGTCATTCCGGATAACGAATTTTTCAGCAATCAAGAAAACTTTAGTGATTATGACAGTGAAAGCGGATTTTCTCGTAGTAATATATCTGATGATCTTGGTATAGAAGACATTTTTGTTGAAAGATATAAAGAAACTGTTTTGCAAAAGCCAAATCTTAGAGCTAATGTGTGTGCTCCAGTTCAAAATATAATTACTCATCATCTTCTTTTGCCAAAAATAAACGCAAAATATTTTAGTTCTATGTTTGAAAGCTAGGGCATTTTCGTAATAACTCATTGAAAACTTTCTTTGCATATTTCAAATCAAAAACTAACAATTGTAGAAGTCTCTGGGAAATCTCTTAGTGGAAAAACATAAATAAAGTAAAATAAAAAGTCGTGAAAAGAGGTAAAAAGAAGAAGGGAAAAAAAACGCTGGGGTCGTTTTCGACCCTGCACAAGCACTCGTATGACAAATAACGAATTGAGCTCTCGCAAGTTAAAAAAGAAAAAAAAAAGTTTGAAATCTAAAATCTTTACATTTGCTAAATATTACTGTTTTATTTCAGGTTGTTATAAATTGTTCAATTTTGAAAGGATTGAAGTATTTTCAAGCTACTCCTACATTCCATCAATGGCGTGATAATAGTCAGATTCATGGACTAAATTTTGCTAGTCGTGAAGATGCAGAAAATTTTGCTCTTGCTATGGAAAGAGTTTTAGACATCCTTGGCCATAGCAGCATGTACATGAGTAAGCAGATATTATTTTTGTAGTTGTTACTTGAGTTGCAAATGTATGAAATGATACTTTTAATGTTGTATCACATTAGAGTAAAAGGATGTATTGTGAGAAAATTATTTTTATCTACTTTCAATTTTTTGAGTTTAATATATCCTTGGTCATGGTATGTAGATTAAAAGCACCAAATATGGAGTATCTTTTGTTTATCATTTATAACTAACTTGATTAAGAAAAAAATAATATTGAGCACAAAATTAAATTCAGGATTGTTTTAGTTTAAAAGCTGAAACCTAAAATTTTAGCTATAAACTTCTGTCTTTTTCTTTTCTTTCTTTTTTTTTTAATCAGGAGAAGGTTTATTTGCACAATAGGTCTTCTACGGTGGTGTTTTTAAAACTAACCCTAAAAAACTAGCACTGCTTGCATTTCACAAATCAAATATTTGTACTTCAAGTAGTCTCTATTCCCAGCAGTCTGTACCCAGGCCCGTAATTTCGAATTTTTCGGGGGGGGGGGGACAAAGGGTGTGTACACAATGTAAAAATAACCAAAAAATAGCAAAAACCATTCCCACATATACAAATACATTGATTTCTCAAAGTCGGGGGGAAGGGCAATTGACTCCCCCCCCCCCATAAATGAGTCCTGTCTGTACCAGATTATTTGAGGCATTTTTAACACTGCCCACTGTTCAACCCCTGATCATTTGAAGATGTCCTTTTTTAATGAATACACAGTTTTATTTTCATTTTCATTTCTCTATTCTTTTAAAAAACACTTAAGAGCAAGAATCTGAGAGAGTGTCACGCCTGTGATTCATGACCTCTCAGATTTTTTCCAAAAAATTACCAAATGTTTATTATCGTATTGAAAGACCAAATCCAGAATGTTTTGCTCTAAAGTTGAGTTGTTTAGTTTTTATGGACCCCTAAAGTTGAAGGTGCAGCATCAAAAATTAAGCGGATTTTCAAGACATGGAAATTGCTGTGAGCCGAAACTCTTACCAGGAACTGTTTAACTCAAATTTTCTTTTTGTATATGGAATATAGAAGGTTGAAACTTTACAAAATGAATGTTAAATTTGTGGTAAGTTGTTGCCGTAAGGTCAGTGAAGGCCCTCAAAACAGGGCATTTTTGACGTTTTTTAGCGTTTTTGAGGTCCAAAAACAGCTTGTACATTTCAGTTGGCACGGCAAAAGTAGTGTAGTTTGAAAGACCAGTGTAAGCACTTTAAAATAATGTATAAATAACCGAGGAAAGTTCAACGTGCTTTTAGTTGCGTAAGGCCCAAATATGAAAAATGTCATATTTTACCGATATTCAAACGGTCATAACTTCCTCTGCCAACAACATATTGAAATATTTTTTTCGCCAATGTCATACTCTATTCTTTGTCTTAACAGAACAGTTGAGTCCTTTGAGGCAAAATGTGAAAAATTTTTTTACAAAAAATTTATTTTTTTCTGTGCATTTTTTGTAAAAAATTTTTTTGCATTTCGCCTCAAAGGACTCAACTGTTCTGTTACGACAAAGAATAGAGCATGACATTGGCAAAAAAAATATTTCAATATGTTGTTGGCAGAGGAAGTTATGACCGTTTGAATATCGGTAAAATATGACATTTTTCATATTTCGGCCTTACGCAACTAAAAGCACGTTTAACTTTCCTCGGTTATTTATACATTATTTTAAAGTGCTTACACTGGTCTTTCAAACGACACTATTTTTGCCGTGCCAACTGAAATGTACAAGCTGTTTTTGGACCTCAAATCGCTAAAAAACGTCAAAAATGCCCTGTTTTGAGGGCCTTCACTGACCTTACGGCAACAACTTACCACAAATGTAACATTCATTTTGTAAAGTTTCAACCTTCTATATTCCATATACAAAAAGAAAATTGGAGTTAAACAGTTCCTGGTAAGAGTTTTGGCTCACAGCAACTTCCATGTCTTGAAAATCCGCTCAATTTTTGATGCCGCACCTTCAACTTTAGGGGTCCATAAAAACTAAACAACTCAACTTTAGAGCAAAAACATTCTGGATTTGGTCTTTCAATAAGATAATAAACATTTGGTAATTTTTGGGAGAAAATCTGAGAGGTCATGAATCACCTCATAATGCTAGGCGTGACAGTTTCTCAGATTCTTGCTCTTAATGTTTATTCAGAAGGAGCAATAGCTTATAAATTTAATTTCCAACATATAACACCGTGCAACTTGATTAGTCTGGTATTGTGAAAAAAACTTCTGAACTGTAAAATAAGCAAAAACCTATAACCTCCGCAACTGCAACTCAGACCTCTGATTCTGGTCGAAACACAATGAATCAACTATTAGACATCTATATCTATCAAATATTAGACATCTACTAGCTGCCAGGGCAGCTAGATTAGCTTCCTGCGGCATGTTGATGCATAACGTCCCCCCTCTCTAACTTTTACCTCATTCTGAAGTTATATTATTTGATATAATTTAATGTTCATTCGATTTCAAGACATACCACGCACGTGGTCCGGCGTTGCACGGGCACTTCGTGCCCTGAAAGTAGTGAGAAAAAAATTTAAAGAAACTACTCCCCGCCAAGGCGGCTCGCTTACAGGCGCTTCACGCCTTTACTTTTTTCCTATATAAAAAAAATCATTCGAATTATTGAGATGCTTCACGCCTTCAAGATGGTGAGGAAAGTTTCAGTAAGTTCAGCTCGCTCAAAGGAAAAAAGCAGACATAGACACTCAGTTTTTAATATAAGTAGATGGCTTTTCAACAAATGAATGTTTCAAAATATTACCAGTAGCTAGCGATAAAAATTCTACGTAAGTGGCCCGCTTATGAGTTTCGTGTTTGATTTAATTAAGCCTTCATTCAAAATTCTCATTATCATTGTTATTATACTGTTTCATAGCAACGACGGTTTGCAAGAATGGATTTCATATTTAATCATTTATTAGGCTTAATCGCTTTAAACTTGACTACTTATTAATTGATATCTTCGCTAATTAAAATCGTATAATTATATCAATTGAAACTAATGAAGCTTGAAAAATTATCTATCGATCGGTACCTGGTTCGACTTTCAGGTCATTGGCGTTCAGGAGAAAGAAGCGTGACATAGAAAGATAGAAAGAAAGATAGAAAGATAGTTAGAAAGATACTCAGTTTTTAATATAAGTAGATATCTAGTTTAGCCAAACTATCCTTGCAAGCTCGTAATCCTGCATAGGTATGCATAGTAGGGTGGAGCGAAAAAAACAAAGTTTTTATTTTCGAATCGTAATAGTGCGGAAAAGTTGCGATTGGTGAAGAGTTACAAAACAAAACAAAAATTTTTGAAATCGGATAATATCTTCCGTTCCCGCAACGAGCCTGAAATTTTGAAAAAATGAAAATTTTCATGTGTTTTTAGCGATTTTTTAAAATTTTTGTTTTAATGTTTTATTTTAATGCTCTTGGACGGAAAAGTTACGTTTGGTGAAACCTTCTGAAATTTTGAAAAATATATTGAAATCGAATAATACCTTCTGATCCAGGAACAAGCCAGAAAAACCAAAAAGTTATAAAATTTCAGCTTTTTTTGGGGTGATGAAAAAAAATTAAAAAAAATATGTTCTCTTTTTTTTTTTTCTTTTTTACCCGGTATCATAGCGTAAAGCCTTTTAAAAAGCACTATATTACTCTTAAACATTAATTTTTTTCTTGATTTTTCAGGTATCTTCTAAACATGCAAAACTACCATTTTTTACAACAATGAAACATTTTCAAATAATCGAAAGTTATAAAATATTTTCCAAAATTTCTGCAATTCAGTACAAAAATCCACTACATCAAACACCCACTCCAAAAAAAGGCTAATTTTAATCACTAAACTATAAACAATTTTAATACCTAACTAATTATATACAGTTTCTTAATCCCCTTTTGTAGTCTGTGCCTTCAATAATTATGTTACCTAACTTAACTGACTACCCACAGAATCCTTTAACATTAATTTAATTAGAAACTAATTTTAAAAATAAAACTTCTTTAAAATTAAACCTAGTTAGGTTAGGTAGTGTATAGAATGAGAATGCAAAAGGCAATTAAAATTTAAGAGACTAACATTATAATGAGGTAGGTATTAAAATAGTTTATCGTTTAGGGATAAAAAATATTGTTCATTTTATGAGTGAGTGTTTTGTTCAATGGATTTTTGTACTGAAAAAGTTAAACAAATTTAATAATTAGGTATGGGTAAAAAATTCTATGTAAATGTTATCTATTATTTTTTGCTTTTTTGTTGCTTTTAGTTTGCTTTAAGGTTATTTTGGTGCCTACAGTAACACAGTCCCAGGCAAAGTGGGGCAAGGTGTAACAAAAATTAAGGATTGGAAAGCATTTGACAAGGAGAGGGCACTACTGCCCCACACACCCCTATTAGCCTTATGCAAAAAATGTTAAAACATGTTATCATGACAATTGAACATTTGAAACACGATTGCAGAGAAACTTGTGCTTAAACGGTTACTATAAGCATCTCGGTGATGATTTTGGAACACATTTCATATGAAAGCCATAAATATAAGGAATGTATTAGTGTAGAAGACAAAACAAATTTTAGATTTTGTTGATTTCTACTTTTTTAATACACAAAATTATTTTTAAATAAATAATTAAATTTAAGTTTAAAAAACTAAAAAATACGCTTTTAGAGTTAAACTATAACGCTTTAAACCATTTCAAATTATAAGTTTACATGCACCTTATAATACATCAACATGTAATATAGTTTAGACTTTAGTACTAATAATAGCATTCAATAACATCAACATGTAATAATATAGTTTAGCCTTTAGTATTAACAGTAGTATTAAATATATCACTTTTATATTTTTAAAGAACGTGACTTTTATCTTTTATTCAGAGTTACATACATACTGACAAACCCACATGTGAAACTAGTAAAAGCGTATTAAAAACAAAACCGCCATTAAAAAACAACTGGGAGCTAAACAGAAAAAAATAATATTTACATACAACTTCATACCCATACCTAATTATTAAATTTGTTTAACTTTTTCAGTACAAAAATCTATTGAACAAAACACTCATTCATAAGATGAACAATATTTTTTATCCCTAAACGATAAACTATTTTAATACCTACCTCATTATATGTTAGTTTCTGAATATTTAATTGCATTTTGCAGTCTCATTCTATACACTACCTAACCTAACTAGGTTTAATTTTAAAGAAGTTTTAATTTTAAAATAAGTTTCTAATCAAATTAATGTTAAAGGATTCTGTGGGTAGTCAGTTAAGTTAGGTAACATAATTATAGAAGGCACAGACTACAAAAGGGGATTAAGAAACTGTATATAATTAGTTAGGTATTAAAATTGTTTATAGTTTAGTGATTAAAATTAGCCTTTTTTTGGAGTGGGTGTTTTATTTAGTGGATTTTTGTACTGGATTGTAGAAATTTTGGAAAATATTTTATAACTTTCGATTATTTGAAAATGTTTCATTGTTGTAAAAAATGGTAGTTTTGCATGTTTAGAAGATACCTGAAAAATAAAGAAAAAAATTAATGTTTAAGAGTAATATAGTGCTTTTTAAAAGGCTTTACGCAATGATACCGGGTAAAAAAGAAAAAAAATAAGAACATTTTTTTTTAATTTTTTTCATCACCCCAAAAAAAGCTGAAGTTTTATAATTTTTTGGTTTTTCTGGCTTGTTCCTGGATCAGAAGGTATTATTTGATTTCAATATATTTTTCAAAATTTCAGAAGGCTTCACTAAACGTAACTTTTCTGTCCAAGAGCATTAAAATAAAACATTAAAACAAAAATTTTAAAAAAATCGCTAAAAACACATGAAAATTTTCATTTTTTTAAAATTTCAGGCTCGTTGCGGGAACGGAAGATATTATCCGATTTCAAATTTTTTTGTTTTTTTTTGTAACTCTTCACCAATCGCAACTTTTCCGCACTATTACGATTCGAAAATAAAAACTTTGTTTTTTTCGCTCCACCCTAATGCATAGCCTTCACAATGCTGTCAGGTTAGATTTGCTCAACTATACTTCTGACATTCTCCATAATTGTCGGATGCATGTTGTATTAAAATAACATAGGCATCTCATATTGGGAAGTACCATTTTATTGGGTGACTTCATCCTGTATGGCCAACCAGGGGTGCTCGATGGTTAGTCAAATTTTCTTCTTCAGCAAATTTTGTTGACAATTCAGCAAATTTGAAGACAGTTTGCAATGTTGAGTTTTGAAATTTTAAGTTTTTTACTGATACTGAGTGCACTTCTTTGATGTTATATGTGTATTATTATGTGCATGTTTGTATTTTATATTTCTGTAAATTTTGTATTTGATTTCGTAAATTGAGAATTTTCCCCTCCCAAAATTTTAGTTCAGTGTGCCTCTGTGCGTAATCAAAGCTTTATTTTATGATATTTGCACTGTATGTATATACATTTGAAATGCTACGTTAATTGAACTAATGGACTTGCCACTAATGGAATAGTGCAGTAGTTTTAAACAAAAAAGCAAAAACATGGTCCCACTTTTGCCAACTGGGACTTGATTTTCTGGTTGCCACTTTCAATGAAATGTTCGCTTGTTGGGGACTGGTGAACACGAATCTAGAGCTTTACCCTAACCCTTTAAAAAAGTTCAATTATGCCGTTTACTCTGAGATTGACATTTTCCCCATTAATCCCTCGATTACTTTAATCTTCGGTCTTTCTTACCATATCAGTACAAGTTAGTGTTTGTGTAGTAACTGCTCTTTTTGATCCTGGTTTTTATTCAGAGTAACTGCTTTTTGACAATTAAAACAAAAAATTTCACCATAAAATCAAACTTTTTTTATAGGTAGCCATCGATCACCCCATTCCCAGCCTTTGTACCAGACGATTGGTCACAGTGGTGTGAGCCTCGATGATTATGCAGAATATAGAGGATGGTAAGAATTTCTATTGTTTGTTCTGAGGTCTTGAAATATTTGTTAATGTGGGGTGCCCATCCCCAGACCCCTCTTTCTAATGTGGCAAGTGCGCAGGGCCCGGTTTTCAATATGGGGCCCTAGTTCCAGGTATTTACTTATTATCTCTACATAAAAAAGAAGTTGCATGCTGGAGAAAAGTATTTAAATTGCCATTTAGTGTGACAACAAAAAATATAAAGAAATCTGAACCTTGCTTATGTACTTCTCTTTTCTATTTTATCAAAATTGCTACTCTGTCAAGGTCATGAAGATCCCATGATCCTAATGTGCCCAAGGCCCCCAATAGGTTGAAGACGGCTCTACCCATCACTCTCAAGAAAGAGAAAAACACCCCCCCCCCTCCCCTCCCGCACACGCACACACACTGAAAATTTCTGTCTGCACCATGGCTCCTTCCCCTTGTTAGAAATGTTTGGTTAATAACTATCTTCTGTATCTAATAAAACTGTTTTATGACTCAATCTTATTTTAGTTGTGTTTTATAGGTGTATTTATACACTCAAATGCACTTACAAAAACTAGCAAAGCTTAAAACTGCAGCACTTTCCATTGAACAAATGGCTCTAAGAAACAGCTAACAATTAGCTTCACTGGATAAACTAACATTGTCTCTAAATACAAGAAATCTTACTTATAGAAATTACTATATGAAACTGTTTATAGCATTAAATGGTAAGTGAAGTTTATACGAATACTTCTGGGAATATATCTACTACATCAGCTGTAGTAAAAAAGGATAGAAAGGCAAAAATATTTTAAAGCTTGGATTTTTTATCAGAATGTTTTGAAGTCTCTAAACTTGAACATTTTATAGTGATATTTTCATTCATAAGACACTTTTTAATGACAGGTTCTCTTCTACGTTTAGTTTTTTTGCAAAAGTATTTTTGAGCTATTTTAATTGAGTTTGTGTACAGCTCAATTTTTATCATGAAACACTGGAGGGCAAATTCTTTCATATTTGTGCATTTTATTGCATTTCTATTTATGACCTTAAACATCAATCTTGTTATAGGATGAACAGTGAAAATGGAGACAGAAATTCCAATTCAGACTATGGACACTATAGAAGTAGTAACCATGGTACGTAAAGATTGATCTTTCATTAAATTCCTACAAAGCTCAATCTCAAAATTGAAAAACCAACTGAGTTATGTTTTAGTGAAAACATTTTGTTTGATGTAAAAATTTTACAAAAAGAAAAATGATTGAAAAATTGAACTCAAATAGCAATTGCATATGATTTAGCATGAGTTAAAGTTGAAATATATAAAGCACAATAAGAAATATCATTTTTATAATAAATGAAACATTTGCAGTGTAAAAGTGGATAAAATCTCTAATACTACAAGCAATTTTTTTTACAGAAGAAAAAAATTCTGGTATTTAAAATTTGTTTATTTATTTTTTAATGATAAGTTTTAATTTAATTTAGTCTGCAAAAGTTAAAGATCATTTGTGGTGCAAAATACACAGGATTTTCAAAAAATAATACCTATTCAGATTGTAATCTGATCTGAATTGTATAATGCATCTATTGAAAGGGAAAATCTGAAGTTTTTCCCTGTTGTTGTTAAATAGCACTTATATTCTTTCTTTGGGTGCTATAACCAAATTATCACAATAAGCGTTTTATAAATGCTGTAGTGAACTTTGCACAATATTACCTATGTAGGGAAATGTGAGGTGAATAGAAATGCTGAAATATTGACTCTGTTTTTGTGCCACCTATCTATCCAATCCACTCATTTACTTTTTCTCAAGTAGCGGTTAGTTATTTTATTCATTAATTGCATTATTCGTTAATTGTTCAGTTTTTCATTCATTATTTTATTTACTCATCCATTTGGTCAAAAATATTTTTAATGATAGAATAGAATATATTTTATTAGAAAAAAATTTTATTTTTCCTTTTGATCCCTGAAAAAAATTTGAAATATTTTTATTTTTTATTAAAGTTCATATACACTGAAGTGACAAAAGTCATGGGATACCTCTTAATATCGTGTCGGCCCTCCTTTTGCCCGGCGAAGTGCAACAACTCGACGTGGCATGGACTCAACAAGTCGTTGGAAGTCTTCTGCAGGAATATTGAGCCATGCTGTCTCGATAGACGTCCATAATTGTGAAAGCGTTGATGGGGCAGGATTTTGGGCACGAACAGACCTCTCGATGGTGTCCCATAAATGCTCAATGGGATTCATGTCGGGCGATCTAGGTGGCCAAATCATTCGTTGGAATTGTCCAGAATTTTCTTCAAACCAATTGCGAACAGTTGTGGCCCGGTGACATGGCGCATTGTCATCCTTAAAAATCCCATCGTTGTTTGGGTACATGAAGTCCATGAATGGCTGCAAGTGATCTCTAAGTAGCTGCACATAAGCATTTCCAGTCAATGTTCGGTCCAGTCGCTCTAGAGGACCAAGTCCATGCCATGAAAAAACAGCCCACACCATTACGGAGCCACCACCAGCTTGAACAGTGCCTTGCTGACAGTTTGGGTCCATGGCTTCGTGGGGTCTGCGCCACACTCGAACCCTACCATCGGCTCTTACCAGCTGAAATCGTGACTCATCGGACCAGGCCACGGTTTTCCATTCATCTAGGGACCAACCGATATGCTCACGTGCCCACGAGAGTCGCTGCAAGCGATGTCGTTCTGTCAGTAAAGGCACTCGAGTCGGTCTTCTGCTGGAATAGCCCAAGAAATCCAAATTTCTCCGCACAGTTCTAGCAGACACGTCCATTGTACGTCCCACATTGATTTCTACGGTGATTTGACGCAGTGTTGCTTGTCTGTTAGAATTTACGACTCTTTGCAGACGTCGCCGGTCTCGATCTTTAAGTGCAGGCGGTCGACCACTGCGCTGTCCATGGTGGGATGTTATGCCTGAAATTTCATACTCTCGGCACACTCTTGACACAGTGGATCTGGGAATGTTGAATTCTCTAACGATTTCCGAAATGGCATGACCCATGCGTCTAGCTCCAACTAACATTCCGCTTTCAAAGTCTGTTAATTCACGTCGTGCGGTCATCATCACGTTAAAACCTCTTCACATGAATAACTTGAACAGAAATGAAAGCTCTGTAAAAGCACTGCGCATTTATACCTGTTCTATGCGATACTACTGCCATCTGAAAATTTGCATATTGCTATCCCATGACTTTTGTCACTTCAGTGTAAGTTGAAAGAGAGTTAAGATTAATTTGAATTTCATTTTTTAAAAAACTTTCAGGTTTCACTCCCAATTAATAACCTTCAACTTTTGCAGTCCTATGCTTAAATTATATCATTAATATTTTAAAAGTAACTGCTTCAATTCCAATTATTTTAGCTTCTCACTCCAGTCATCCCAATACCCCTGGTAGTATTGCTACGTCTCCAAGCTCCTACAGTCATCATCGTGCTTCTTCTGCACCCTCAGTGTCTCAGCAACAATTGTCTATAATTCCACACCAGCCCTCCCCTCAATCTAGTGTTCCGCCACCCCCTCCCCCTCCTCCGCCAACGAATTCTACAATTTCTGGAATTGCAACCTTGCCAAGACTACATTTGAACCCCGGTGCCGGCCAAGAAACCACAGAAGTAACCTTAGCAGCTGCCTTAGCTTCAGCAAAATTGAAGAGGACATCTGTGAAAGTAACAATTTAAACATTATGTTTATTGCTTTTATATAATTCATTCACTCACATTTGAAATAAGATCAACATAATTTGAACTGGAATAACTGTTGGAACAAACAGTGATACCGATTTTTTATTGGAAATTGAGCTATTTTTAGTAAAAAGGTATTTCACAGAACTCATTTATTAAATAATGAAATGTTAATTTTAGTCGAGTGGAGTCATTTGGGTTAAGTGATCATAAATTCCAAATTTTTAAACTTTGATGAATAATAATTAATTATGAGAAAGAATGTCTTTTAAAACGTAAAAAAAGTTTTTTGTTGTTGTTATTCTGCATTATGTTAATAAAGAATGCATTACATTTTGGGAAGAAAAAAAAATTCAAAAGTCTTATGGCCCTTTCTTTTTTACATGTATTTATGCAATTTTACCTCATGGGGTGGGCTAAAGTGATTATAGTGAAACACATGCACACACAAACAAACTCATACACACTGTCATCCACACACACCCCTCCACACCAACACTCAGGAAGAGGGATGTGCTGACAGATTTGTTGTGTGCTAGACGCTGTTTCTGTCTACAGAACATTGTATAAAGTAGAGAGGGTTGGGTATAAATAAAGTCTGTTCCGGGGGACAGAAGTCATTTGGAGCAAAAACAAACTTATCAAGTAGGATCATATAACAACTCATTATTCCAAAAAACATAAATTGTACTCAAAATTCAAATTGCTGTTATATATATACTATTTAAGTTATATATTTTTTTATTTATTTTCATGCTCCTCACATTCAGTCATTTTATTACTCAGTGGTAACAAGATCAGTGCCAGAGTTCACAAAATTCAATTTGTTGCCTATAAAGATATGAAAAATCCATGACATGCAGAAAATGTTAACATTCTTAAAAATAACCAGCCACTTTTGCAACTATTCCAGAGGAATAAAATGTATTTTGATATATTCAAAATTCTCGATATACTTATACATTTCCCCCCCCCTTAAATAGCCTGCAGAATCAAGTTCGAATGAAAATAAACTTCCCACGCCAGGGAAACCTCCTGCAATGGCTTGCATGATGGATGAAATGGCCAGAACTTTAGCGAGAAGGTAGAATTTTTTTAATTTTAAATTATTGTTTAGTAGTATATTTATTACCGTAGAAATTTGAAGGTGTGGCGAACCATTATCGAGTATGTTCTTTCATTTTAGGTTACAGTTATTAATTAGTTAAATGTTCTTAACTGATGTCTTCTCAAATAAATTTCAATGTAATACTCAGTTTTCAACAGACCTTTCTCCATTATTTCCTACTGGTTATCACTAACACAATAGGATTACCATGCAGTTATGGTACAGGATTAGAGGCAGTTTACAAAGAACAGACTGGTTTTTAAAATTGTTTAAACTTCTTAATAAAGCAGAGGGGGGAGAGGAATTTTTAGCTTTGGTTTGTTATTTTGGACGCAAATTCTCTTGTACTCTCCTCTGGGCATTTCGTAATAATTTCGTAAGCATGGTTGAAATCTAGCAGAGAATGAGAAAAAAAGAGTGAAGAGAACAGTAGTTTCAGGAAAGAGAGCCTTTTTCTGAAGGGAGAAGTGGGGAGTCATTAGTGTTTGCTCATTCTACTGTGTTTCTGGGTTTTCAGGTGTCACATCTAATAAACAGTGTCAAATATTACAATGGATATTTTATATATATATATATATATATATATATAACAATAACAGCAATATATGTGATGGGTATGCGTTATGATTATTAGGTGTCCTTAAATTTTTCTTGATTGCACTAAGACACTTTAAAAGTATCTATGATTATGCATACTTGCTAACTTTTTATTTTTCTTGATATAAAATGTGCCTTAAATTTTTTTTAAAAACAGCTGGGTAATAAAGGTTGTTGATTATGACTAAACAGTATTTTGTTAAAGTGGCCATGAAACATCTTATTCATTTTTTAGTATTTCACACACCTTTACAAGGTGCTGAACTTAAAGTTGTAGTTGATGAGAAAAATATTTGAATACTGATGAAATTCATACTTTAGTCCTAGAAAAGTATCAACACATTCACAAGATTTTCTTCCTAAGATTTTCACTATTCATTCTTATATATTTTATCTTATTTCTTGTAAAACGCACTGTTAATATTATTGCTATTCATAATTTGAAACCTCCACTTATCTTGTTTTATAAGATATACAATAAAACCTCCTTAATTTGAACATGCTTAAAAGTAATTACTGTTAACACAAACAGCATTTCTGATCCCCACCTTATTGTTTCTGGTCAGCATATTGTTCTTTGGATGAGATAAACTACGGTTAAGACGAACTGATCTTAAAGGTCCCTGGGAGTTCATTTTAACGAGGTTTGACTGTATCTGATTTGAAAGTAATTTTAAACTTTTCAGAAAAGCTAATTGTTGAATATTGTGTCATATATACACATATTACTTACTAGATGTTTTGTCTCATTTTAATTTTCTTTTTTTTTAATTTTTTCCAGACGAGCTCAAACTGACAGTGCTGTGGTAAGTTTTTGTTTTTAACTTGTGATTACCTAAGATTTATGGCAAACATGCACTTATTAAATGCTTTTAAAAAACATTAGCTTTCTTGTAAAGACGATAAAGTATGAGTAAATAATCATTTAACCTTTTGTTTCATATTGCAAAAAAAGAGGAATATATCATTGCACCAATTTACTGCTTTCATTCAACTAATATAATAATAGTCAAATAACAAGATAAAAGTTCAACAATATTTCGCCTAAATGACATTATGTTTTTTCTACAATTCCAAATTTTCTATTTCAAATTAAAAAAAAAAAACCTACTGTGTATTTGTTTCTTTAAAGATGTGACGGCTGAATTTTGATACATAAACGTATTCATTAACCTTTGATCTTTCAGCCTTTTGCTAAAGACCTTTCCATGATTTTAGCTTTTTTGCTAAAGAATTTTTATTTCAGTTTAAACTCTGGGTGAGGGGGCATAACATATCTTATATTTAGATAAATTTACGTATTAGTAACAGAAGGTAAAACAGTTAATTTATTTTATTTTTTTACATTGTATAACTTGCAACAAATCTGAGAACTGGATGAAGATGAAACTAGAGCTTATCAGCAATGGAAATTTTATCAAATGATGATGTACCAAAAGTTATTTGCAATCATTTGAACAGTTAAAGATAGACACCTTTTATGTACTATGCAGTATAACATCGGCCTACATGTGCCCCAAGGAACAAGCAGTACAAGGATCAAAACTGTTCTAGAGTAACATAGTTTATATTTAGAAAGTTGGAAGAAAGGGAAAAACACTCACTCACATGCGCAGACACAGCTGCCTAGTAGGGGAAAGTAGCATTTGAAGTAAATGCATTTTTTAGATGACAGATGGTTTGGTTTTTAATTCTGATTTTTTACAATGATTTAAAAGTATTAGTTTTACATTTATTTTTCTCCTCAATTTTGAGTTTAGTAAATACTTTTGACATCAATCCTAATCTGTGCTGTATAAGTGTCTTCACTGTTTTCGTTAGGACACTGAAAGCCTTTATAGTAATGACAGCAACAGAAGTTGGACTAGACAGAGCTCCATTAATGGATGCAGCCCAAATAAAAACTCTGGAGATGAATCACCGTTATCTTTGCGCAGGTAAAAACCTTTGTTACTAATTTCCATAAATGCCTGAATGTAGTAATTTATCACAACACTAAATATATATGTTATGATTTAATACAGTTCTATCCTTGTAATAGGCACATGAGTCAGAAATTGACACTAACTGAGCTGGTGGTAGATGCCAGTTTGTTAGCAGTTTTAATGAGATGGCATCTGTATCCAGTTTAGTTACTGTCAGTTCCAGACTGATGAGCCTATAACAAGGATGAACCTACAGTCTCTAGATAGCATAGCTTGGCTGTTGGTATATTACGTGTATTTGCTAAAGTAAAATACAGTTCTTTTTTTTTTTTTCGAAAGTGCAATTCTATTAAAATTATGGGAGAGAGGAAGCAGGTAACATATATTTCACTGTATATATTTAGGTGGGGGGGGGGGACTATTTCAAGGTCATTCATTTTTCACTGTTATTTTTTCTCACTAATTATAATTCACTGTGAGCAAAAAAAAAAAAAAAAAAAAACTAGCTTAAATTTTATCAAAAATAGTTTCCCACCAACTTAAAATTGCATATATAACTCCTGCTATATATAATGTAGGTACTTTAATTTTCGACATCAATAAGCAAAGATTGTCAAGGGCAGTTTTTTACAGGCTGCCCTATAAAGTAAAACTTGAATTTGAAAACAGGGCACTCAATAACAAACTATCCCAAAAACTCAGCCACATCCAGACAGAGCGAAAAACACTGCACGTGAACCATGATAACCCAGCATTTTAAAAATATGCCGCTCCTTGGCTCACATTTGCCCGAATTTTCGGAGTTTATCTGTAGTTCCAAATTTGAAATAATACAATAATTCTTTCTCTGAGAATTAACATTTTTTTTGGTTTAAACTTGGAATTAAAACAAATCTACTTAGAAAAAATGCTTTAAGGTGCACACCTCCAGGTTCCTAATTTTGTAAAAAATGTCATGAAAATTGACAGGTCTTGGCTCTACCCAAGTCACAAACCAACATGCATACAGTAGAAACTTTAAGTAGCTAGAGGAGGGTTAGGAAGTGCGCTAAAAATAATGAATTCAACAATGCTTAAATGAATTTTGAGTGAAATTGTATTCAAAACAAATGTAACAAATATTTCCTAGCTCCTGTTATTGCATCATATCTCATTTCTCAGTATCCACTTTAAAAAGATACGACATGGAGTAAACAAGCTCTTGGCTTGTTTGTTGTTTTCCAACCATGTTTTGTTTTCTTTAAAGCAATCTTTAGAAGACTGCAAGTTCTATTTTTTGCAACAGGAATTTTATTGTGATGAATTGAAATAATATAATGACAATTAAATTGGCACTAAAAATGTATTTAGTTGAAATAAATATATTGTTGCATTGGTATTCCTTGTAATGGGGTTTCAATAATTTGAATTAGTCACTATTTTTCTTAAAGGAATCTAATGTAATTCTGATCTGGTTCTTTTTATTATTTTAATTTATTGAAATTATGAAAATAGGCAGCGAAAATTACTGTTTTAAGATCTTATGTTGTGTAGGTTTAAAAATTTGTACCTAAAGGAATAACTTTTTAATTTCCTTTTTTTGTGCAATGTTAACACTATAATAATTTATTGTTATTTAAATTGTTTAGATCCGACTTGGATGCTGATAACAGAAATCAAATTGTCATAGATGTTTGTGAAATTGACAAAATTAAGCAAGAAATTATGACAGAGTTAAAGAAAGAAATGAATAAAATGAAACAAGATATAATAGATGGTAGGTAATTTATTAAATTCTCATTTTGTTAAATCTACTATATCAAAATATTCTTAATGGGAATGGTTTAAATATGCATTTTCCTTAATGAAAAGAAAAGGTAAGAAGTTATGATAGCAAATAATTACACATGCACTCATTTGATCTATTTTTTTAAAGCTGTCTGTTATAATTTGCCTTTGATTTATGGTAACTACTAGCCGGGTACCCGGCCCTGCCCGGGTTTCGGCCGGGTATGGTGTTTTAGTGACACTCGTTCATGAATTTTTCAACATTAAAGTGCATATCTATACACACAATGGCTACTTCTGTAAACAATGGCAATTTTTTCTGACTGGACAAACTAAAAACTGTATTATACACCTTAAATACAAATGCAAGCTACAAATAATGTTTAGGTAAATCAGAAATGTTATAAGCTTGCTACAGGGTGCGGCGGAGAAACTTGCAGACTTGAAAAGTCAACTAAGGGAAAAGTACATCGTATATCAGTTTACTACTTTTTATAAGATATGGTACCCATTCTGAATTTTTATATTAGTTAGATTTAAAAACTACATCGGGAAGAATGACGGCCCCTGTTAATGATGCACTCATGTACCCTAGATTTGTTGCACTCTTTCGAGCATATCGACTGATAGGATGTTGGTGATAGCAAGCCGGATGTTGTTCTCCAGGCGTTGTAGGGTCCGGTCTTGTCGTTGTCAACGATCAATTTGAGATACCCCCATAAAAAATAGTCACAGAGTGTCAAATCGGAAGAGCGGGCCGGCCACGGTACGTCACCTTTCAAGGAGACGTTATCACTCAACTGGTGAACCACAGCAAGTTTGTAGGGATGAAACTGGAGTTTGTTGTGAAGAATTCGTCTCAGTGTCCAATCAAAAATCCCCAAAGCAGCAGCGTGTTTACGCGCCGAACGCCTGGGAGAGCGCAAAAACGACTCCCTCACTTTTGCGACGTTTTCTAGGGTTCTGGAAATCTGTTGACCTTCTGGGCCTTTGTTTACCACACTCTCACTTTCTCTGAATGTTTTCACCCACAAAATAGTCGATTCCCAGCCAGGAATGGGAACAACGGGCTGAATTTTGAACCGAGTTCGGAAGGCACGTTGAGTGGCGACCACCGAAAGATTATTTGAAAAGTAAGATTCGGCGGTGAACGCTCTTTGCCCCTTTGTCCCTAAACTATGAGATAACAAAACTTCAGGACCCTCTCTTTAAAATGAGACTCTTCCCACTCCTTGCTGATTAGCACCCAATTAAAATCAGCAAGTTTCTTTGTCGCACCCTGTAAAATCAATCGCACTGGAGTCAAGTATTTCCAAACATTACGCGTAAAATAAGTCACATCATTAGTTTATATCCTTGTGAATTAGTTTATAGCCATTGGTGAAAACATCTTATGTACCTAACTTAGAAATTTTTTGACTATAAACATTTTCTGTTCTCTAACTGTTGCCAAAATCTATTATCTTTTTATTTAGTCTCGTTAGCGATTATTGGCACAGATGAATCTAAAAATTCTAAGAAAGCAATAAATTTCATACTTACTCCAGAGAAGCCTTGATTCACATTTTCATTATGATCACCATTAATATTGTTGTTACCAGGCAACAAATTTTTACAACAATGGACTGAAAATTTAATCATTTAATGGGGAAACTATATGAAATTTACTATTTTCCATAATAACTTTTTTAAACTAAGCTTTTTAGAAATAAATTATAGCTTATCCTGCTCCCTGGTACAGCAGCTATCTACGGTGAAAAAATGGTTAAAATCGGTCCAGTAGTTTTGAAGTTTACCCCGGACATACGCATACGAAAGTAGTCTTTTATGTATATAGATTATACAAAGTTTTTTTTTTTTTTTTTTTTTAAGGATAAGATTTCAAACCCTTATTTGTTCCCAACTACAAAAGATATTTTAACATAGAAATTGTGTTTCTATCTTCTGTATTTTAGACAAAATTAGTACTATTTAGAATGTGACACCTCCTTTTGAATAGCCCTGTTTATAAAAGAAAACTATTAAAAAAAGAATTGCTTAAAAAAAGTTGTACAGTGGGACCTCATTTTCACATTGTACGTTTCAAACGTCGTCCAGCCTCTAACGTTATTTTCTGCTAATCCGTGGTTAATATGTTCTAAATTCTATATTATTTGTTAGAAAATCAGCTTAATATAATTTTCTACAAACAGATCCAAATCATTGTTCATGTGCATCAAGACTCACCCAAAGGTTCTTTCTTTCCTTTTTTCTAAATTTGTTTTATTGCTGTTTCAAGCCACTTAAGCATTCTCTTTGTTCTCACTTACTATCCTTTGTCTGGGAGGAGTTCTCTCCAATAGTCCACTCTCCCTTTACTACAATGGAGGACCAGAGCTACTAACATTCTTTGTAAAAATCTTCCAGAAGTTGACGTATGGTCTGATCTCACTGTAAATTCCTTCAATATCAGATTTAATAGCCATAATCCGATGATAGGGATGCAGGATAAAGAAGAAATTATGGACCATGTCTCATTAAACAGCTATTCAAAGCAGAAAAACTCTAAAACAATTTTTATACGCGTTTTACAACCAAGAAGCAAATTGTTAGTACAGAATGTGTTATAAATAATTCTATCAAAAATAAAAAACAAAGATGACAAATTTCTTCAGCTTAGTGTCAATTTTTAAACAATAAGCTTAGACTTTTAACCCTGCTCTTGATTTTGCTTTTCCTACTTGGTACGTTTTTTATAAGTAGTATATAAACTGAGTGTTCCACTGTTTAAATACTCTTTTTATATGCAGTGATAGCATGCTCATATTTTTATTACATTGATTTACAATGATAAATTCACACATTTTTATAATTCCAAAAAAATGAAAAGGTGCTCAATGTTATTTTTAACTTTATTTGAAGTTCTGAATAATAATTTCACCAAACTGCTTATCTCTAGCACTTTTGAGCTGAAAATTATGCAATAATGTACCCTTAAAGTGTGCTCCCCCCCCCCCCCCCCCATTCTACAACAATATGCCCCAAATGTGCATCCTTGTCTTCGGTCCAGTAAAGAATTTTTTTATTCATCTTATTTCTTATTTTAGCAAATTTTTACAGCATTCTTTAAATAGATTAAATTGCTTCTTGTAAAATTTTTTAAACACTACAAGTAAAAAATTAAAAAACAAATAAAACAATGTTCACAAAGTACAAATGAGCAGGAACACTGCAAACACATGTTTTGGGTTACAAAAACTCCTCTTGCAATTCCAAAAGCTTAAAATTTTGCATTAAAAAAGGCGTTTCTTGTAACGACAAAACTCATGTCTGTAGTTCTGTGGTGTTCTGGCTCATTTGTCCTTTGAACATTACTTTATTTGCATTTATTAGAGATAAAGGTCCCTTTTCTTGACTTTTTTTAAAATAATTATTATTCAGACTTCAGCCCGGTAGTAGAAACAGCAAGATGCTACAACGGCTGTCACAGACTCCTTTATAAAGTCTGCATACCATTTCTTTTAAAGAAAATAAAGCTCTAGAATTTTTAAGAGAAAACCATTGAATTTCGGCGAATGCAGAATTCTATTGTATTTTCCGCAGTATAATCTACCGTAGCATACTTTGTAATGCGAAAAAAAGGTGGGAGATTAGATTATACTGAGTGGCTTTTTATTGTGCATAGATTATAGATATGCCAGTTGATACGATAAATTATCACATTTATACAGAAAATAAAATTTATATTTTTGCTCAATATGCTTTGTCTTGCATGCTGATAATAATATAATAAGAAATATTGTAAACTGTAAATTCAAACTATGCATTTTTAGAATCTAAATTGCAATGTGTGTTAGAAATTCTGTTTTAAAAACAAATTTTTTTTAAATAAAAATTTTGAATTTTTTTAAAATTACTGAAGAATTTAGTAAATTTCATTTATGATTTCTTTTTATAGCAATCAAAATGGAATTAAACAGGAGGTAAAGTTTTTGTACAGCAATATCAATAAACTATACAACATTTTTATGAAGATGATATTAAGAATTGTGAGTTTGTACATTTTTACATCTAAAAGAAGCTTGGAAGTATTCTCTACCCGAGCCAAAAACTTTTTCCATTTATATTTTGATGGCAACTTGTGATCATTGCCACTCGTTAAAATGTAATGGAATATTTCCTTTTGTCACATATATGTCTATACCAAAGTTTTTTGTAACATTTTTGTACCTAACTTATAAAAGCAAATTTATCTATTAAACTATTTGATACCATTTGCATTTTATATGTGAACAGACAGAACATATGAGGCAGTGATAAGCAAAGGGATGTCAGTGGACTTTTTAAGTTTTAATCAAAACAAGTGCAAACCCAAGCTAGGCTTTAATTGAAAAATTTTTTTCTGAACCATGCTGTGCAGCGGCACCTAATAGGCCTACTGGTGCAATCACACAGATGTGGGGCACATCAGGCCCCACACCAGATTAGTTTCACCGACCATTTGCACTTGTAATCTCCAAATTTTTAATTCTGGCACTTACGCCGTTTTGCTTTAAAGTGCTTCATATAGGATTTTGACTTCATATTTAATTACATGAAGTTTGTTTATACAGTTCAGAGGTTGAAATATATAAGGAGTCAATATTTATTAAAATATTTAACTTGTAAAGAATTGTCATGACAATGTTTTTTGTATTGTATGTTTATTTTCCATGTTGAAATGAGTAAAATTGTTTTATTTTACATTTTACGTATTATTTGTTTAAAGTAATCAAAATTTAATTTTCTATAGTTGAAACTATATTTAATTTCCTGAATGTATTTTTATATATTACTTTTAGTGCTCTTGCTGGTCGAGAGTCATTTGTTTTTTATTTAAGTTTATATCAAGGTACTCATTTAAACCCATAGGGAACATAATTTTTTGTTTTGCAAGTGTGATGAGATTATTCTACCTTGTAATGTATTGTACCTTGTAATGTTGTAAGTGTGAGACCCTCTTAGGGCTAAATTGATTTCCTAAATTTGAAAAAAAAAAAAAAAATCAAAATTAACTTTGTTTTTGAACATTACATTTTACTACAATTAACATGAACTGCGACTTTAATAGTAATGGCATAAGTTTGTATCTCTATGTATAAAACTTAAGGTTGCTGTTTGTAAATATTAGCACATTAAGCTATGTTATTAAAAAGATTTCAACACCTAAGTTTTTTCTTAAACCATTCATTATAGAACAAAATGATATAGGAAACTAGGAGACTGTTTTCTAAGAATAATATTAATAAAAAATGTGCTGTGTGTGCAATCAATTCCCCAAAAGAAAAGGTCTTTTAGAACATACAACATAGATGACATATTGCGAAGCTCATAATGATTGACGTGGTAATTGATCATCACTTCTAATTCTAGTATTAATATATCACTGAAATAAAATGGCTAAAAGAGAATTTAGATGTAAGTGGCTACTAGTGTTGCATGAAAGTGGAAATAAAAGAATTACTTTGTTTATATTAAACATTTATGAACTAAAAAGAATGCCAACTACTGAAGGTGTCCAGCTTCTATTTAGAGATATGCAAAAGTGTTTTGATGCCAAATTGTAGCTACTAAAAACCAAGTATAATGCTAGTAGTTATTTGAAGAAAAAAATACTCATCAACAGTATGTATAAATCATCACACTCTCAACAGTATGTATAAATCATCTCATAGTAAAATTCATGTTACATTGGCCCATAGGGGGTTAGTTATGACATTTTTTTTGTTAATTTTTTTATTTACTTCTATAATGATCTGTAACTTTATACAGAGATTATTTCAAGCATTTGAAATTTAATAATGATTTTTTTTTTTTTTTTTTTTTTTGTAATATATACCTTTTTTTAAGATAATGATTTAATACAAGTTTGAAAAGATGAGAAATTAAGACTATCAGTTAAAAGAAGAAAGTAAAACATTTTTGATTTGTTTTTGCCAATTGAATAAGAAAGAGTTTAATAAAAATGCAATAATTGTTTTCCCCTCCCCTCCCTCTATATCACTGATACAGCTGGATAACATGGACATGTCCTCTAACATTTCATATTTAACAATACTTGCCCGTGCAGCAGAATTTTTTTAGACAGTCTGCAGTGTGGCCTAAAACCCTCAAAAATAGTCTGCAAGGTAAGTTGACAGAGTATTCATTGAACTTAAATCAGCAGCAAGGAATGTTTTTTTTCCAATGCAACTCCATTTGTTCACATTTGGCTGTTACTGAATAAAAATGTTGCACTTTTTTTAATGCTACATATCATGTGTTTAGCATTTTGCTGTAATGTTCAATGATTTTTTCATGCTACATATGTGGATTATTTCCAAAAACGTGATACAAATCTGCATGGAATTAATCTGCAGGCTTTCTTAAGAATCTGTGCGTCGTCATCGCAGCGCTGAGCCATCTCTGCTTCCAGGATGCTTGTTTTTAAACAAATCTCTTGGATTTTATTTCTTACGAAATTAGTGATCAAAATTAAGTTTCTTTTTTGTCACAAAACGATTCTTTGTTTTTTTTTTTTTTTCATCTAATCAAACTCAGTTATTTTAGGCGAAAAATATTTTACTGCTGATGCTAAGCATTTAAAAAAGCTTTTATTAGCACTGTTACTGTTATTTTCCAGTCACAATTATCAAGTTATGTGTAAAAAAAATCAAGGGTGCCCTTTTTAAAGCTGTTTACAAAATTTGGTTTAAAATTCTGTTCTCCATGTTATGCCAATAAATTATGTCTGCTGAAGCAGAACTGTTTCATTGTCTCTGATGCTTGCAATAATCTCTGTTAAGAATGATTCTGTAATTTTATACATCTGCCACAATAGAAAGCTTGATTCTGCCATTTTCGAGTTATTATGAGATATACTTGTTTACAATGATATAGTCATTTTTGACTTCAAAGCATCACTTTATTTGCATTTAATATAGTTTACTAGTGTTTATATTTTACTTGTATATATTTACTGTTTAGATGCCAAATGAATTTTGTCATGTACTGAAAAGTTAGTACTTTTGATGTTTTGTCAACTGTTTCCCATGTGATTCATTCCAATAATTTATAACTATTATTTGCTGTTAGTTAAACTAACTCATAGATTTAAACTTTTGAAGCAGTTTAATTAAGAACATTTCATTCAGCTGCTCAAGAGATTTTATAATATATACATAGACAAATGAACGTAGTATAAATTATTTTCATATTTATTTTTAACAACACACATAAAATTCCTTTTAATAGGAGCATTTTAACACAATTTTTATGCATGCATTTAGAACTTTTCCTGACAATCACTTTGAACTCTCATCATGTAGCTGATACAAATGAAATAGACAATATAATGGTATACATATGACCAAATGTTTGTATTTAATTTAACTGTTTGAAATATTAAAATAATATGAACTTTAACTCCCTCCAGATATCTAGTGTAATATAATGAAAAATCTTTGTTAGTATAAAAATTTAGTTATATTTGTTGTATCTTGATAGCAAAATGTTTTGGATGTATAATGTGTGTTAAAATAATAATTGAATGAAACACAATACCATAATGCTAGAATTTTATAGCATAAATCACTGAAAAATATTGCCTACATGTGCTTAGGAATATCTTCACTTTTAAAGTTTTTCAAAAACATTAAGTTCTACATATTTTAATTTTAACTTCAGTTCTTAGTAACAATGTTTTCATTTTTAAATTAATTCTTTAAAATAAAACAGATTATTTTCTCTTTTTCTAACTTTAAATTTTATCTTTAAAAAAAAATCAATAATCATTTACTAGGTTTCTTTCACTTGTGTGTGTGTATTTTTTTTTTTTTTTTTCTTGGTCAGTACTGAACACTAAATTAGAGGTGACTGTACATGAAATAATTAATAAATAGGCTAATAATTAAAAAAACTAATATGTTGTGGCCATTTAGAAACCTTCTTCTATATCTATCTTATAAGTTCTTGGATCTAACATATACTCTGCTCATGTAATCGCTGCTACAAAATTCTGATATTCGCAAAAATGGGAACATTTTGACAACTAGAAGCACGCAATCTTAATTCATAAGAGTTAAATTTTTGGCACCAATGACTGAGTAGAGAAAGTATCTCATGGAAACAAAAATAAAAGAGCAAAGAAATATTCATTTGCATAAGGTTAACATAAAACCAGGTCATCAAAGTAAAATGCTTGTGCAAATATTTGAAGACTTCAATTTTCCAGTTATCAAAATATCCCTTGCAAAAACGAGAATCGAAGAGAGAAACTGAAAATCCTAATAACAGCCTTGCTGAATTTTTTTACAAACATTTTACTTGTTAACAAATGGAAGATGGCAACAGGTAAAAATTTCAATATTTTGAAAACAATTAAATCAACATGAAAGAGACTTTCGGCACTTGTTTTTATGTAGGTTCACTTTTGTTCCAATTTTTATTTAAATCACAGCAATATTTTTTGAGATATAGCAGTTGCAATGAAAAGAAAGTGTTCGCGATTGCACCACACTCCTTAGAGCTACTTAAGCCAAAATTGAATTCGTTCTTGTACCTTCTAAGGTGTACTTTTCGATCAATTTCTGTTTGATTATGTTGATCTTTTCGCGATATATAGCAGTCACTAGTAATGAGAAAAACTTCACTGCTCAGCCCCCCCCCCTCCGTCCCTTCCTTGAGATATGAACACCTGCAAGCTATAGCGTCTACCTGTGAACCAATTTTGTTTGATTCCCCCCAGTTAATTCTTGAGATTTGTCGCCCAAAACGGAGAAACCGTTTGATTGCTCCACCTCCCTAAGAGGAATTGGCGCAAAAATCTAATGGCCGCTAATTCACACGAGCACATGTGTACCAAATTTCGTTTCATTTCTTGTAATGGTTTTTGCTCTAGAACGGCCTTTTGCTCTAAAACGGCCACATAAAACAGATCACACACATACAGACATTTTTCAAAAATGGTCGAAATGGACTCTGCACACCTTAAAACGTGCAAATCTGTCGAAATTCCAAAAAATTCACGAATCCATTATTTTTTTCTACACATTAGATATTGAAGAAAGTCAAAAGAAGAAGGTTTAAACTTATTCTAAAAACATAAAACATATGTATCAGATTCAGATTGAAAGATAACCTTTTGATTTATTTCCTTATTTTTCCCTCCCTTTAAAATCAGCTTACTGAAAGATGATAAAAGCTTGGTTGTTATTGGAAGAAATTATGGTTTCCAAATTAATCTAAGTAATTACTTTATTCAAAATGTACTTTCATTAATAATCAAGATTTTTTTCTGAAATAATCTTAAAACAAATAAAGGAAATATAAAAAGTAATTTTTAATGTTTTTCATCCCAATTATTTTATTTTTCTCTAATACTGAAAATAGGCAGTACTAATTGGCCTTAAAGTTTGACATTGAACAAACATATTCTGATGTAATTAAAAAAACTACAAAAATTTCATAAAAGTGTATGTAAATAATTAAAATGTTTCCTATGAATCAAGTTAAATGTATGTTTTAAATCATATGCAAGAAGTTCCTAACTAAGCAAAAATTATGTAAATTGTCAATTTATTTCAGAAATGTATACATTTAAAAGTTGCTTGTTTCATTTAAATGTATGTATGTATATATAATGTACTTAAAAATATGAAATGCAATAAATACACATAATTTACTTGTAATACTGCACTATATAACATCTTTCACTCCTTTTAAATATTCTTACAAGATAAAAATGATATTTGTACATTGAATTTTTCAATACAAAAGAAATACAACTGAACATTTTGTCCAATATTATATTTTGTGACTAAATCATAAATAGTTGTATTCAAAACAAAAACACATCACAGGGTGTTTATAAAGTCTTGTACTGACAAAGAAATATCATTTTTAAAAAATGTACTTCAGAGATAAACATAATTCTTGTTCTATATTGATCCTTATCTCACATTTTCAGTTCATTTCATTGTAAATACACATCTACGTCCGCGTCCTGAGCATTGAGTAAAGCAGGTCATTCGAGATTTAGCCATTTTCAAACAAATGCAGGTGTTTTATTATTAGAGTTCATTTGGTTTTAGATTCTTTAACATCAAAATGAATATAATTATGATGAAAATTATAGCTTAAAATGCTTGAACAGAAATAAAGCTTTTTGAGGATCAATATCTACAAGTTTATGAAATATGAAAAGGGTAAAGAGCTAGAAATAAACTAAATTATTCACGCAATTCTAGGTTTTTTTTCAGGTGGTGGTTTCATAGCTGTTCTTTGAATAGGAGATTGTGTTGTTGAAGAAACTACAGAAGATGCTTGTGTTGTTGTTAAAGGGACTACATTAGTAGTTGTAGTAACAGCAACTGTGTTGGAAGTAGTAGTTGTTGCTGGTACTGGTGCAGGAGGTGGTAAAGAAGTTGTTGTCGCGGCAGTTGTAGTTGGTGGAGTGTCAACTTTTTCTGTTTTAATTTCGGTTTTACTTTCCACCTTTACTGCTGTTACATTAGCCTCTTCTGGAAAGTAAACATAAAAAAAAAAAAGAAACATGAGGAAGTGCTAAAGGATTGGTAGTTTTTTAATACATTTTTAATGAAGTTATTAATGACAATTTAACCCTTTAACAATTTCATTTTTCCCAGAATTCGGTCCAAAACGCCATTCTTTATTGAAATTTTTTGTTCATTAACTCGTGCCTTTGAACTAACGAAAACAGAAAACAACAGTTTGCAAACTATCACGCACTAGACAACTATCGCCATATGTATGAATAATTTATAACAAAAAGCAGAAAAGATACGGGTAAAACTAAAAGCAAAAAAATATCAGATTGCCCGAAAACCTTACGAGCTAATCAGTTAAGGTCCGAAAGCCATGCCGTATGTTGTACGTGCAAAATAAGAACAGGGTTAAAAAATTGTTGAAACTATCTAAATGAAGTGTAAAAGTAGCCATTTTAATGGGGAAAAAATGTGTTGAAAATACATCTTTCATGAAAATTGAAAGGATAGACAGCAATCAGGCCCATCATTTCATATTTTTCCTGGGGAGAGGGAGGGTGGGGGGAAAAGTATTATATTGTTTATAAAAATAAAATCCATGCCTACTTTATGTATTTACATTAATTTCTCAAGGGGGGGGGGAGAGATTTCCTAAATGGCAGACTGACAGTAATACAAAAATAACAGCATAGTTAATAGCCCACTTCATTGCACACACACAAAAAAAGACGTATGAATCAAAGGATGCAAAATAGGTTGTTACAAGGTATTCAATGGCAAAAATGAAATAAATTACTGGAAATTTTCGACAATTGGTTAATGTTCCAAGAACAGAAGAGGAGGGGGGGGGGGATTTTTCTTGTTGATAATTATTTCATTATTTGCATAGAATTTTATTGATTTAAATGCTGCCGGGTCATTCTATAGAAATGTCAACCTCAGCCGAAGAAAAAAAATACCGAAGCGAAAAAAGTATAAAAAAATAAATCAATAAATATAAATGATATAACCACGTAGTAGAAAGAAGGAGAGAAATCTTCTACGGATGCGCTAGTTTAAAAGTGGCAACGAATTCTCACCGCCGCCAGAGGACGCTGCTCGACAAACGCTCCCTATCTCCTACGGGAATCAATGTAAATGATACTGAATCTGTCATCTTTTTAAATGCTGCTATGGGAAAGAAAAATTTTTTTTTTTTCAACTGGATTTTGGTGCAAACCATCGATTAACATTATGAACTAAATATGACTTTGATCCCACTGAAATTTTGCCGTATTTTTAAAGAAAGATGTTTAAGCAACTGCATCTAGTTACTTGCCAAATTTGACATATATGCGACTGTATATGACATTTTCTTTGCATTGTACGATATAATTTTTGTTGAGAATCAGTTCTCTAAATTGTTGATAAATTAAGCATGAGGCAAAAATTATATCAGTATTTAATTTTGTTATTAATTAAATATATTTAGTAAACAAAATAATTATTAGTTTAAATATATTTATTAAATATATTTACTTCATAATGTTAATCGATGGTTTGAGCAAAATTCCAATTTAAAAAAAAATATTCTTGCCAACAGCAGTCTTTAAAAAACGACAGATTCTGTCAGATTTGGCAAGTTGGTAAGTGCATTCGATTAAACCTATTTCTCAAAGAATACGGCATCTATTTTTGTGGGATGAAAATCATATTTAATTCATAATGTCAATCGAAGATTTACACCAAAATCCAGTTGAAAAAAATTTTTTTTCTTTCGCATAGCAACATTTAAAAAGATGACAGATTCAGTATCATTTACATTGATTCCCGTAGGAGATAGGGAGCGTTTGTCGAGCAGCGTCCTCTGGCGGCAGTGAGAATTCGTTGCCACTTTTAGATAGCAGAGATTTAGCTCCTCTCCTTTAACCTCCTTGGATATAACATAAGAAGTTAAATTTTTTTTTAAGTATTGTAATTATCACTGAGATTAGCCATAATAAATAGTTTGCAGTGTGTTTACTGCTTGTTATCCGAGGGTTATAATCATGTTACTTTAGTCACACTCCATGTTGAGTAAAAGTGACACTTAAGACTAAAATAAATTAAGATTTAATAAATGTATTTTATGTTTTTAAGAGCCAACTTTACACATTTTTCGAATATATCATTCAATTTTTAACACTTGCTTAACTTTGAGAAAATTTTGCCTCACAACATGAGCATTAATTTTCAGGGTTGCAAAAATGTTACGTTAGTCCCGCTGCTATTTTGGTTGAAAAAATATCTACTGTCAGTAATTTTGTTTTAAACTCTTAGCAGAAATGATGCATAGATACCATGTACATTGTAAATCCACCAGCATAACTAAAAAATATTTTTTATTCTTTAAGTTACAAGTAAAAACAGTTACAAAATCAGCTCTGAATGTTACATTAGTCACTATGGAATGACCCTGCCATAAAAAATTCTGATGCCATTAACTAGCATAAGAATACTTAAGAGCAAGAACTGTCACGCCTAGCATTATGAGGTGATTCATGACCTCTCAGATTTTCTCCCAAAAATTACCAAATGTTTATTATATAATTGAAAGACCAAATCCAGAATGTTTTGTTCTAAAGTTGAGTTGTTTAGTTTTTATGGATCCCTAAAGATGAAGGTGCGGCATCAAAAATTAAGCGGATTTTCAAGACATGGAATTCACCGTGAACCAAAACTCTTACCAGGAACTGTTTAACTCCAATTTTCTTTTCGTATATGGAATATAGAAGGTTGAAACTTTACAAAATGAATGTTAAATTTGTGGTAAGTTGTTGCCGTAAGGTCAGTGAAGGCCCTCAAAACAAGGCATTTTTGACGTTTTTTAGCGTTTTTGAGGTCCAAAAACAGCTTGTACATTTCAGTTGGCACGGCAAAAGTAGTGTTGTTTGAAAGACCAGTGTAAGCACTTTAAAATAATGTATAAATAACCGAGAAAAGTTCAACCTGCTTTTAGTTGCGTAAGGCCGAAATATGAAAAATGTCATATTTTACCGATATTCAAGCGGTCATAACTTCTTCTGCCAACAACATATTGAAGTATTTTTACATATTATTATAACATACTCTATTCTTTGTCTTAACAGAACAGTTGAGTCCTTTCAAGCGAAATGTGAAAAAAATTTTTACAAAAAATTTATTTTTTCCTGTACATTTTTTGTAAAAAAATTTTTTACATTTCGCCTCAAAGGACTCAACTGTTCTGTTAAGGCAAAGAATAGAGAATGACATTGGCAAAAAAAATGTTTCAATACGTTGTTGGCAGAGGAAGTTATGACCGTTTGAATATCGGTAAAATGACATTTTTCATATTTCGGCCTTACACAACTAAAAGCACGTTGAACTTTCCTCGGTTATTTATACATTATTTTAAAGTGCTTACACTGGTCTTTCAAACGACACTACTTTTGCCGTGCTAACTGAAATGTACAAGCTGTTTTTGGACCTCAAAAACGCTAAAAAGCGTCAAAAATGCCTTGTTTTGAGCGCCTTCACTGACCTTACGGCAACAACTTACCACAAATTTAACATACATTTTGTAAAGTTTCAACCTTCTATATTCCATATACAAAAAGAAAATTGGAGTTAAACAGTTCCTGGTAAGAGTTTTGGCTCACAGCAACTTCCATGTCTTGAAAATCTGCTTAATTTTTGATGCTGCACCTTCATCTTTAGGGGTCCATAAAAACTAAACAACTCAACTTTAGAACAAAACATTCTGGATTTGGTCTTTCAATAAGATAACAAACATTTGGTAATTTTTGGGAAAAAATCTGAGAGGTCATGAATCACAGGCGTGACACTCTCTCAGATTCTTGCTCTTAATGTTTTTAAAAAAAGTTTGTTTAGGCAGTTTTGCTTTACTTTTACTTCATTGTTGCTGAAGCCATGTTGTTAGGGGGTGAAAAGCAGTTATTTCGTCATAATAATAGATTGTGAGAAGAGGGAGTTTTAAGTAAAGTATTTAAACAATATGACTATTTTTCTCCTTATCAAAATTTTGTGATCCTTTGCAAATGTAAAACCTGAAGGGGACTTTGAATAGTAGCCTATAAAGAGTATCCAAGTTTTGCCCCAAATTCTGAAAAAGGATTTACAAAAATGTTGGTAAAATTTTGAAATTTAAAAATGTTTATTATACTAAAAATTACCTGTGGTTTGCTTCTCCAGTTGAGGAGGTGATGGAAGTTTAGGTGGGAATTTTTTCGCAAGTTCTCCAAGTAGAACATCAACACGCCTACGTTGGAAAACAGAACCAGGCTCTTCTTTGACTTTTACCTTTTCTGAATAGTAAAACATGATAGCTTTAAAATGTAATTGTTAAAAATACTTTTACATTAATTGACTATAAAATTCATAATTGAATTATTAACTCGAAACAGAACTTTTATCATAAAATTATCATAACTTTATACTGTGGTGACGGAATAACCAGATATCTGTCGACTCCATTTATTATAACATTGGTAAAACATGTAATTATATTTAACAAATAACTTTATTGTTCCTGCCCGGAGCTTTATCACAAAACATTTGCTTACAACCAACTCCAGCATTTCGTCCCTGAAAACATCAACTGGTGTTTCTTTTAACTGCTGCCAGATTTGTATGCGTCATTTGCATATCCGGCAGAGTTTCCCCTGTGGCCACAATACCATGAAAAGAAAATATTCAGGTATTTTTTGCAGCTGTTTATTTTAAATTGTTCCATAAAGAAGTTATGTTTTAGACAAGAAACCTTTTTCAAAATTTATTTTAGAAAAGTGTTATGAGAGATAAAATAAAAATATAATTTTATACTTTTTTCTCTTATTGAGAAAACTAAATTGAAAAACATTTGTCAAAATACAATTGTAATTGTTTAAAATAAAATCATTAAAAAAAAACAGAAATTTTGCACATTAAAACAGAAATACATCATGAACAACTAATAATAAAATTAGGCACACGACTAAAATGAATGCTCATAATTTAAATGGGCAATAATAATTATTTTCTAGGAGGGGGGAGATCACAAATGCTTTGCGAACACAAGGACAGTAGTAACTCTAGACCTCGCGAGGCCCTGGGCAACTTGTTTTTGTGGGGGCCCTCATTTTATATAAGAGAAACAGCTGTAAAATTTTTACTGATAATATTAACAATAAACAAAATGCATATGTTGTGAATTATGCATACTGCTATAACTTATCTACATATTAATTAAGAAATTAAAATTACCAAAAAATGTTTTCCTAATAAATTTCTATACTACATTATTATATGGGTCTCTTAAAAGAGCCAACACATCTCACCTTTATAAGGAGTTTTGCACGTAGGAAATTTTAATTAGATCGAGTTTACTGTTTAAAAAGAAGAAATTATAAAATCTTGATTAGTATAGGATAATTTCTCACTACAGCATGTCAGTAATAAGTAGGTCAACACGGGGCCCTGAGCGGTTGCCCAGATGCTGTGCCCTGGAGCCGCCACTGCACAAGGAACACCGTTTTCAAAGAAAAAAAGGTAAGCTTGTGGACACAAAGACATAAAATGGAAGCTTTAGCTGAATGTCTTTACATCCATAAATATTAAAAGCAAGTTTCTATCATTGTGTTTTTTTTTTCACAATTTTAAACTAGTGTTTTTTGCCGCATCCTGTAAATTCAAAAAATGATAACTCCACCCTTACAAGCATTTTTTTTTTTTTAAACAAGTACATAACTTATGTATGTACACTAAATTTTAACTGGAGCAACAATGTACAGTTGAAAGTACCCATTCATATTACCTTAGAAGTTTTTAAAAAAAAAGACGAAAAGTAAGAGCACTTTAAAAGAATATATTTTGTAAATGTATGCTTAATGTGCCTCTGAAAAATTATTCTTTTTTCGTATTTGTTATCTAATGTAAACAACAAACATTTGAAACAATTCTTAGCCTTCTATCAAAATTTTGAAATATTATCATGTTTTAGTTTATGTTTTTCTTTAAGTAAGGATTTAATTTATACATCTCTTCTTAAAATAATGAAGGAGTACCTGTTTTTTCTTGATCTTTAAATTCCCACCAATAACCTTTGGAAGGATGGTATTGTGAATATGATGCAGCTAGAAGAAAAAAAAAAAAAGAAAATATATACAAAAAATAAAACTGAGACACATTTAAACCTCATAAAATTTACAAGTTCTGAAAAAATCTTCTTTTTAAATTGATCAATCATAACTATAAATAAAGTATTCTTAAATTAAGCATTTTGAAACATCAAATGCTTCACAGAAAAACTGTTGGTGTTGCATAAGTTTTCTTTTCTTAAATTTGAACTTGAAATTCAATTCAATTTATTGATTCAAATTTATTTATCTTTCTGTCAAGTGCCAATGCTATGCACAGGTCAGCTAGTTATTTATAATATTATTCTTTCTTTCAATAAAAATGGAAAACAAAAACCTGATACTAGCTGCGAGAAACCAAGTAAAGGCAAATTGTTAAATTTACAAGAGTGAGAAATTATTAAAATATACCGTACATCATTTGCCATGGTAATAACAAATTAAAAAAAAAAAAAACACACACATTTTTGCATGTAAAAATTGTAAGATAAAGTGAAATGACAAAACAATATGGCTACAAATAGTTTTACTTCAACGAAAATTGTAAGGCAAAGAGGTCTTTTACTATTAAAGATAGATTCTTTCACTTTGAAATGAAGACTGTATTAGCAATGTCTGTCCCCGTTTCTCATTTTAAATATAGTGTGAGGGAAAAAACAGTTTCAGACTGAAATGCAGAATTTCTTGCTTCATCAAAAGCATTATGGACCAAGAGATTTTTCCCTTCCATTTTTCATCGCTTGAAGTGCAAGTTATTTTTCACCGACTTCTTGTTAACCCAAGTATTAGCAGGACACGGTCGATTCAATACACGGTTATATTCACGATCGATCCGCTTTAAGTTGGTGAACTGTGAACTTTGTTGTGAAAAAGCGAAAGGAGACATGGAACATCTTCTTTTGAACTGTGAGCTATTTAATGGGGCAAGAACTGCCCTTAGGCAAAGTCTGTTCAATTTGTTCTGTTGTTGGCCTCCTGTTCTCTCAGATCTTGTGAGTAGTAGTGAAAGACTTGCTGTTTTTCTAAATTTTCTGTTATGTTTGGGACTTTAATTGCTTAGTTTCTTGTGTGTATGTGTGTTTCCCTCTTTGAATGTGCTTTTGTTTTTCTTCTTTAAATTGTTGTTTGATTTGTTTTGCTTTTGTGTTTATTTACTTACTTCTATAAGCCTCATGTTATACTGTGTGGAGCATGGGGAGTTTTTTGTATTTCTTAAATTAAAAAAAAAAAAGAAAACTAATAAAAAATAAATTTTACTGATCCCAATTTAATCCAACCTTAAAAGCATTCTATTTGAAATTTCAGCAACTTTTCAGCAATGTAAATAACCTCTTTGATAATTATCAGAGAAGAGTGAAAAAACTTCACAAATACAAATGTGACAACCAGGAACATGCTCTGGGCAGTTAGGTTGGTCCTTATCAATGTACAGATGCCAATGATGATCAAAGGCCCTCTTAAAGCTATCTACTCCCTTGCTCATTACAACCTTTTCTCCGGTAAGCTGTTTCAAGTGCTCACACAATCTTACTAAAGTAGTTATTTCTTCTAATTTTCAAGTTAGCCTGAGATTTGAATGGCTTAAAACAATAACCCCTTGTTCTGCTTTCCATGCAAAAATTTAACCCATTAACACCTTTCATTTGATAAATTTAAACAACTGAATCACGTCCCCTTTTTCTTTACTTAAGACTACATATTATGCGTTCGAAGCCTGGAATCATAATTGAAATTAGAAGACCCATTTATTAACCTTGCAGTCCTCCTTTGAACTCTTTCCACTACATTAATATTTTTTTTTTTTTTTCTGATAAGGAGAATAAGTGAACAACATACTCAAAATGAAGTCTTACAAAACTTCTAAGTTAAGGCTTAAATTTGTTTCAAATAGAACTTCCATTAAATAATCTTGAAGAATTATTCAATGCCTTTTTAATAGCATGTGAACTGACGGAAGAAATTGATCTGAGTAACAAAAAATAGTCTTGAAACATAGGGAATATAATATTATAAGTTATTAAATGATGCACATTACATAATGGAATATTTATTTAATAAATAATGATATAATACTTAATGATTACCTTCATCAAAAGCAGATTGCAAATGATGAACCATAGTTAACTGAAACAAAAGATGAATAAAACATATTAGTTTGTTTTTTACGAAAATGTTTACATATTACATTGACCTTTTACAAACCACATGTTAACAAAAAAAAATCAGAAACAAGTATAATTTCCAAGCCAGTTAAAAGTCAATTTGTTTACTGTACACTAAAGTTTTTTTGGGGGGAAAAATAGCAGAGAACATTTTATAGATAACTATTTCATGTAAATTTCGTGCTGATACCTCGTTTTTCCGAATAAAGGGAGGAGAAAACCTCAAAATTTCAAAGTTCAGTTTCTTTATTTTTATATTCTCCTCTCTATCTCTCTTTGATTTACTTTTATTACTTCTTTATAGTCATTTAAGTAACAAAGTAAATTACAAAGTAACTGAGTAACATTGAATTTATCCAAATCAGTTAAAAGTTTTGATACTCTTTGAGACCTATAACAAATGATTATAATACTCAAACTGTCAAATAATGCAATAATGAATAACACTGAAAATTCTTACAAAGCTTCCTTTAAAAAAGGGGGGGATAAAAAAACTAATGGAAACTTTGCCAAAATTCACTAAGTGAAGTGAAATATTAATTGACTGAATGGAATAGCGATTTGAGAAGAAAATCACATATATTATTTTTTAAGGAAGCTTTTTTGTGAGAAGTCCATAACTTCCTCAATACTTCAAAGTTCATTAGCAGGACATTATTTCAGATTTTTATAACCACTATTCACGGAAATTACATAAACAAGTCGCATTTTTGTAGTTTTTTTACAAATTCCATTAACATTGGTTTTTACACATTGCTTTAATTTATAGCATCCCATAATAGAAATAGAATTTGATTGGTTAGAGCGTCATGCTAATAGCATGAAGGTTTGAATCCTGAAAGGCCAAAAACAATCCCTTTCAACAACGTATTATCTTCATCAGAAATCTAATATAAATATATTTGTCACAAAATTCTAAGCTATAGTTCTCATGTCGCCAAAATCAGAAGAAAAAAAATATTTTAACATGTGTTGTGCTAATTATGCTTTGCTTTAATGCATAGCAACCTGACAGGAAGGCCTGTTCAGCTCAGTTGATTAGAGCATCAAGGTAATAATGCATACTAGCGGGACCTCCGTGACAAACGCGCGCTCTTTCCTTTCGCGCGCTTTCTTAGCTCTCCGGGCCAGGAACAACCTAGGTGGCGCACTGAGTGACGTCACGCTAAGCGATCCAAGAAGCGTTTCCAAGACTGCGTTTAAAGAGTTTAATCCAGTAACATTCCAGCAAATTTGGTAGTTTCTCTTTAAAAAACTTTCTTATTGATTTCCAAGAGGATGAAAGCGATGTAACCTTCAATATTGAGTTAACAGGTATAGATTTTCTCTCGTATTCTGAAGAGGAAGTACCTCTAATTCCTGTATTTGTGTACTTATCTGGGTATGCTGCATACAAGATGAAGTACAAAGTTACTTGTTCTTCTTGTATAAATCTATTCACTACAGACAAAGAAGTCATATTTGAAATCGCTGGTGAATTGACTGAAACATACTTGTTAATGATTGACCGAGGGAATTTAACATATCCTGATGTTGAAATAGTGAAGATTTTTCTTGTTTGTTATAAAGTGTCTAATTTTTTTAAGTGATGAGTATGAAGTGTTTTTACATGAATCAAATGCAAAAAAGGTTTTAAAAGATTTAATAACAAAAAAAAAATTGAATTGGGTATATGTCTGGGTTTGTGCGATGTTTGTCACCTTTCAAAATTTGACATAGATGTTAAATTTGTAAATATTTTTCTAAATATATTCTTGAACAACTACACGCTTAACAAAAATGATTTTTTCTTAAGTTCAAAAAAACGTAAATATGATGTTCTTGCCTCTAGTTCAAATGAAAAATAGCCTCTTTTTTTTTCTTCTTATAAAACATATTATTTATGCTTTTTTACTAAATTTTGTTTATATAGATAGTTTTAAATACATAGATAACATTTTCTAAGGTTTCTTCTCTTAAACCTGTTATAGTATTTTTTGAACAAATATTGTTGGTTATTTCATGTTAATAATTCTAAACGCTTTCAATGAAGCTTATTAAAACCCTTTAGCTAAACAATTGCAGCAGAACACTTGTCTTTCAAATGAAACTGTAACTATAAATGGGATTTACTCAGCTCAAGAGCATATTGATGTTTGAATAACAAATGAATAAAGTAAATTTTAAGTACTTTGTCTACTTATTTTCTTACGTCTATGTTTAATATTCTCTTATGTTTTATGTCTATTTATAACATGTAATAATTGATTTTATTTTTTTTGAGTGATGAGACTTTTGTCCTGTTTACATTATAAAGTATTATTCTGAAGTTTTCTCGGAATTTTACCCTCTTTTCAGAAAATAGATGTATCAAAACTGCGGGGTTTTTTTTTTTTTTTTATTACAATCTAAAGTAAATATCCATGAATTTGAACATGTCAAGAAAATTCAATTTGCGTTTTGAAAGTGCAATTACTAGCTAGCTGCTTGTAAGCCAACGAAGCAAACGCTCTTCCTACGATCGCTTAGTGTGAGTCATCCAAACTCAGTTCCGGGCCCGGAAAGAAGGAGCGCGCGCTAGTCACGGGGGTCCCGATACTAGACATTATACACCCGTTTACTCCAACTAGATGTATACCATTCTTAAGTGCTGCAAAAAAAGTATTCCTGTTTTCATCAAGGAGGCCCAGGATGAGCACTAAACTAGAAAACACTACGTAGTGGTAAGCGTCAAGTGCTTGAAATGACATTGGGCCATTCACACAAGTTGAAATAATGTCAATCTGTAGACCTTTCTACAGTATTGAACTCAGTGTGTAAATTAAGAACTTAAATTTGTAGTTGGGGCAAACCTAATCTGGCAACGTCATAATGCTATGATTAAGATCTATGTAGCCTTCACAAAGCTGCTAGGGTAGCTTTTGCTCTAATTGTAGAAGTCATCATGATGACTAGTATAACTTTTTAACGTCAAAATAAATATCCTAGGTGCCATTTTCAATGACTCAAATATATCAGATATTGAATGGAAGTACACTTTGAAGTTCGGATCGAAAAAGAAACACTTCGTCTCAAAAACAATATATATACCTAGGGTGAAAATAATCCTCAACTCAATCCCCAGGTTAGACGTCATATTAGTATTGTATACAGTTATCCCTGCTTAATCGGGTAACGGATAAATGAATACCCCGCTTATATGAATTAACCTACTCTGAACTGATGCCATAGACACAATGTTAAAGATCCCCGCTTAAACAAATACCCCGCTTAATCGAATAATATGTCTTCGAACAGACAGTATTCGTTTAAGCGGGGTAGTATATCCAAATATTCAAAAAAATACACATTAAATTAAAATGCTTCATAACACCAATAGCTAATTTTTAGATTTAAAAAAAATATTTCTTTTTTAATGTTTTTTAATGTAAAATTGAATGAATTTTAAAATTACTTGTGCCAAATTTATTGTTTAGGTCAATCACAGATCTTAGCCCTAATGAATTAAGAAAGAGAAACTTCTATGTGATCCAAAATTTCAGTGGAGTCAAATTTGGCACCTAGAGTCTGAAATCTAGGCATCAAATCAAAAATTTTTGTTCACAAAATGAGACAAACAGCTTATTTCAAGCATTGATTGAACTGGTACAATAAGAGCATGAACTCGGAGAAAAGTTCACAGTGTATGCGTGGTTAAGATGATCTGATGAACGAAAGAATCTCACTGGTACCAAACATCAAAGTTGATCATGGAAGAGTACTATGTTAAACTCACCATACGTGAACCAATGACAGATGCTAGGTCAGGAGCTTGGTATACAACACCAGCTAATATGTAATAATCTGCAATAGGGGTAACTGTGAAAGAAATATATGAAAGTAAATAAATATTGCAAACAATACTTAAACGCATTCATTTTGTACACAAATGCATTCAATTTGTGGCATATATAATAAAAAAGTAAAAATTTTTTCTAAACAAATTTAACCCACAAAAAATATTGACAGACTGAAAATGTCTGAAATATTTCTTGATTTAACAGCTACAATAAATACAGCAGGTATTAGTCAAATCAACAAAAATACTCAATGTTTGATTATAGTAAATGATTAAACTTCCGATAAAAGGTTTTTTTCTTTTTTAAACTTTCATTGTACTACACGTAGCATTTACACACAGCAGCACAGAATACAAAGAAACTAATGTTCAGAGATTGTGTTAAAAAAACAAAAAGTAAACAAAACCTCTTATTTTTTGGAAAAGTATCCTTTTCTAAAAGGCTTAAATTAGACTTAAAAAAAAAAGAATTAGAACACTTAATTTTTAGAATGATAATGGATGAAAATATTGATTCCTATACTGCATGAGATGAGAGCATTTTAAAGGAGTGAAATGGTGTACAGTAGCATAGCTAGAGGGTCCAACGGCCATGGCGAACGTAAAAAAATTGCCCCCCCCCCCCCCCCATGCTCGCTTTGATTGGAGCAGTGGCGTATCTAGCCAATTGTTTTAGAGGGGGCCAATCTGCGCGCTTCTTACCCATTCTCCAGGGGCTTAACTAGCGACAGTGTCAGCCGTTGCGGTAATTCGTGGTGACCCCCCCCCCCCACCACCCAGGGTTGGGTTTTTGACGTCAAAAACCAGTTTTTGACATGACATGTCGAAAACCTGTCGACAACCCGTCGAAAACCTGTCGAAAATGTCCAAAACCTGTCTAAAACTCAAATACAGTGGTTATTGAGATTTTTTATAAACATATAAGGTTTCTCATCCTGAAAAATATTAAATAAAAATTTATGCATCTTATCAATCAAGTTTAATAAACATTAAATTAATAAATTTAATGAAAATTATTTCTCATTCTTTTAAACTAACTTGTTTTGCTGGGAAAAAAGTTAAATATGAAAATTTAAATCCAGCTTTTAAAGTAGTTTTGTTTAAATGTTTATATAACTATCAATTAGTTATCTTATCAATCAAGCTTAATAAAAATTTAATTAATAAATTTACTGAAAATTAATTCGTGTTCTTTAAAATTAACTTGTTATGCCGTGAAAAAAGTTAAATAAAACTTAAATCCAGTTTTTAAAGAAGTTTTGTTTAAATGTTTAAAAACTATCAATTAGTTATCTTATCAGTCAAGTTTAATAAAAATTAAATTAAAAAATTTAATGAAAATTAATTATCATTCTTTTAAATTAACTTGTTATGCCATGAAAAAAGTTAAAAGTATTAAAAATTAAATCCAGTTTTTAAAGTAGTTTTGTTTAAATGTTTCAATAACTATTAATTAGCTATTTTATTAACCCTACACTGCATGATTTTTTATTTTTCGCAGAAAAAAATATATGTGTTTGTCAATGTGATAAGAAAACATAGAAAAATATTTTAAAAAATTTAACTCTAAATGTTCACCCCTTTCTAATTAAAAATAGTTTTGTTGCCAAATGGCTACACCATGCATTCAACAGATAAAAATGATTTTAAATGATAGGCTTGAAATTAGTTCTTTTTTGTAAAAAAAATAGAGGAATTTAACATTTGGTGCACTGTAATCTTGTAATCCTTTACATTTTGACATTTTACATTATTTTTTATATGTACTTGTACTTTCCGATGATCAATTCTGTCAAATCTGATATCTTTTGGAAGCTCTCTCGCGCAAGCTTTCTTTCTTTTCTCGTTTTTTTTTTTTTTTTTTGGTTTGTAACTCTAGTTCCTCTGTAGCTAATGGTCTCTTTTTAATACGCTTTTATTAATTTCACATGTGGGTTTGTTTGTATGTATGTATGTATGTATGTAACTCTGAATAAAAGATAAAATTTACGTTCTTTTCAAATATAAAAGTAATATATTTAATATTATTTTTAATACTAAAGGCTAAACTGTATTGCATATTGATGTATTATAAGTACATGTAAACTTAAGTGCGGATATTCAGTAGTTTTGAAAATCAGAGGGAAACCTATGATGATCACAGCGCATTCCAATGTAAAAGCGTATTTTTTAGTTTTTTTTTCAAAACTATATTTTAAAATTATTAATGACTTTACTTGTCCGTGTAAGCACAACGTTTGTGCTAACTGAAATCTAAAATGAACACGTTTTGAAGGCTTTTACCTATTGATTTTTTGTTTGTTCACTCTGTTGAACATCAACTAAGCATTGATAATTGCGAGGTCTTATAAACGGTAGAACAGCCGAAAGTAGCACTTTTGGGTCCGCATGTATATATTATACCTTCCAAAAAGAGAAAGAAGCTAGCGTGAAACGTAAACAAAACACATACTTCATGAACTATAGAGATGAATCGAAGTGTTCTCTGGATGCTTACTGCATAATGTTGCCAAATGGCTACAGACATGTATTATGTTCTAGATTTTTTCCAAATAATTATTTTGATGTAAAACGCATCTTAAACGAAAGACAAATGTTTGTTTTATTCATGTTATTTTTTTAAAAGAAGAAGAAAAATATTTCATTGTAAAAAATAATTTCAAAACATGGTAGTTTGAGTGATTTTAAAAGCTATCCATATGGATTCATTTAAGAGCATTTAACAGACCAGTGCTGCCATGTATGGAGAATAAATGGTGATAATTGATTTAAATATACCCAATACTTGCTTTTTATGCATTGAGTTGCCTTATGACTACATTCTGCTATTCATAAGGAGGACAATTTGTCCATGTAGCCAATTGGCAACACCATGCAGTGTAGGGTTAATCTAAAAATCTTTACAGCAGAATTTAAAGTGATTTTTTTTTCTTTTTGAGTAAAAGCAAAACTAAATTAATTAATACTCACTCAGTGTACAAATCTGCTAAATATTTTTGATCAAACTATTTTATTTTATTTATTTATTAGTTAAAATTTATTAGTTCAAATTAAAATTAAAAAAAAATCACTTGTAAAAATTTATTAAGTATACCCAAGACACACAGCACTTAATGTACTCACTTCATTTTTAAAATAAAAAAACCTGTTACAGTAATTTCTCGAAGCAATTAAGCCATATTCAAAAGCCATATGTTTGTTTTTTTTTTAAAATGCTAGTTACCATTATTTACTCCCGAGCCCTTCAATTATGATTAGGATTGCTTATTACACTTTATTTTAATAACCTAAAACGCCAAAAGTTTACTTCAGTGTCTGAAATCAGAAATTGTCAAATTCATTTGAAAATGTATTTTGATTATCAATATCAAATTTGAACATGTTTTGGACAGAAATTTAGGTTTTTAACAATTATGTCAAAAACCACGTCAAAAAGTTGTTTTTGACATGACGGTAAAAACCACGGTTAAAACCGGATAAAACCTCCGACTGTCAAAAACTTGCCAACCCTGCCACCACCACCACAAAAAAAAACTTCAACAGCAGAAAAAAAGAAAAAAAAACTAAATAAAATAAAAGCAACAAAGAGAAGAAGAAAAAAAAGTGTTTGTAAAAAACGAAATCCATATAACATCCATAAGCAGCTTTTTATTTTTTTGTGTAATAACAAAAGCGTAAGTTTATTTAAAGTGTAAAAGAAGGGTATCGCCAGGGGTGGACCGTGAGACGCTACGGCATAAATATAATCTAAAATATATCAGGCTTTAAATATCTATTTTTTCCGAACCTCTTAAAAGCGTAAAGGATGTAACCTATTTCTTTCCAGAAGGGTGTTTGCCGGCACAAATGCGCTCATACTGGTGCTACTCGTTTTGTAAGATTAAATGCATTTGTGCATGTTGAATAAAAAATTCAGAATTGAAAAATCTTTCAGAAACACTTAAAACCGTACTTCACAGGGGTGTCAAACGGCTAATAATACTCCCCCCCCCCACACACCAAAAACAGGGGGGCCTTTCTCCTTCTCTTGTTTGTTTCTTCTACCTTCTCTCTCTCTCTCTTTTTTTTTTTTTTTTTGTCCGCTCCGGGTGTCACCTTCTAGACGGGTGACACCCGTGGCGAAAATTATTTCTTTACAAACGCCATAAACTAATAAGATAGTCATTTTTTGTTTTTATATAATGTACAAAAGTTAAATGTAAAGTTTTAAAAACTTTTAACTTTCTGTTTGTTCTTCCCATAACTTACAATTTTCTTTTTTTTGATGTTTTCATAAAAATAAAAAGTTAGTTTAAAACTTCGGTAATTTAGTAAAAGATTTTAAACCATTTTAAGTTTCCTTTTAAACGGTTTAGTTCCATTGAGAAAAAAACACATGATAAACAAATTTCGTTGGTTTTTTTTTTTTTTTTTTTCACAATTTTTCCCAGCCCCAAAAAATTTCTGAACTAAAACGGTTTGGGGGGGGGGGGCATGGCCCTCTCCCCTAGATATGCCCCTGGATTGGAGGTCAGGTTAGGTCACTGTGATCTCCCAAAACAATTCTATATGCAGAAAATTTTGATTATTTGGCAAATTTAAAGACAATATTGTCGTTTTTATTATTCCTTTTTTGTTTCATGTCTTAAATGATGCCTAATGTACCTTCTCATGAGATGTTTCATTTCCCACACTAACTCTTATTCTTAGGAGTTTATTTTCTTAAATATTTTTCGAGTAACATAATTGTTAAAGAAATTTTTAGCTTTTTTTATCGGTCAAAATGCAGCCTCCCTGACTGCTGCACCCGTGGCAAGAGCCACTTCTGCCAACCCCTAGCTACGCCACTGATGGTGTATCATGTTAATGCGCTATAATGATTGAGAGTAATGTGACTAGACAATGCAAGATCTGTGGCTTGAACTGACATACATATTTTAGAAATTTAACTTATCATAACAATAAAAACAGCCTGACACTGCGGCATATGTCAGAGATTCTCGAGAAAGTTAGCAGAAAATTTTAATTATTTTAATAAAAAATTGATTTTACATTTCAGCCAGAGAAGATTAATATGTATTTTCTGGAATATAAACCCTGGTAGTAAGGTCTTATAGGTTTTACTTTAGCTGCTTATTTTTCAAAGTTAATGTAAATTTTATGATTCATCTAATATCAGTTCATCTTGCAGATTTTTTTTTTTTTTTGGTTTTTTAATTAGGGTTCAAGAATGCTAAAGTTCTGCTGACAGGACTATTATTAATTACCCCAGGAATAGCAAATTGATTCAAATAATTTGTAACATGCAGATTTCAGTAAAAATATAAGACTTACCTTGAGTTGGAGAATGTCTATGTTGTTTTCTAATAACATACAAAATTGGTTCCTGAACATGTAACAAACAGTATTCTAACCCAACCATATTCCTAAGAGAAGAAATAAGTTAGTTGATAAAACAAGTTAATAAAGAAGAAAATTATAGAACTGAAAATCTCTTATATACTTAGTTTAATTACCCTAAATGCTCTATACCAAGCCTTTGCATTTTCAAATTTTCATTGTTACAAGTTCTGTCATAGAATGGATTTGTTCTTTCTGAGAAATAATCCATCACATTATTAGTGTTCAACATCGGGATCCAAGAACTATCATGCCAAGAGATGCTGAGAGGATTGTCTAAAATAAGAGAAACAACGTTTTATTATTAAAAATGAAAATCAGCACATTCTTTTTAAAAATTTCAATAAATAAACTTATTTCTTACGGAGTATCCACTGATTATCTATGAAAAAGTAAAATTAATAGGGCAGCATTCTTTGAGAAAAATTTCAATAATTACTGTGATATCTTACGTAGTATCCACCAATTATCTATTAAAAAAGTAAAATTAATAGGACAACACATTCTTCAAAAAAAATTCAGTTACTACCTTGATCTCTAACGGAGTATCCACCGATTTTCCAATAAAAAAGTAAAATTAATAAGGCTGCGGCTGCACATTCTTCGAAAAAATTTTCAATAATTACCTTGATTTCTAACGTAGCTTCCACCGACTATCTATTAAAAAAGTAAAATTAATAGGGCTTTGATTACACACTGCTGTGGGTTACCTATATTTTTCATTTCCAGACCAGTGTATTGAACGTGAATTGCAGTAGCATTCATGAATGGCCTGTTTTAATGAGATTGTTTATTTTACGTAGCTTGAATTTTCTTGTTTGATTTTGCCTACTCATTATATGAGATGACACTTCTTTTTTTCTTCATAACAATTTCAGGACCTGCGGATTGGGATTATACACAAACATGGATATTAGGCTGGGCAAAATGGTAGGTTAAAGTTTTATAAACCTCAGTTTCTGTCATAGTTGAATCCTGGGTCTTTATAAGCTATATCCTATCCAGCCTATACGGAGTAAGGAGCGTTCAAATGAGTATTATTAGACAGCTTGACACAACTCTTCAAACAAAGATTAATTTCTGAATCGGGTCATTCCATGTCAAATCATCACACTGTTTAGGACGGCCCGTCACAGATTTGTATGAAACTTGGTACATGAAGAGATTTAACCTAGTTATGAACAAAAACCATAGAAAAAAATTTTTCTTTCACTTCATTCGAAAGTTATTAATTATTAATTATTCAAATTTTCATTAAAAAATGCCACACTTTGATCCGGTTAATGCTCATTTTCTCAGAAACCATAAAAGATACAAGCTTGAATTTGGTCTTGTTTTAAAGCTCTTTAAATGTGCTTTAATTTGATGTGCAACTTGATGATCTTAAAAAATATTAAATTTAAAATTTAATTAAATTTAATTTTAAAATTTAAATTTCTCAAAAACGGACAATTTTAAAATTCTGAAAAAATTCCCAAAATTACTTTGTATTATCCTTTCACATCTCACCAAGTTTCAGAATGGGATCTTGATGGGATCAGATGATATAGGGAGGATAAGTTTCACATATCTGAGAAAAATTGGAGTATTGTGCTGAATAATTAATTTTTTTATCTATAAAAAAAATGAAATATTTCCATAAGGGGTAAAATATTATAATTAAATACTTTTTATAATCTTAACTAGAGAATGGGTTGAACAAAGTTTTGTATATCTCAGATGGGGCAGCCGTACAGTATAAAAATAAAAAGAATTTTTGAAATCTATGCTAATATGAAAGAGAATCGTGGCATTTTTCAGCCACTGCTCATGGTAAAGGCCCATGTGATGGCATAGCTGGTACGCTCAAAAGACAGCTAAGGCAAGTCCTCAAAGGCCATTCGAAAATCAAATTACGACGCCTATGCAACTGTACCAATACCAGTGGGCCAGTGTTAGAAATAAGAATTTAAATTTAGGCGTCAAAATAAACAACCTAAGTATCAGTCTTAATGAATCAAACAGATATATATCCAAATATTTGAGAAAAAAAATGCAACAAATAAAAATGCTGTACTTCTGATAGCGTATTCAAAAAGATCGGTGAAATACGCATATAAAAAAGTGATTTTTTTTAAAGACAAAATTTGTTGCATATTTAGTAACTTTTCAAATTTATCTTTCGGGTCTAAGTCCCAATGAGTTCGGGGGGGGGGGGAGGGGAGCTTAATGTGCTGCAAAATTTCAGGCAGAAATTTAGCGCCTAGAGTTTAAAATCAGGGCGCCAACTCAAAATTTTTGGTCCCAAAATGCGACTGACAGCGACTTATTTCTAACACTACAATGGACAAAATCTAAGTTTTCAAAGACCATAAACTTCAGTTACGCCACTCAAGTGGAATAGTTTGAAAATACAGAATCTATCTCTCATTGTATTTCGAGCAAGCAGTGTCAATACCAGATACCCAAAAGCTGCATGCTTTTATTCCCTTTAGCCTGGGTGAGTGCCAAAACATTTTCTTTTTTTCCCATCATCAACCGAATATTCTGTTATCTTAACTGAAGAAAAGGTTGAACTGAAAGACCGAAATAGATATGTGATTTCCATATATGAAAAAAATGGTGTTTAAGTTATGTTTTGGTCAAAAATGAAGACAAAAACGTGAAAGTCACTTTCCTCCACTCATTCCTACCATGACCTTTTCCTTCATTTTCATATACATCAGTACCTGATATGCTTTGGATACCTTGTTTCTACTCGGGCATTATTTGCAAAGTAAAACCCATTACACGAATGAGTGGGACATATAATCTACTAGCTGAGGAAAAGAATAAGATTGGAAAGATTTTGCAGCTTGGAGACTAAAACATCGAAAAAACGTATGATATGGTTGACGTTTTCTTTTACTAAAAATAAGTTTATCTATGAATTTTTTGAGTTTTTTAAAAAAATTTTATTATATTAATTTCATTTAAACTTTATGTAACTCATTGGACGTGTTTACATAACTATTAGCAGTTTATTTTTCGTTCCTTGCGCTATTTCTTTTAGTTTTTTTCATATGCACGAAACTTGTCCTCCTTGTATCATTTGATCCCATTCTAAAACTTGGTGAGATGTGAGAAGATAATATTAAGTAATTTTGTAAATTTTTTCAGAATTTTAAAATTGGAAAAATTTAAGTTAAAAAAACATATAATTAAATTTTAAATTACCATGAGCAGTGGCTGAAAAATAGCATAGATTTAAAAAATTCTTTTTATTTTTATACTGTACGGCTGCCCCATCTGAGATATACATATCTTTGTTCAACCCATTCTCTAGTTTAGATTATAAAAAGTATTTAATTATAATATTTTACCCCTTATGAAAATATTTCATCTTTTTTTATAGATAAAAAAACTTATTATTCAGCACAATACTCCAATTTTTCTCAGATATGTGAAACTTATCCTCCCTATATCATCTGATCCCACCAAGATCCCATTTTGAAACTTGGTGAGATGTTAAAGGATAACACAAACTAATTTTGGGAATTTTTTCAGAATTTTAAAATTGTCCGTTTTTGAGAAATTTAAATTTTAAAATTAAATTTAATTAAATTTTAAATTTAATATTTTCTAACATCAAGTTGCACATCAAATTAAAGCACATTTAAAGAGCTTTAAAACAAGACCAAATTCAAGCTTGTATCTTTTATGGTTTCTGAGAAAATGAGCATTAACCGGCTCAATGTGTGGCATTTTTTAATGAAAATTTGAATAATTAATAATTAATAACTTTCGAATGAAGTGAAAGAAAATTTTTTTTCTATGGTTTTTGTTCATAACTAGGTAAAATCTCTTCATGTACCAAGTTTCATACAAATCTGTGACGGGCCGTCCTAAAATTGTACCAAATTGTGTTGATTTGACGTGGAATGACCCAATCACAGCTGCCAAAAGTCATAAGCGTACATTCTTACTTCCTTTACATCGGGTGTGAGAAAGAATTCGTGAAAGCCTCCAGTTGCGTGTGATGATATATGTCAGTATAAAGTACCCGATTAAATCATTAATAAAATTTAAAAAAAACACAAATTTAAGAGCCTCCCCCACTACATAGGAGCTCAACTTTCATACAATTAACACAGGACAGGGTGCAAACATTTTTTTTTTTTTTTTTTGCAAAATTTAGAAAGAAAACGTAAATAAAACGAAAATTCTTCAGTACATTGATAGGCAGAAAAAACAACTTGCCTAATTTCGGTATACCGTGCGGTAATGAGCCAACAAAACGATCAGGATTCATTCTGGTTAAGTTGAAGATTTCTTATCTGGGTCTTTCTTGTCAATTTCTTTCTCAAATAATTCACGCAAGAATGAAGAATGATTAACAACCCACAACGTGAGGTCAACAATTCCTCAGCCAGCTGTTAAATAGATTTGTATTTATTTTTGTCAAACGAGCGAGGTCTTTAATCAGCACGAATCTTCTTGGCGACGATCAATGGCGCTAAAGTTGGTCGCCAAAATTTAGGAGCAAATCCCAAGCGAAATGAAAACGAAACAGATTGTTATTGGGCACTTTAAACCACGCCTCTTATAGTTGTAGCCTACGAGGCTGGCGCTACGGCGTAGGGGCGTAGTAGCGTTTCCTACCCTGCATACATGCCAGGTAGCGCCACTATTTTTATCATTGTTGGTGCTTTGTAAAAAAAGTCAATATAGTCTTCAAAATCATTTTTTTACAAAATATCTTCAGGGCACAAGTATTATCAATTCTTCTTGCATTTCTCCTAAATTGTAAATTGTCCAAATGTAAAAACGGAGGGGAGACTTGCTGTCCCCACTTTTTGACTATTTGTGCTGTGATGAAAAAAAAAAAAAAAAGAATGGCAAAATCAATGTAATTGGATCAAAATTTGCAAATTAGCGCACACGTGTTTCGAAGTTCAAAGAACCAGCTTTTCAATGCAAACTGTTTTCATGTAAAAGCGCTAAAAAGCACAAATACTACAAACACATGTTTTGATATATATATATATATATATATATATATATATATATATATATATATATATATATATTATATATATATATATATATATATAATATATATATATATATATATATATATATATATATATATATATATATATATATATATGCATTGTGGTTTCGTTACAGGCAAGGATTACTCTTAGCACCAATCAAGCTGTTAAATTTCGAGCTTCGGACACCTTTTTTTTTTTTTTTTTTTTCCGCACGTTTTGATGAAGTTCTTTCCTTCTTCGAAAAGAAGCAGGTTTTACATATTGTTCTAATTATAATGCATGTTTTAATTCTATCTAATTTCCTACACTGGTCGTGAGGAAGCAGGATTTTCATTTTACCTTAGCCTCATCACAGCTTCCATTCTCACTTTTTATTCTATAAAATTCAGCAGGATGAGTCTCTATAATATAAGGGATAAATGTAAATTATAAAGCTTCCAAAAAGATGAGGGAAAGTTAACATTGTTCAAGAGAGTATAAAAGCATATGGGTCATTCCATGTCAAGTGATCCAACGTTTTTTACCTTACATTTTTGTATTTCTTTCAAATTTGGCTCATCAATTGTACCCCTTGAGGTAATCAAAAGTCTCAATTTTTAGATTTTTATCTCTATTATTTATCGATTTATGAGACTTTGAGCTTTGGAAAAACCCTCGTTTTTCCATGGATAAGGGAACGTAAAAGGGACAATAACTCGGCACCAAATATAGATAGAACGATTTGGTAAATGGCATTTTAAAGTACGTTAGTTGCCGCTTAATCTGATATGCAACATGACTAATTTGATAAAATTTTCTTTTTCAAAAAATGAAATTTAAATTTCTCGAAAAACATATAATGAATTTTTTTCAAAAAATTTTCAAAAATTCTTGTGTATTTTATCTATGTTTGTAGAAATTTTTAGATTGGGATCTCAATGGGATCATATTTTTTTGAATTTTTGAATAAAACTATAGGAAAAAAATGATATTTTTTAGATTCTATTTATTGAAAAACTATGTTATCTTGCTTGTGATGGTCTAAAAAGTAGTAAATAAGCAAAATATGTTTAAAGTGAGCTGGCATGAGCTTATATTATTGTCAGGTTCACCCCCTCACCCCTTCCTCCGCCGCACAACCACTCTTTTTTATTTCGAAACTGTTCAAAATGTTAAAAAAACTCTTTGATACAAAATGAATAGTAAACTTATTTAAAGCTGGTAAATGGGTTTCCTTATAACTAGACGAAGTATCCCCTCCTCCATCCAAATTGAATTGACTATTATTTTTACTCTAGGTAATAAGTGAGCTAGCATTAACTTGTAAATTAGTCAGCTCCCCCTCCCTTCCTTATTACATATAACCGTAATTCGTCTTATTGGACAAAGCTCATGAGAGGAAAGAGTAACAGACAGAACAAACTGAAATACTACCAGACATCAGTAGAGACTAAGGCTTTGAAATGGGGTTAAGCGGGATGATAAAAAAAAAAAAAAAAAGTTTGGAGCGGGAAGGCAGGAAAAGGGGAGGAGCAATCTGTACAGAAGTTAAACAACATGAGAGGTTATGATCAAAAAAACAGTGTTTGGTTAATATATGTATATAGATATATCTTGCTGCATTACTTTCCTTTACAACAAAATGAAAAAGAACACAAACAATTAAAAAAAATAAATAACAGCTGCACACTAGATAATGTGGGAAGATAGTTATGGGGACACAGACATATGATCTGATATTTTGATTTATTTTCAGTTTTGTGCGAAAAGAATAGAAAAAACAATGAGAACAAGGAGAAACAGTGCTATTTTGCTGTTTGCTATGATCTTGGGGCGACTCATTTATTTCCTCCCTTCAGAATTGAAGATTGGTGCTGGAGTAGGAGATGAAATGAATCATAAAGTTAAATTTCAGATATTGAATGAAAGTACACTTTGAAGTTCGGATCGAAAAGAAACACTTCGTCTGAAAAACAATATGTATACCTAGGGTGAAAATAATCCTCAATTCAATCCCGAGGTTGGACGTCATATTAGTATACTTCGTCTAGTTATAAGGGAATCCATTTACCAACTTTAAATAAGTTTACTATTTGTTTTGTATCAAAGAGTTTTTTTTTAAAAACATTTTGAACAGTTTTGAAAAAAAAGAGTGGTTGAGCAGGGGAGGGATGGGGGGGGGGACTGACAATCATAAGCTCATGCAGCTCACTTAAACATATTCATGTTTATTTACTACTTTTTAGACCATCACAAGCCAGACAACTTAGTATTTAAATAAATAGAATCTAAAAGATATCATTTTTTTCCTATACAGTTTTATTCAAAAATTCAAAAAAATATGATCCCATTGAGATCCCAATCTAAAAATTTGTACAAACATAGATAAAATACACAAGAATTTTTGAAAATTTTTTGAAAAAAATTCATTATATGTTTTACGAGAAATTTAAATTTCATTTTTTGAAAAAGAAAATTTTTATCAAATTAGTCATGTTGCATATCAGTTTAAGCGGCAACTAACGTACTTTAAAATGTCATTTACCAAATCGTTCTACCTATATTTAGTGCCGAGTTATGGTCCCTTTTATTTTCCCTTATACATGGAGAAACGAGGGTTTTTCCAAAGTTCAAAGTCTCATAAATGAAAAAATAATAGAGATAAAAATCTAAAAATTGAGACTTTTAATTACCTCAAGGGGTACAATTGATGAGCCAAATTTGAAAGAAATATAAAAATGTAAGGTAAAATTTTTCTCAGATTTTGGATCACTTGACGTGAAATGACCCATGCAAGATTTTAGAACGGATTTCTTAAATTTAAGCTGTAGCCCAAAATTCCAGGTTCAGAAATTCGGCAAGGACCAAATATAAATATTTTTTGCAGCAGGAAAAAAATTAGGAAGTTCAGGAAAGAAAAATTGAAAATGTTTGAACTGCATATTTTTGAAAAATAAAAGACTTAAGAAGATAATTTAAATTAACATATTGCAACAATAATCGACCTTTTTCAATTTTCATACTTGTGTATGAAAAGATTTATTTCGTTTTTGCGACAGTGATAATTTTACCATAGAAACTTTTCCGAAATTCTAGTCACCGGAAATTCTCTTTTTTAAGGAATTCCGTGGTATTGGTGAAAATTCAGGGCATATTTCCTAAAATTGGGGTTTGGGAGGAGTCATCAAAATTAGAGAACCTCCAAAATGAAATGGGAGAGTTGGCAGTTTTGTAAAAGATTAGCGAACTTAAAAAAAGAAGCATTAATTTTCAAAGCATGGAAGCCGGTTCAATTGACTCCCTTTAACATCTTAAATAACGATCTTTCTACCCCTCTCCCTGCCCATTCAATGCATCCCATTGTGTCCCTGTTGTTACTATCAGAGACCTTTATGCAAAGGTCCGTCATTAATAATTTTCAAGGGGCCAGGGCCGCCGTTTGGGGGGGGGGGATACTGGACCTCTAGTACCGGGGCCCGGAGCTTTGGGGGGCCCGTGAGGTTACGAACATGTTTTTGTAGTTTTAGTGTCAATAATTTCATCAAAAAAAAAAACTTTTCAAAAAAAAAAAAATCTCGCTTTCCATTGCCGATTTTCAATATGAAACAATTGCTAGTGCAAACACTAATGAATGAAACACGCTTGCGCAAAGGAAATTGCACCGCTTTTTAAAATCATCTGGCGTTACAAATAACGTGAAAATAAAATCAGGTGCACACTTTCGTAACTAAAAAAAAAGTTTTTCCGGAAAATTTTCTTTTTTTTTGCAATTGCAAATGTGCTGAAACGACGGCATAAAAATATGCAATTTTTTTTTTTTGGGGCGGGGGGCATTAAAATTGGTACCGGCCCCATCGCTGGTAGAAGGGGTATACACTCAATGTAAATTATACCAAAAACCAGCAAAAAAAACCCCAGCAAAGTGTGTAAATTTTAAACATGCAATTATTTAAATTGATGTAATGTGCTTGTGGCAGCATCCAAAGGGTAATAAAAACTACTTTCACTGATATACTTGATAGCATTAGCTCAAAGCAAAACAACACATATAACACATCAACGTTATATTATATGCTTTCACCCTTCATATATTTCTATCACTTATCCTTTTTTAAAAATCTGTTTTGGCAAAGTCCAATACATATTAATATGTACATCTACAGTCTAGCCCGCTTATTAGAGAAACGGTTAAAGGAATATCCCTCTTGATATAATACATTTTCAATGTACCAAACCGTTGTAATGCATTATTTTAATCCTGGACAATGGAATACCCCACTTATTAGAATATTTTTCCGTGGCAAAATGACTATTCCATAAAGGGGCTCGAATGCATTATATGTAGGGGGGGGGGGGGGTAAACACAAAGGGGTAAACACAAAAATTTGGCCCATGTGGTTCACTAGGGAAACTAAGGATGCTCTAAACCGTAAGCAAGCTGCTTTTCGTCGATTAAAAGAAACTGGTCACAGCGCAGACAGGCTACAGTATTGTGAGGCTAGGCGTTGTTTTAAGTATTTGGTACAGTTTCAGAAAAGAGAATTGGAACAAAAGCTGGCAGATAATATTGACAGGAATCCAAAGGAGTTTTTTGCATACGCAAATTCTGGGAAAGTTCGAAATAGTCAAATTGGGCCACTAGTAGATGAGCATGGAAATTTAATTCAGAATGATGGTGATATAACAAATGTTCTAAATGACTTTTTTTCCAGTGTTTTTAACGATAACTGTATCTCAACAGTTGACACAAGCAAGACACAAGCTACTACACAGCTTGAGGACTTTGTATTTTCCAGGGAGGACATTTTACTTTGTTTGAAAAAAATTAAAACCACAAAAGCTCCGGGACCAGATAATATTTATCCAAAAATTCTAGTAGAATGTGCAGAGGAATTAGTTGACGCTATAGTTAATATATTCAATGCTTCGTATAACTCAGGGATAGTGCCAGAGGACTGGAAACTAGCTAACATTACACCACTCTTCAAGAAAGGGTCTAGAGGTAATACAGGAAATTATAGGCCTGTGAGTCTGACTTCAGTGGTATGTAAAATTTTTGAAACATTGATCAAAATTAAGATTATGAATTTCTTAGAAAATAATGGGCTGTTGAGTAGTTTGCAGTATGGTTTCAGAAAAGGTAAATCGTGTGGTACTAATTTATTACATTTCTACGACAAGGTTACCTTGGCTTTAGATAGCAAAAAATGCGTAGATGTTGTTTACATAGATTTTCAAAAAGCTTTCGATAAGGTGCCGCATGTAGCACTACTCAGTAAATTAGCTGATATAGGGGTAGGAGGTAAAATTCTAGTTTGGGTTAGGAATTGGCTGACAGGAAGGAAACAAAGAGTAGTTGTTAGGGGTAACTATTCTAAATGGAGTGAGGTTTTAAGTGGGGTTCCCCAAGGATCAGTTTTAGGTCCCCTTTTGTTTATTATTTTTATGAATGACATTCATGAAAGTGTTTCTGGAAACATGAATTGTTTTGCCGATGATGTCAAACTTATGGGGGTTGTAGAAAATGACGAACAAATAAATCAGCTGCAACAGGATTTGGATCATATTACTAAATGGGCAGACAAGTGGGGTATGGCAGTTAATGTTGGAAAATGTCAAGTGCTGCATTTCGGTCATGGAAATAAGCATACAAGCTATTATTTACAGGGTTCAGTCATTAGTAGGGCAGATAATGTTATGGATCTAGGTGTCTTAATAAATCAGGATTTCAAGTCTAGTCAACAGTGCAGCATAGCTAGTAACAAAGCCAATAGGATGCTTGGGTTTATTAATAGATCTATTTCAAACAAATCTAAGAAGGTTCTTCTGCCTCTATATAGAAGTTTGGTAAGACCTCATTTGGAGTATGCTGTTCAGTTTTGGTCTCTTTATCTGAAGAAAGACATTAATTTATTGGAAAGGGTACAAAGAAGGGCTTACAAGGTTAGTAAATGGGTTTTCTAATTTAGACTATGATTCCAGACTTAGAATGCTTAATATGTATAGTCTTGAGCGAAGGAGAGCCAGAGGGGACATGATTCAATTATTTAAATCTATTAAAATGAATGATGTTACGGGGTTAGATTTTCGCACGGAAAGCAGGACAAGGGGTCATTGTTTTAAGCTGTTTAAATCTCAGGCTAATCTTGAAATTCGAAAAAATTACTATTTTAGCAGGGTAGTGGGAACTTGGAACAGCTTACCGGAAGAGGCGGTAAAGAGCAATGGAGTAGATGGCTTTAAGAGGGCCATTGATCTTCACTGGGGTCTTTAATTTTACTAGGACCAGCCAAGTTGGGCCCAGAGCCTGCTGCTGGTCGCCACATTTGTATTTGTATTTGTATGTTTTATCATAAGTACATTTTTTACATACAGTTCCTTCAAAAATGTACAAACAGTGCTTCACTGTACAATAATTTCTAAAAGCTGGGGGGGGGGGGAGGAAATTGACCCCTTTGATCCCCAAATGAGACCTGTATAGGCTCTAGAAGTTATAGTTTCCATGTAGTACAGAGCAAGTGAAAAATCTGGAAGCATCTCGTAGCTCTCACAGCAACACATCAAGCTTGCTTTGAAATTGAAAAACTTTTTTGCAAAACTTGAAACTCGAAGAGAATTTTATGTAAACCTTGTATCGAAAATTTCAGATAAGATTCCTACAAATCTGAGCACTATTTCAATTTTCAATTTCAATATGGTTGATGCTTGTATTTAAACACAAACAGAAGTGTTTGTACTTGATTTAGCATTCTCCTTTGCAATAATAATTTATATACACCCACATCCAGGATTCCTTTCATACTGATGAGCATTCCTGAGATTTTCCTGATGTTCAGAACAGTTAATTATGTAAATTTTAAACATGCGATCATTTAAATTGACCTAATATGCTTGTGGCAGCATCCAAAGGTTCATAAAAACTACCTTCACTGATGTACTTGATAGCATTAGCTCAAAGAAAAACAGCTTCAAGTTTTTTGACTGAAGTGTAAACATAAACATATATTGCAAAACTTTATAGAAAGAGAAGGTCTGGCTACCTAACAAAAGAGAGTGCAATGACATGTCTCAATATTATGCCTAACTCCCCAACTGTCAGAGAAGAGGAAAAAAAAAAAAAAAACACACACACCTAAAAACAGTAGGAAGGATTTTCTCTTGGTGAAGACCTGAACACTGCTAAATCAGAAAAAAGTATGCGAAATTAATGATACAATTTTTTGCCAGAGTAGATAAGAAAAATGAAGCACAGGTTAATCCAACGCTTAACAGGCAACTCTGTCTAGAAAAGAATCTATGTCACCTATCAACAATTGTACTTTCGGTTTGAAATACTTCTTCAGTTTGTTACTTTTTCATACATTTACAACACCACTAGAATTCATTGAAAAGATTCATTTGATATGTTTATCTTTTTACACTATTAAGTAACACAGATAGTTCATTTTAATTTAAAGTGAAATAATAGCATCACTAAATTATTGGTATCATGTTAGAAATTTAGCAATTATCAAAAAAAAAAAAAAAAAAGTTACTGACAATTATATTCCTTTGATATAACTATTTGAGTTCAGCATAAAAACAAAACACATAAAAAATGATACAAAAAGTAAACAATAAAGCAATTTTATTAAACTCATGTGTCCAGTAAAAACTTTTTTTTCTCTCTCCTTTTTACAAAGGAATTGCAAAATATTCATTATTCACAACAAATTTTCATGATTATGGACGAAACAGCAGGGCATGTACATATGTTTTGTTTGAAATCATATTGCACATTCAACTTGGCTACAAACTTAGACAAGAACAATTGCGGAAAACAACTAGTATAAAAATTTCAATCTACTTAATAAAAGTGTTGTCTTACTCTTAAAATGATTTATTTATTCGTTTTTTAAACATAGGCATAAAATACTTGTGCATTACATGATCAAATAAGCTCAGTAACTTTAATGGGAGATCAAGTCATTCATTGATGTTCATTTTCTTTATAGAGAGAATTTGTGTAGGTAACTAAAACATGGCACAATTCAATGCTTTATGAAAACATTGGCTGAGATACAACAATAAACACAAACATCACATAGATGATATGAACCAGACAAAAAGAAATGCTTCTCTAAATGCCAGTTTTGTAAGTTTTTAAAATCAAGCATGGCAGTATGAATTGTATTAAGATTATTTCACAAGATTTATTAAGAACATCAAGCACAAAAAAAAAAAAAAAAAAAGAATTATGGTTGAAATGTAAACTTTCTAATTATTTGAAGAATGAATATTTTAGATTGAATATTTCTTTGCAAAAAATCATTAGTTTAAAATTAATGTAAACCTGGAATAATACAATAAGAAAAAAAAATATTTCTTAAATGCAAAAATTCATTAGTTTAAAGCTAATGAAAACCTGAAATTCAACTAATCTATAACACATTAGTAAAGCACTCATTTCAAAAACTAAGAGCTTTGATGATTAAAGATGCAAACTTGTCACATTTTTTCAAATACAGCACCACATTTTATTAAGGCATTATGCAAAACAAATTCAAAATTTGCTTGCAAAATGACTAGTAACAGTGAACCATTATTGGTTTAACATAGTATGAGCCTTTTCACAAATAAAAATAGTTTAGTATGAAACAGTCTGTTTCAAATCTTATGTACACTTTTGCAAGATATATTTATAAAAATTAAGTTTTTATTAATCTATAACAACATTATAAATACATTGTAAGTTTCTTTTATATATTTTAAGTTAACATTTGAATCACTTTAAAACAGTTATTTTCTTAATATAAAATTAAATGCTTTAAACTATGTTCAGATTTATATAAAAGTGATACATGAAAAATTAACAATGCATAAATGATTAATAAATGTCCATTTCAACACATGTTTATGACCAGAACATTTAATTTACAAATTTATATTTCAACAAGAATTTACAAACTTCCAAACGGATACTATACATGTTTTGAAATTGGCAGAGTTATAAAGATGTATATTATTTTTTTTATACATTACTTATTTCTCAGTCATACTTTTTACAAAAGATAGAGCCTTACTAAATTATTATAGTTTATATAAGGCATACTTTTTCAAGTGAAAAATGTAATGCTGGTGTAATATTTTACATGATTGTACGCACTGTTTTAAGGATCTGTGATGTTCCTTAAGTACACATATATAACTGTAAATTTCATGTTGAGCCATATCCGTGATATTCATCAGGAGATCTGTTTCCATACTTTGCTTTTCGAAGTGCAGCCAGCTTTTCACGGGCTATTTCGAGTTCCCTTTCTTTTTTCAAGATTTCTTCTCTAGCAACGATTTCTTGGGCAATGCCACCAACCATTCTCTTGTTGATGATGAGACTTCGCTCCTCATCATGCTCGATGGCCTGCTGAGCAGCTTTTACAAGGTTATCCGTAGCACGTTTCACAGAATTTCCAGCTTGCTATAGTGTGAAAATATTTTTGTATAATCAATTAAAGCACAAAAAATTGGAAGGAAAATAATAGTATGTCAGAGTTTTGAATATGTATTGAACAACTATCATGGAAAATCAAATGACTTCAGATTCATGCTTTTTCTTTCTTATCTGTCTTTTAGAGAAATAATGTGAAATGTAAGTTGGTATGATAAAATAATTTCTGTTATTACCAGTGGTGAATTTCTATGTCTTGTGGTAATACACTTTGAGAGATCTCTGGATACTACAGAACTGTATAAAACACTTATGCGGATTATTTAAATTTCGTTGGGGGCCTCCATGTTTGTGGGAGCTCCTGGCACTTAAATACAAAGTAAATAAACCAGTGGTTATTACTTTTAATTATGCTATGAAAAAATAAGGGTTCATTAAAAAATATAAGATAAAAATTCATCCCTTCCAAAAAGTTCTGTAATCTACAAAAAGCTGGATTGGTAACGCTATATAGGCAGAATCAACATAAATTCGGAAAAGCAAAAAATTTCACAGGGGGGGGGGGGAGATAAATTTTTTTCCCCCGGTATTTGCGAACATTAATATACTTTTATCACAATCATGAAAACACCCGAAATCTGGGAAAATACAGAAATACAATCATGCCTGTTCTAAAGAGTTTTAATGAATCTTTTTTGTTTTAGTTGGCTACAAAGAACAATTCATAGAGCGAAAAATACGAAAATGACATAGATTACGTAACGGCTCTTTCCGTAACCAGACATGAATGTAAAAATATTTTTTTGGAAATATGTTCATAATAGAAGTGGGATTTTTAAAAAAAAAAGAGAAAATGAGTAAAAGTTTTGAAAACACTTGCAGTACTATTAAATAATTGGTAAAAGATAGTTCAACACATTTGATGCTAATTATATTGAATACACAAATAAAAGAATCTTTTTATATTATTATTATAATTAAATACTTGAAGTGAACATTTTACACTATTTACCTGCAGGCGGTGCATGGTTTGAGAATCAGGGTCAGCTTTTACTTTACATGCCACCAACAGCTGCGCCGTTGAACTTGCAACTTGTTTAGCTGAAGAAATGAGTTTTTCTTCTGAAGCATGTCCTTGTACCAATGAGTTTGCAGCTTCAACCAGACTATGGGTAGCAGCTGCAACAAGTTTTGCCTGAAAAAGAAAGTCTCTTTTACTTTTCTATAATTTGGTCAGCAAAATTAAATTAAATTTTGCAATCACTTCTGGAAGCAAAAGATTAAAAGGCAATTCATAAGTGATATTTTTTTTTTCAACATATTTGTCCCTCCTTTTCCAAAATGTGTCACACTTCACCTTGTCCCCTTCCCTCAGCTTGTCACACATCATGCTATATTAACAAATATTGCTACAAAAAATGCTCTGATTTCAACCTAAATATGTGATGTCACACTTATTTTTACCCTTGATCTCATCCCAAACTGTAACAATTTTATAAACTCTCCTCACTCCACAAAGCATGACAGCATCAATAGACGATCCTGATCCCTAAACTTAATTACATCATTTAACCAGTGCTGCAGCTATAAAGGAAGCAGAAGCTATACTGTACGAAAATTTAAAATGTAAGAGAGTGTATGTTGAAACTCTGGCAGAAAGAGGATTTGCACGTCAGAACCGCTGCGAGCCACTACCAGAGGTTCCTCTGACTTCGTCCTGGCAGAAAAAGGATAGGTAACTTTATGCAGAAAGTAGGAATTATTTAAATGCAGAAAGTAGGGATTAAATAGTTATGCTTTTCAGGCAATCCCCCCCCCCCCCCATTTATCTTTAGTGCTTTTGCATCCAAGGCAAACACAGCCTGAACTATAAGGAAATTCAATTGTTACTACAAATTAAGAAATGATGATTGCTGTCTCAGGGGTGATTGTGAGTTCATAAAAAAATACCTGAAAGTTTTAAAGAGAAAATGTTTGTGTGTGTGTGGGGGGGGGGGGATATTTTTTTTTTTAAACCAAAGCTTCTATTACTTAAGCACACCTAATTTTATAATTATACACATGAATTAATTAATTTCTTTTCATAAACAAACACATTTGAATTAGAGCTTCAATTTTTAACTGTTTGATATTTTGATTTTCATAAAAGACCCAGAATTTCACTCCAGAATTTTAAAGTTATGGTTTTTAAAAACAAATAAAAATATATTTCATTTATTTATGTCCTAACTAAAGGTAATAAGCATCAAAAATGAGAAAAATTCGATTCTCATATTGGATGCAAATAGGTTGCATTTTTTTAAATGAAGGCATCAAAATAAAAAAAGATGTAAATAAAATAATTTATTAAAGTAAAAAACTAGAATGGCATCTGAACATTTCTATTTGATGAACATTGTTAATAATTATCGGAAAAATCATCGAAACTTCGAAAAAGAGAAAAAATTCCAGAGGTGGGAAGATGAAAGCATAATTAAAAATATTTTATTTCCGGTATTTTCGAACATGAAAATACCAGAAATCCGGTAAAATACTGGAAAACAATCACCCCTGCTGTCTGTTGACATTTTAACTGAATGCATAAACTAACATTAAATTTAAATTTTAAACAACCCCCGACCCTGATTGCCGATCTCATATTAAAACAAACTTCTCTAATCATAAAGCATTTTAAACCTAAATATATTTACTTGTTTTCGATATTTGAAATTGTTAAAATCAATTACAAGTCCTTTAATAGTTCACAAATAGAAACTGGCAACAAAAACATTTTAAATCATTGAGTTTTCTTTCCTCGTCGGCCAACAATGACAAAGATTTTCAATCCTGTAGATTTAAGCCTTAGCTGCATTTGTTAACAATTACAAGTATTTTATTTGTTAAAAAAATAGAAACTGGCAACTGATAAATATTTTAATAAATTATAAGAGTTTACCTTCCTTGTCTGCCAACAATGAAAATGGTTCCGATAGTGTGAATAAAGGCTAAGCTGAATTTGCTAGGAAACGCTATAAATTCGTGTTCTATAGAACATGGAAGATTCAATTATATCGTATCAGACACAGAAAATTTCGTTTATTTGGTGCTATTGTTTTAAGTTTTAAAATATGTTTTCACTGCTAAAATCCCGAAAAACCTTTTAAAGGTTTTTAATTAATATCTTCGTTAATTAATACCATACGAAGACACAACCTAGCTAAGAACACTCTCGATCAACTCCCCTCTCAAACAATAAAATTTTTTTTTAATCGGTCCATTCCGTTTAGGCTGCAAAGTGCCACAGACAGATACACAGATCGACAGATATACATACAGGTTAAACACATAACCCCCCTTCCTTTGTGTGTCAGGGGTTAAAAATAATGAGCTCCATGCGATGATTGCGAATAACAGAACATTTGTTGTACATTTTATAAACTAAGTAAAAATTTAGAGAAGATAAAAAACATATTCAACATTTGCTGGTTTTTCGCTTTACTGAAATATCGAGCATAAATTAAAAATTCACAACAAGATAAGACTTGAACCTTAAAAAATTTAATTACAAAACAGTTCAATATAAAGATTGCCCAAACTTACTGCAGATATTAAGCCTTCAGACCACTGACCATCATCAGATGTATAAGTAGGGTGAGATCCAATCTGAAATGATAGAATTGTGTGTCAAAAGTTAAAAGGAAAAAAGTGGAGAATGGGGTACTTTCAACAAAGAGCCGTTTACAATTCCACTATACCTTTCCAAGAAGTACAAGCTCTCTTTGCGCAGCAGATGCAGCTTTAACCAATGCTGATGTAGCAGCAGCTATAGATTTAGCTGCTTCTAATATCATTTCATCGAAATTCATTGATTCATCAGTTTCCTGTGATGAAAATTCAGCAAATTATTACAACTTTAAATCTTTTAAATACAAAGCAGAATATATGTATATATATATATATATATATATATATATATACGTATATTAGTGTTTTTTTTAATATTTTTGTTGATCTTAATTTATTTATTGCTATTGCAAATAAAAAATTTCATAGTTGGTGATCACTTTACTTAATTTTTCTATTGCTTCCAAAATAGAAAATAAAAAACATCGCTAAACCAAGTGAAGTAGCCAAATTTTATCGTGCATGATTTTAAGTTTGTATTGTTCTTAGTATGATAAATTTCAGTTTTGATCCATTCAGAAAAGGTCAGTATCCTAAGTTTGGAGAAATCTCTGAAGTCCTAAGATTACCGTAATTTCACTACTATTATAAACCAAATGAAATCACATAAATTTACAATAAAAATATCCAAAGGAACAAAAATGTTTACATTTTAAGAGCTCTTGTTTGTTTCTTAGGTTCCAACTGATACATAAATCTATAATTGAAGTTCATACATTAACAAAATAGTCGTTTTTATCAGACAGTAAAACTAAAAAGATCTCGGGAGACAAATTAAATAAAAAAATCATTTCAACATTATTGGATCAAAGTTACTCATTTTTGGCTACTAATTACGCTGCTTTAGACTCTTCAGAAAAACTATTTTTCACTTAAAATTGATGTCAATAGTTTAAGACACATGAAACAACATGCTAACACTATCAACTATGATGAAATTGTCTGACTCTGCAATTGTTGATAACCAATATCAGGGCACATACAAAATTACAAATTGATCGTTTAACTAGGAGTTGCAAGAAATTATCAGAAGCTAAAAAAAATATTAAACTAACAATGCATAAAATAAAGAATTGAAAATTTCATATAAAATTATCATTAAGTAAAAAGTAAAGGATAAAAAATATTACCAAATGGTTGAACAATCAGCAAATAAGATGTTTCGCACCTCATACATACACATGTCTTCAAAATGCTTCACTTTGTGTTTCGCCTCTAATCTCGTAGAAGACTCCAATGTCTATCAGCATATGTCTGATTCTTGGTTGTAAACAAATTCAACAACCAAGAATATCAAACATATCTAACAGCCACTGAATAGCAGTTTAGAATCGAACATGAGTTCCTATAAGCAAATGAGAAACATACAGCAATTGACACATGCACTTATGACTTACATGATGTTTGCTTATTCGTGGTTTCAAGCTCGCAAGTTTTCTTGCAGCAGCATCGATTGTAAGAGCAGCATGAGATAACTCTGTTTCTGCGATCACCATCGGATCATCTGGATCTTCCCAATCTGATCCTAGAGTAAAGTATGCATTTATTACAATCAAACTATATGTGATAGACAATTTTCACTAATTTCAATATTCTCTGATATCTGAAGCTGGAAATTAAAATCTTTGAGCTTCATATTGCTAAATCCAGATTACAAACCAAATTAACAAGCTAACTACAAATTATTTGAGAAGCAAGTTTTGATACAGTAACCCCTCGTTATATCACTCATTTGGATATATAGTGTTTTTGCTTAGTTTCCCAAAAAAGTAATATTAAAAACAAAAAGGTTGCTATACATTTGACATCAGAGCCAATATTTTGAAAAGTGCCAATTTAAGTTGGAGTTTTCTGATTAAAAATTTTTTTTGCAGAAAAAAATTAATATTGGATTCTAAGTCTAAATTGGGTCTAAATGCAAGAAAATAAAAGGGGGGAGGTCAAGGAAGTTATTTACCCCCTCCTTAGAAGACTCACTTTTAGGCCGTTACAGATCTGATGAGTGTTACAGACCTGATGTTAATATGAGCTACATATTTGAGTTTATGCTTTCAGTCTTCGTTACCATCTCTAAAAATGATATCATTTCCTTGCATTTTTAATATAGAAATAAGATAATTATATTAATCTATATATATTAGCTAAAAAATCAATTTTATTATAAAAAAGAATTTCTTGGAAATAAAAATGAGCGATAAGGTTTTTAGATAAAATAAATTATGAGATCACCAAATCCAAGCTAATAAAACATTTGTTTTGTTTTGAAACAACACACAACTTCAACTTTTTCAACACACAACTCTGCTGCTTGCTTTTCTTTAATTAGTTGCAGGAAATTTAATTTCTTGATCAGAAATTCAAATTTAGCATGCTAGTTATTGCGAAGTTATGAGAAATTGAAGCACCAAAAAAAAAATAAATAAATAAATAAAATAATAATAATTAATTAACTTAATTTCTGTAGTGTCAATTTTTCCTATTTTACTAACTTCTATTGTCAGGTCATACAAACCACAAATGAAGCAATTGTACTAAAACTCATTGCTTTTCATTTTTTAAGAACAAAAATATTCAATATATGGCTAAAACCTATGATTTTTGCTTTTTAATAATTCTGAAACGTGAGAGTATTACGTACTCAGTATCATGTATCATGTATGGTACTCAGTATCATGTGGTATCAGTGCAGGAAATGATTTTGGGAGCCTAAATATGGATCGGAAGTTATTGTTACCGCTCTGATGCGGAACTGAGGGACACGTTTATTTCACATTCCCTAGAAAATCAGTAATTGATTAAAACAAAAACGAAGTAAAATATTAACAAAGGGGTAAAAACAGAATCGATTTTTATGTAAGTGCGTTTTTTTGGGAAGTTAAAGTGCGCTTAAGCTGTTTGCATGCTAAGCTTTGCTACTGGAGACACGTTATCGATTTGATTTTTGAGGTATGAAACAAATATTTTCTGAAGAAAAAAAAAATTCTGATGTTATTTAGATGAAATAAAAGAAAAACCTTATTTTCTTTCTGGGGAAAATTACTTTTTTAACAAGTTATTTAAATACTAGTGATTATTACACAGTGCTTTCATATCATTTTTAAAAATGACTTCACAAACTGAAGCATAACATATTAATCCTACGTTGCCGTAAAAATTACAAACATGCATCTTAGATTTATCTCTTTAGTTTGATGATAGAGATAGTAAAAAAAAAAAAGAGCAAGAAAAAAAAAGTTAATGGCTGTTTGATTTCAATGTTTAATTTCTTGCATTGGTTCAGTGAATGCATTATATTTACTTCTATATATTAGTTCTTTCTTCGATTTAAGATCATAGAGAAATAAAGTTACCTTTTAAGGCTTCAGCACAAGATATAACATCTTGGATCGTATGAGCAATAGTTTTTGATATGGTCAACAGTTGCTCCTTCCCTTCACTGCTTGGCTTTTGAATTACCTTTAAAGTCAATTAACTAATCAGTGAAAATCAGCTGTAAACTATAAATGGATTAAGTAATATAAATTTAAGACTTTTTCTAATGCAATTCCCAAATTGGATTGTAATCAGTTCAAACAAATTTACATAGGAGAATTTATTACTTGCATTAAATGCACCCCAAGATTTGAAGATGCTTTTCCTTCACGTGGGTGTTCTGCTCACAAGGGGAATTTGCCCCTTCTATGCATGTATTGCAACATGTTTCTCAAAACACAATAATTAATTCCATAATTATGCATAGTTTTATATAACTATGCATAATATACTTTCATATTGCATAGTTTTAATATAACAAATACCAATACAAAAGCGACAACCAGAAGACACTGAGCCCAATGAGGCTGGTCTTTGTTAGTTTACCTACACTCAAGGAAGATAAAGAGCCCCCCTAACAGTCCACTAAATATAACACTTGTTTCTTGTAAATTATTTCAAATGCTTGCAACTACCATCCAACTGAAGTAGTATTTTCCCCTAATTTTAACATTAGTATAGGATTTGAAAAGCGTAAAACAATGACTCCTTGTTCTGCCATTTATTCAGAAAGGTAGTCTCTATCCATCAAGATTCTTGATTTTACTTAACATAAAAAAATAAATAATGTTCTCTCTGAATCATTTTTGATCCAGACTATACGTACTTTGTGAGCTTGGAATCAGTCTAAACTAAATGTCCATTTAAAAACTTAATAGCCTTCAGTTGAACCCTTACATTAAATCTTTCTTATGACAAGGAGACCAAACTGAATAACACTTTAAATGAAGTCTTACTAAGCTTCTGTATAAAGGTAAAACCTTTTTAGAGTTATGTAAAACAGGAACATCGATAAATAAGTTTAACTTGTTTTGAACCCAAGTTTTGATTTAACATATACTGATATAATACAATATTTTTCAGCTAACTTATGTCATCTAAAACTAAATACGTAATAAATAACACACATCTCTCTCTCTCTCTCTCTTTTTTTTTCTATTTTTAATGCGTTATTGGCATTAATTCATAAATTTAGTACATCATTGAATACATCATTAGAATTATTTGAAAGAGGGTGAAATAAGATTAATGAAACATAAGGAGAAACTACCACATTAAAAGAATTGCTAAAACTTACAAAATGAAGTGTTTTCAAGAGATCCCAGTAATGAGTTGCACTGTTAGAACCAGTTTTCAAAATTCTGATTTTCAGTTCTTGTGTTTCAGATGTGTATGCTGCAGCCTAAATACAAGCAAAATCCCATATTTATATATATGTGCAAAAATATAACATTGGATTTCTACATAATTATATCACAATGCAAAATTAAATACTAAACAATATTGTTAATGTTAATTCGAAGAGCCAATATTGGTCCATTAAAAACAGGAATTTCAATATTCTTATCATATTAACATATTTCAAAAATTTACTTCATTATTTTTTAATAAATTTATTAAAAGGAAATAATGAGCTTGTGTAGAGTCAGCATAGCCTTTTTTAAGAAAAAATATTTTCCTTTATAAGTATTAATTGAAACTACACATTACCTTAGAAGTCATTAGAAAATCAGATATTGCTTTTCTTCCCATATTGGCAGCAACAATGATATCATCCTGCTTACAGCTGTTGCCAGCTGCAACTGCTCTTGTTGTTGCAATGGTCACTGGTTTAGTAGATCTAATAAGTTCTTCAGCAGTTGCTGATCGCATTGGAGGATCTGCTGATTCATAAGCCTGATTTTGAGAAAACAAAATAACAAAACTAAACATAAGTATTTTTTTCTTTCCGTTTGAACAGCTAAATTATTTAGATTTGGAAAGTGTAACAATTTTAGCTCCATTAAACTTACTTCTCAAATTAACAAAATAAAAGTTGTCAACCAAAAACATTCAAAATTTATTATCTATCCCTTCACATTAAAATAAAGTCGTACCAATGACAGTACTTATTAATGTATGTTTGAAAAAAAAATCATTTTTTGCCATTTTCTATAAAAATGAGAATGTACTGAAGACTTGGGGTTTAAAAGATCAAAAAATACGATTATTTCTACAAGACACATGGCACAAAAGGAAAATCTTAAGAGTAAATGAACAAATCCTCAAATAAATAAAATTGAGAAAAAAAATCAACTAGATTTTGCTTGATATAAATTTTAATTATTTTTAGTGACATAATTTAGCCTTCTGTATCTATTTTACAAATTTCACAGCAGAAAGGAGCTAAACAGATGAACTGTGAAAAAAAAAAGATCTATCCAGAATATTTATTATTTTCTTTTTTGTGCAATAACTATGCACTTCAACTAAGCATCATAATGTTAAGTAATAACTTCCAACCTATAACAGTTAATTTCAGAGCTTGATGTTGGTAATTAAGTAACACTCTTGAAGTTCATATTATACACTAAAACCTTACTATTACATCAACCTCTGAACAATCTACAAAATACAACCTCTGAACAATCGTCAAAATCAGAGAGATGTCTCAACGGAGTTACTCCAAAATCACCAAAATTGAACAACAAAACTTAATGTAATTTATGGTTCCAGGAAATAATAATTCTTCTAATTGGATTCACCAAGAGATTAGACAAAGGCTACTATCATTAAAAAAAATAATTTTTTATTTCACACTAAAATTATTTTTCATTGGGAGTCTTCTATTGATATTTTTTTCTGTATGATTTTACATAAAGGGTTGGAATCTTCTTGCTTAGTTTCTACTGTAGAAGACATTTTTTTCTAAAACACAGATTTAATATAATTCAGTTGAAAGATGTCCTTTTTTTTTCAAATAAAAATGTATTATGTTCCTGAACTTCAGAAACATTATCAAAACTTGTTGCTTTAGCTGAAGAAACAAAATTTCATCATATCAACATGTGTAGCAAAATCTTTTTATTAGCACTTTCATGGCTTAAAAGATTATCCAAAAGAACAAAAAGTGGAAGGTCTTCCAATTCATCACATGGCAATTTTAAATACTTCTGTAGAATAAACAATAACAAGGCTAAAGCATTTACCCGTATTTCCTGCCCAATGGCTTCAATAGTCGATTCAAGAGCTCTGGTACCACGAGAATGCTCATCTTCAACAGATTTCACAGTTTTCAATAATGATGTAACATTTGTCACCATCAGCTGAAATAAAGAGGAAAAAGATATTACTTTACTGGTGCTGTAATCACTGATAGGGATGCACCGATTAATCGGCAGTACCGATTAATCGGCCATAATCGGCCATTTTGCCGATTATTAATAATCGGCAAAATCGGGCCGATTAATCGGCTGAAAAATATTTTTCAGATGTTATTCTTTAAAGTATATTTTCAATAGGAAACTATGATGAATAATTTTATTAACAGTAATAATAATCCTCACAGTTGATATAAAGTTTTTTTTTAATGAATTCTCCTACTTTGAATAAATATACATAGACAGTGATGCAACATTTTTCATGTGACGATAGTTTTCTCCTTAGCACAGTGCTTTCAGATAACCTCTAATTTTCAAAGAATAAAAGTATTGAATTAAATTACTACTGATTACTAAAATATATGAATTAAAAGTACTCCTAAACTGGAGTGTTCACCACACACTCCCCCACCCCTCCTTCTTTTTTTTATACATATTTATTTCCAATTAACATTACTAACACTGTGTTAATAATATTATTGACACTAATATGAAAATTGGTTCTAAGAAATTTGATAAAATATTGAAATTATTTTGTGAAAACCAGGAAAATGGAAAAAAATCTTCTCCCAGAAATAAATTACTCACTATTACTAAACTTGGAATTGTATAAGAGATAAAAAACAGTGATGGTAAAATTGGTAGCAGAAAAACAATTATCCTTATCATTAATCGGCTGATTATCAACAGCCGATTAATCGGTAATCGGCCAATTTGCTTATCGGTGCATCCCTAATCACTGATATGCAATATTAACAGAAGGATACTAATCATTTACACAAATATATGTCAAAGAGAAAGACAGAACTATAAATAGAATTGGAAGAATAATTTGATTATTAAAGAGCTGCACATTTAAAGTAAACCACAGATATCAATACAGTTTTGGTTTAAATATTAAACAACTAGGATATAAAAACGCAGCTAGGAAATGGTTTATGGTCCCACATAATTAGGTTACATGTATAACTACTTTTTGCTTCAAGTAGTAGGATGTAAGAGATATGCCAGCTCCAATGTTAATATTAATGAGCATTTAAGTCTGATATTTACAAAAGCAGGTGTTTTAGTTGAATAAAAGCTGCAATTTCATTCGTGCATGAACTTTAGCTGTTTCTGCTCATGACTGACAAAAACAAGCAGAACATAAATAAATGTAACATAAGAACATTGACAATGAAGTAGTTAACATGTTATTTAAACCTTTTGCATGCCAAATTGATTTTGATGTAATACAAACCATTTCCTTCTTGTTAATGATGACTGGACACGTTTACCAAGTAAATTTTAGAGTATGAAACACTTTAAAACAAAATTATGAGTGTGTTTATGATTTTGTGTTTCAGCTGAAAGGATGTATGAGCAATAATATTTATGCAATAAATCTGCACCTCAGAACCAGACTAATGTTAGTCCATTTTTATAACTTTTCAGGAGAGGACAAAAAAGATTGTTGGATTAACGATAAAACATGGCACTCGTGCTCTTTTAACGCTGCTAAGTAATTGTGAAGGAATTTTTTCACAGAATAACATTCTCATCAGTCGATGCAGAATAATATTCTACATACAATGCAGTAATAAAGTGAAAATCGCCATTTTTTGGACTTACGCTGTTCTGGTTATGAGGTACAGAAACAATATTTTGAAAAAGTAAGTAATACTGAAAGATTTGGCTTCACAAATAAGTTCTGTAATTTTTCCAGGAAAAAAAGGCATTTGTTAAAGTTAGTCGAAATTACAGCCTTCAATATTACTAGATTAAATAAGGAAATACTTTTAAGTATTGACAATAAGTATAAAGGCGTCATTTAACTACAACATATCAAATGAATTTTGAAATATTTTTGCTCATTTTTTTAAGTTTATGTGATAAAAATATATCTCAATTCTGTTCTTTTATTGTGTGTACCAAATTTACGTCAACTCATAGTGGAATTTAAATTTTATTACCTTTAAATAAAATTAAAAACTGAAAACATATAAGGAGTTATTCAAGAAAGTTGATTAATATTTCATAGCATCGTGCAAAAAGAAATGAATCTATATGTTTTAATGAAACTAAGCATTTAAAGAATTTTTGAAATAAAAAATGAAAGGAACCACATTTAATTCTAAAAATTTTGAAATTACATATGATTTTGAAAAAGCAGTAAAAAGCATAATAATTCCATGAAATTAAAAAAATGAAGGAGCAGAAAGTTAATAATAAATAAATAGAAAGTATCAGTAACAAGAAAAAAAAAACAATGTTTTGTGCTGTATTAAACAATAAGACTATACGCTAGACAAAAAGAAATAAAAATATTACACCATTTTGTTTACAAATATGCAAGTGAAAACAAAAGCAGTAAATAAAACAAAAACATATCAGAATCATCCGTGCAAAATCATGGTCAACATGAATTTTTTCTATGAAAAAGATATGCAGTTAGTGCATTTCTTCCCAAAATGTTACGCGTACTTAAATTCAATTACTGAACCCTCAATTTCAGTTTATTTCCCGAATAACTCCTTTTTTCTTTTGAAAAGAATAAGCCATTAACTTGACCAATAAAAAATAAATTAAAATTAAAAAAAAAACAGGTGAAGTTAAAATTAATAAATAAATAAAAGCTTAGTATTTTGAGAATTGCTTATCAATAACATACTGCTCTTTATCAATACTTGTTTTATTATTTACAAACTTTACAACATATATTGTATTGCATGACATAAGGACACATAAATGTTCACAATTTTAAGCAAAAGTAGAAACAATATTATTGCACAGCACTACCTGAAGTATTGAAAATTTAAGAAAAAAAAAAAAAAAAAAAAAACGAAAATATATTGTTCAAAGCTAATACTGAATAGTCAACATTGAGAGACTCAAAATGAGTGTTCAATGTATTCTTGACAAAAGTATGATTTCCTGAAGAAACACTAGAACAGAATATCAAATAAGAAGACTTGAGACTATTTAATGAACAAATAGAGGAGTTGTGTCGATTTCATCAACAGCTTCAGATTGCTCGGACAGCAAGCGAATGAGTTCATCTTCTTGGTCTGACACAAACCATTCATCTGAAGTGCAACTCTCTCGTACTTGTACTTGCACCTGAACCTGTATTGAGACAGAGAACAGAGATGTCATCTACCACTGATGCCGAGAAACTTTTAAAATTAATTATGTTATTAGCTGACGGCATCACATGACATGCACTGAAGCATTTCCATAACATACCATCCTGCAGACTAGCACACAGCCAATCATGCAGAAGTGACATGCGACATCCAGTGATATTTCATCTGTGTTCTCTGCTTCAGAGACATTACATGCAAGAAAGAAATGAAGAATCATGCGCAGAAAAGGGACAAGTGTATAGGTAAGAAGGCAAACACATCAGTTTTGAAACTAACATTTTTTTTTAAACTAATGTATAAATAACAGTAGTAAAAAGAGTGAAGAAAAATTGGGAAATATTACACAGGTAAATTTATGCACAGTACATCACTGCTTTTATATGACAAAATGACAATGTTATCAAGAATGACTTTTAAATTACAGTATGAAATATGGTCATCACAGATATTGTGGACAATGTCACTCCATAAGGGTATTTTTGTAATATATATGGTTATTTTTTTAAAAAATAAATACAATAACTCTTGTTTAATATTAAACTTTTGCATGGTATAACCAGTTCAGTGTGTGATTATGATCCTGATAGATAGTAAGTATAGATTTACGTACCGTAGGATGGGTTAACTTTGGGACTGGGTGGGTAACATTGGGACAATGGGTTAATTTTAGTTTGCAGGATTCCCTGAGGGACACACTGCGTAGGTTCAATCTGCAAACGCATTCTTTGTTTAGTTCTGGACCCTGCCACTACCTGGGGGCAGTTTTCAGAACCAGTTTACTACCACGTTGTGACAGCCAAGTTTTATTTCTTGCCATTGTTTTTCACAAAATTCTTGTTTTGATGAAACTTTCTCTTCTGCCTCAAGAACTGTGAACTTCAGATCACTTTCAAGTACGTATACACAATACCAAACATCTTCTTAAGTATCTTATATAGAATTAACAATGTTATTAAAGTATTTTGTTTTATATAACCCATAAACTAAATTTTCAGCTCTTTACGGGGTAGTTTTGGGACAGCCCCAAAGTTTGTATACTGGGTTTTTTTTACAATAGTTGTTCTTTTTTTTTTTTTTTTTTTTTTCAGCATTGCATTGGACAATAAAATGTCTAGAAATTATAAAAGAGCTCTTGGCACAAGGCCCTACAGTAGGGTGGAGCGAAAAACAAAAATTTTGGAATTTTATTCTGTAATACCCGGCAAAAGCTGTGCATGCGTAAGTATAAAACACATGTGAAATATTACCAAGTTTGAACAACTACTTTAGGGTCCTACCAGGGCTTGAATTTCTATAAAAATACGAAAAAATGTCGATTTTCAAATTTTTTTTGGAAAATATAAATAATCACCATTTTTGTTCCGTAACCATTAACATGCTTCCTTTTAACACTCTTTTCATGCATCTTCAAAATTATTTACATTCTATTCAGTATTAAGTTCGTACATAAATCGTAAAGTTCCGTGAAATTAACTAAAAATTGACTTTTTTTACCATTTTTTGCACATAGCAATAACTCTTCATTTGTAATCCAGATTCCATTTTTTTGCAATGAATGGGCAAAATGCAGCTTCAAGTTGTAAATGCAATCATATTTCGTTACATTAACAGCCCAGAACGCACCACAAGGAGGTAGCTGCATTTCTGGTGTCATTCTGCATTTTCCATCCACCCAGCCATGTTGTTTACATATTTTCAACACAATTATATGGATGCAATTACTTATCTGATGTTAAACAGGTTCCTTTTGAATCTAAGTTTGAAGTTTGACTCATGACTCAGTTTTTGCATTGACGATTGCGAGCATGAAGTTTTTCATTTAAAATTCATATCTTGTCTCTTCCTCCAATAGCAATCTGCCGTTTCACTAACCAGTTTTGAACTCTTAAAACAGTCGTAGTGTAGAAGAGGTGGTATACTTATTGAATCACTGATAAAGTACTATTTGTTTTTGAAAAGTTGTCTTATTAACGTTGCAAGAACTCGGCGGAAGATACCAAAGCTTTAAAAACGGATAAAAGTACTTGATGGACATTGTCAATGTAATACAGAAAGAAAAAAGTGACCGTAAAAGAGACCTTTCAGTCATTAGCTTTCATTAATTCGAGCTAACAGAGTTATGAAGCTGTTGATTTTCAAGCTGAGTTTCTAATGAGATAAAGATACTCGTAAGTTATATCATTAAAAAATACCCTTCTGTATAGTTCAAGAAATTAGAAATTAAAAAAAAGAAAGAAAATCTCCGTAAAAGAAAATTTCCATGGAACTGTAATCACATTAAAAATTACACATTCTATAAAAGTTTAAAACTATAAGAATAATTTGACTGGTCAACGCGTGTTTACTTTCCTCCCATTAATGATGTAAATTAAAAAAATCTCATAGTTTGAACTTCCAAAACTTAATATTGGTCATAAAAGTTCTCATTTAGTTATCAAAGTGTTTTCTGATGTTGTATGCCTTTCCGTAACCCAACTGCTTTACAGTTTGACTATCGTCCACTGCCATGGCCAATTACAAGTTCTCAAAATTAACAAAGCAGGCATTTCTTCGAATCAGCGGTTCCACAAAGAAGAGAAGATCATCAATTAAATGAGTTATAGATTGCGTAACTTTCATTATACATATAATTCCATGTTTCACGGAATTTTTTTTTCTTTTTTTTTAATTTCTAACTTCTTGAACCATTATATTATTCAAAGATATAACTGACGAGTATCTTCATCTCATTAGAAATTCATCTTGAAAATTAACAGATTTATAACTCTGTTAGCTCGAATTAACGAACGCTAATGACTGAAAGATCTTCGATTTTTGATAGTGATTTCAGGGTTACTTTTTTCTTTCTGTATTACATTGACTATGTCTATCAAGTACTTTTACTCGTTTTTTAAATCCGTTTTTAAAGCTTCGATATCTTCCACCGAGGTTCTTGCAACGTTAATAAGTTAACTTTTCAAAAACAAGTTGCACTTTATCAGTGATTCATTAAGTGTACCTCTTCTACACTCCGACTGTTTTAATGGTTTAAAACTGGTTAGGGAGACGGTAGACTGCTATTGAAGGAAAAGACAAGATATGAATTTAAATGAAAAACTTTATGGCTCGCAATCATCAATGCCAAAAACTGAGTCATAAGTCTAACTTCAAACTGCGATTCAAAAGGAGAAACCTGTTTAACATCAGATAGTAATTGCATCCGTATAAATGAGTTGAAAATATGTAAACAACGTGGCTGGGTGGATGGAAAATTCAGAATGACACCCGAAATGCAGCTACCTCCTTATGGTGCATTCTGGTCTGTTAATGTAACGAAATATAATTGAATTTACAACTAAAAGCTGCATTTTGCCCATTCATTGCAAAAAAATAGTATCTGGATTACAAAAGAAGAATTGTTGCTATGTGCAAAAAATGGTAAAAAAAGTCAATTTTTGGTTAATTTCACGGAACTTTACGGTTTATGTACGAATTTTATACTGAATAGAATGTAAATAATTTTGAAGATGCATGAAAAGAGTGTTAAAAGGAAGCATTTAAATGGTATTAGAACAAAAATGGTGATTATTGAAAATTTCTAAAAAATTTTAGAAAATCGACATTTTTTCATATTTTTAGAGAAATTCAAGCCCTGGTAGGACCCTAAAGGAGTTGTTCAAACTTGATAATATTTTACATGTGTTTTGTACTTACGCATGCACAGCTTTTGCCGGGTATTACAGAATAAAATTCCAAAATTTTTGTTTTTCGCTCCACCCTACCCTACAGCAATTACACTAAAGAAAATTTACAAGAGGCTTTACTAGCAATAAAGAACAAGACACTGTCGATCCGAAATGCAATTGGTACACGCTCTTGTATACCAATAATACCTTGTCTTTTCTTAGTTAGATAAGGCACTTATACAGTATTGTGGTGTAATATTGGTACAAAGTCATGTTTCTTGCTATTTCTAATGGAAATAATGCACTGTCCCAATTTTACCCCAATTAGTGGGGTAAGATTGGTACAGTTTAAAATATCTTTTAATAAAATACCCTTGTTCCTAGTGTTATTGTCTTATTATATTTTGTTAGAGGAAGACAGGCTTTACATATTAATAATTTTTTCAGTAACCTAACTTAAAAAATAAAAAAAGAAACAGCGTAAAACTTTGAAAAGTGTCCCAAAGTTACCCCATTTTACGGTAGTATGTGGTATATGATCACTATACATAATCATCAAAGTAAGAAAATTACGTCTGCAAATTGGGCACTTTATTGTATTATTGTTAGCTCAAAAAAGAAAAAATAATAATAATGCCTATGAAGTATTCTGTTTAAAGGCATTTATAAAGTATTGCTCAAAAATATTTGTAGTTAGAAAAGGAATAAGATTGTATATTTATTCAGTTTTTAATTTCCTTTTAGGCATGAAAAATTCATACATTTTAAATTGCATGAATTTGCTGCTTACAGCTGCTTCAAATTAACTTACTGACCTAAACTAATATAGGTAATGTGAAGAAAGATGAAGCAGTTTTAATTTAGGAATTTTATTTCCCAAAATACATAGTATACCATAAGAGGATAGAAACGCATACCTTATTTAAAAACATGATATGTAAACTGAGAGCAAAACTGAAACATTCGCTTTAAGCTTCAATTAAAAATATTGATGAAATGATAAAATTATAATCTAGTTCCAAAGTGTTGATTTTAACATTTAAGTATCCTTCTCATTAATATTATAGTATCAGCAATGAATTCAAGCTAAAAATTGTGATTTTGAGCTTTACTAATACTATAGAAACATAATTTGATATTCATAGTAGAGATGAGTAGATGAATTTGTTACAGTTTATACTAAAAAGAAATAGCAAGAATGCTAGTTTTAGAGTGAAATGGGTAGGAATGAAGTTCACAGCATGTAAAAAGTGTGAGGATATAGTGTGAGGATTTGAGACAATGCACACTATTACATGCAGACTACAAATATTAAGCGTTATCACAATTGTTCTTCTAAGTTTTAACTGGCATTCCACAACAAAATAAAAATATAATAAAGAAAGGATTTATTTTAAAAACAATTCCTTGCATTATATTTTATAATAACTTGGGAGTGGGCAGCTTTGTTGAATTTCTGCTTTGGTAAGAACAAATTTAAACCTAAATTCTTTCCTAAAAATACCTTCCTAGGGAGAAGGGGAAAGCAATCATTTTAAACATTCAATAAAAAAAATTAATTTAAAAAAAAATAAGTATTGATTTTATTTAAAAAAAAATCGCATATGTGAACATCTTACATAAAGTTAGAGAAAAAGAAATATTGAAAGGAGAGAGGAGGGGCATATTTAAAGTATTTCACAGAACTAACGAGAAAAGGACACAGAAAAATAATAATGATACTCAAATATTTAAAAAGGAATTTACACATGTTTAAAAGCAAATAAAATAAATAATTTACACTGAATTGAATTGAACATACTTTAGCTGAATCCCTTAAATGCAACATAGCTCGATCATGGATACTCTTTCCAGATGCAGCTTTGGTTGATTGAATAAGATCCCCTAAGGCAGTGGCCACATCTTTAACAGCATTAATTAGTAATACCTTAATTTTGAAAAAAAAATTAATTATATATACCTACTTAAATAAAATAAATAAATAAATCAGAATGCTTTTTAAAAATACAACTTAAGTTTTCTGAACAAATTTTTAATTATTTCAGTCTAATTGAGCATTTGAATTGAAAAAAAAAAAAAAAAAAAGTGCAGATTTGATGGCAATTTCCCCATTCCAATAACTTATTCAAATTTTTAAGAAGTGCTTATCTATTGAACTTTTTGAATACTTTTGTATTCAGAGGTACAATTACTTATTTGTGACTATATTGTGCTACTTATTTAAGGTTTTATTTTAATATTATTACTTTTACATTTATTTTTACACTAAATTAAGATTATCATTGATATAATTATTAAATCATTGATATAAATCTTAACATTTTCCAAAAATAAAACATGTAATAGACCAACAAAACAAACATATATAAGGAATTCTCCCAAAGTGATACTAACCATGAAACCATGTAATAACATTATAATGAAACAATAGTAGAAATCAAAATTCAAGGAGCATGGTAAAACTTGATCAGGAAGCATAAATTATTTGTTCTTGTCTTCCTGTTATCGAAATACGAGGTCGTAATATCTGCCAAAATTTTAATAAAAGTCACCAAGCTTAGCGATGTTTGATGAGAAATGGAAGACATCTCTAACACACTTTGTAAATAGACATCCTGCTACATCCAGTGATGATACCTTGTACTTCTCTCTTAATCTTTACATTTGGCAACTTTTCGAAATTTTTTCGCAGACTTTAAGACCTTGTACCTCAATAATGGGGAGATAAGGATAAATGATTTATGCACTAAAGAAAATGCTCTACTAAGCTCTCTTGATGGCTACCTATTTATTTTTTTTCATTATTACACAATTCCTATAGTTCCCTGTTAAGTAATGCTCTCTAGAATAGATAATGCGAGGGAAATTTTGTGAACTGCATTTCCTGCAGAATCAATCCACTATTTTTAAGAGACTTCATGCAAGCCATGCATACTTCAATAGTTAATTTCAACAACCACAGCATTGCATTTGTTGTTAATATTGCAATAGTGTTATAGTTCTTTGTAGTTAGTATAACACATTAAATATTTCAATATTGCTCGTTGCCCTATAAAGCTCACATTCTACTTAAAACACACACACAATTAAATTCTAAAATAGAACATTAAGCTTAATAATTATATTCCATTTTACATATAAAAACATAAGGATTATTTATTTACCTGTGCTTCTTGATTGTTTGCTCCCAGTGATGCAGCTCCAAGCTTTACAACCTCAGCTAATTGAATTATGGTAGTAACAGCATTTTGAGCAGCAACAGCTAACTGTTCTTGGCTTGACGCAGCTCCTGCTACAAGTGTTTTAGTGTCTTCGACAAGTGCTTTGGCAGTTTTTAATATATTATCTCTGAAATGTTTCCAGACATAATTAATAAAAGAATACATTCAACAAATCAACAATTTCCTTTAAGAATAAAAGTTAAAACTGCCTCAGATTGTAATTATAACTTTCAAATGTTACACTAAATGCACAGTACACACAAAACGGTAGAATCAGCCACTCAACATTTTGTTGTGTCACGATCAAAAGAGTAACACTTTTTTAGCATGAATCAAGCCTGCCATTTAGATGGGTCAACTGCTTAAATTGACAGACTTTTAAATAACATTCATACTTAGATAACAGGGTGATGCCTCTATCTCCAGCAAAAAGTATGTAACCTTTTCCCACCTTGCTTCATGTGAAAATGGCAAGTTTAGCTCAAAGGATGGGATTTACATAATACTTTGGCTCTTTCATATATGTAGATTTAACTGCTCATATTCAACATAAATATACTAATTTCTCAGATTTAAAAGATACAAAGCTGTATTTATTATTATCAGCACTATTGCACTATTACACTTATTATAAGCAACATTTTAATAAAACTTTTAAAACTAAACAATTAACATAAATTTAAAAAACTAAAAACCAGTTTTTATGAGAAAATGATTTGCATAGATTTTTGTAAACATATGTACCTATGATCAGAAAATGTTTCACTTTCATTTTCAGCATGCAATGTTCCAGCAGTAGCAAACATTATGGTAGTGTCCAAATCACCAATAATGCCACTGACGGTACTGGCTGCATTAATACATGCTTGAGTACCTCGTGAACCAGCTTGTAGAGCCGCAAGCACAAATGAAACCTTGAAATAAAAGAATATACTTATTTAATGAGTTTATTTTGATATTTAAAATGAGAGTATGGAATAAAACAAACACATTTTAAAAATCAATAATAATGAAACATCTTATATTAAAGTTACTTTTTCAGTCACTGTATGAGCATTATCTGAAACATCACGCTGACTGTAAGTGTCTGTGGGATTACTTTGACAGGATCCAGCAGCTTTAGTAAGATCAATGCAAGCAGTCCCTAAATCCTGTACACTACTTCTGATTCTGTTAGCAACCTGTAAAATATATTCGTTCAAATTACCACCAGTTTGCAATTTGAAATTTACAGCAAATAAATTATGCTCCTTCACTAAAAAACTACCAAATGTATTAATGAATCTATTACAATAAACATCCTATCATTTATGTAAAACATTTTAAAGTTAATTTCAAAAATATTGCATTTTGGAGTTGGGAGCTAAAAATAAACTAAACTTACTCATGCCAGGTCTAACATTTTGCGTTTTTTCCCTGGGGATGGGGGTGGGGTGGAGGGAGGATACCCCTGTAAATTTTATAGAAAAACAGCACAAAAAACCCACACCCACTTATGTGTAAAGAGCATTAACTTTTTTTAAGTTGGAAGGGGGCAATTGATTCACCCTGACCACCCTAAATGACTGGCCTGACTTATTTAGATAGAACAAGCAAAAAAAATTTTTTTTTTAAAAAGTAAGTCTAATAAAAGTAAAACTTATTGAAAGACATATTCATTAATTGATTATATAAAATTAACTTTGAAAACATACAATGAAAATTGAACTTCACATCTGATTTAATAGTAGTAACGAGATATTGAAAACTAAAATTTAATGCACTAATAATATTAAACAACTTTTCAAATGTTTTTAGAATTAATACACATAATTACATCTTGATTAGGTGTAGAAGAAATTGCTCCTCTTGTATCAGCTGCAACATTAGCAAATTGGTGCACCAATTTTGCAGCTAAAGGCACTAGTTGGTTAGGATCAGCAACCGATTTCGTGATCTAAATAAATAAAATACTTTGTTAAAGTCCAAAAACATAATATGAACTATACTTAAAAGGATATCATGCAAAGGAAATCCCTTTACCATTTCTTGAGCAAGCCTAGCTATTTCTTTTGAACTAGAAACCATTCGTGTTTGGAAATCGACAAAAGAACTTTCAGATGTATTTATCACTGGCTCTTCCACCTAAAAGAAAATGCATATGAGTAAAATTGTAGAAACACATACCAAAATTTTGCTAGTTAGTTTTCAAATTTGCTGATAAATGAACTAAAGTTAGTGGAGCTTGCTTAGAATTGCATAGTCTTGCATTCATAAATACATATAATCAATTTTAAATGTGTGTACCTACAAACATATGTTTTAGCATTAACTTTCCTTTCATTGTTAGATGAGTTGTATTTCCTGTTTTTTTATCGAGCATTATGTAACAAAAACTTCTTTTAACATGAGAAAAATATCTGGATCCCCCCTTTTTGTGCAAAACATTTTTCACTGAAATTACAATTTAAGTTGGATAATATTTAAAACTACTTTCATCCTGAAATGTGTTTTCACATTTCTTCCACTTTTTCATTTAACAATTTTTAGGGGTAAGTAGCAACTACAGCTGAGGATCTTTTTTTAAGAAGACAACTTACTTTCACAATGGATTTATTAACTGCTTCAACTAGGCCAGTAACCACGCCAGCTTCAGTGGCTGCAATTTCTAATGTTTGTAGTAAATCTTGCAAAGCATCTTTCATTCCATCAGCAGATTCGTCAATTTCACAATGTAAATGCGTTGCCTGAAAATTTTGAACATTTGTATAAAACTTTTATATGAAAAGTATAAATTTATATAGTACTTCAGTGATACTTTGCATAGCTAGCATATTGAACGAAAATTTTAATTAGTCAAAAGGTTTTAAATATTTTCTGATTTGGATAATTACATTGATAATGGTGAAATAAAAATAAAAAATATACATACAGCGCATCCAGAAAGATTAAATTGCAGTTATTTGGTTATTTTTTTTACTATTTATACTTTATAAAGTTTTTATTTTGAAATGCAAATACTGTCTCAACATTTAATGCAATTGACACTATTGTTTTAAAATGCTTTATTGTTATGAAATTTAAAATAATACATACTTTAGGATTTCCTCCAGCTTCTTTTGAAGCATATATTAATTGCAAAGCACATTCAGCTACAGTCTTTGTCTGATCTAGTAATGCCATTTGTCTTTTTGAGTTAAAAGTTTTAGAGGCACTGCCAATAGCATTTTGAACAAGTGGATCGAAAAAGGACGACATTTGTGTGACCTAAAAAACACATTTCCGTTAATATGAAATAATCTGTTACATAATATACATAAAATGTGGGGAAAAAAAATGGGAAAATTTAATAATAAAATATAGCTCAGGTATTAAAAAATAACTTTCTAATTTTTGATCATCAACTATTTTTCAAACACTAGTTTGAAAAATATTCATGCAACTTAATATAAGCACATAGATCATAGATGAAAACTAATACCACCAAAACAAAAATTGACACATGAAATAGTTAACGTATTCGAAATTCAGACACAAACCTAGTTTTACATCCTCCTCAGTCAAGGCGGTGCCTTAACCCTTTCTGCCCCGACGGGACTCAGAAGTCCCACCTATATTAATTTAGTATTGTGAATCCTAAATGGCTGTAATCATGCTGAAGCTTTTAAGTACCACTCCTTGTACCTTGCTAAGAGGCCGGCAGATGGTACCTACAAACGGAAACAGTTTTCTTGGGGCTCAAAGCGTAGGGGGCCTTAGACCCCCAAAATTTTCAAAAGAAATTCACTCGATAAATATGTTTTTTGATATGTTTTCAACTAAAAAAAAACCAAACAAAATTTATAAAAAATCATTAATAAATGAATTCGGGACATAAAGGGTTAACGAAAAATGCACTCAAGGTAAAAAAAATGCATTAATACTACACAGTATATTAGTTCACTTCCTTGTTAGTAGATGATAGTACTAAAAAAAGGTGCTTCATTGTCAGAAATTTATTCATAGCTTGTTTGCAGTCAAAAGAAAAAGCATTTTTTGAACAAAAGAAAATTATTTGCATCGAGAAAGCATTAACATGGGGAACTGTCTATTTTTAGTCATTTTTATATTAAAAAGGTATTAAATATGCTGCTGACTGCCATAAATTCCGTGTTCTTTCATTAGATTATTAATTTTGCTCTCAAATCTTCTTTTTTCTGATTTCGAACACTTATTATTTCCGTGATGCTCCTAAAGGAGACAATTTTTTCAAAATCAAAGTTTGTCTTGAGTCTGAGAGGGATATATATTTATAAACAGTAATTAAAAAATAATAATGAATAAGTAAATACAAAATTAAGTGAGTTATCTGACAATACCAATCAGAAAAATTTTTGCACAAGTTTTTTCCTCAGAAAAAACTGAACATACTACTGACCGTAGATTCAAAAATGATATGCATTCCATGTCATGTACTATTTAACCCTTTGGAGCCGGGCGGTACACATGTTGTACCATAAGTCTTTTTTCGTTAAAGGACGGGATTATAATTTTCATTCGAACCCTTTGGAGCCGGGGATTTTTTCAAGGTTTCATACGTCTGGTACGACAGTTTACACCTTCTCTTTTCAATGGAAAAGAAATCTGTGGTTCAACTGTCGTACTAACTGGATCGAAAGAAAAATTTCTATATGAACAGCCCGGATCCAAAAGGTTAATAAAGTTACGAACGAAAAGGCATTTTTTAAGTAATGCTGAAGATGAATTTTACTGTTAGATTCTAACTCATCTAAATGAAATTACAATTTCCTTTCATTAAAAAACAAATAAATGAATAGAAAAAAAAATCTTATATGGTCTTCAGTTAAAAATCAAGAAAATCTTTTTACAAAAATCTCTATTCTTTGAGGGTGCTATACTAGCAATCTTTAAAGTATAATGCAGCACACTGGTATATTTCATAAAACTTTTTTGCGGATCGATAACTTTTATAGGATGAGGAAATTGATAAGGAACTATATTAATGACATGTACAGGAATACTTACAAAATTTACTTCACATAATATAAATTTACTAAGAACTTATAACTACTACTAAGTACTATTAAAATAAAACAATTTTTATCCATAAAGTTAAACAATATTAATACAATATTAAATGGGAAAGATGAGATGGGAAGGTTTGCCCAATTTGTAGTTTATAAGATAAGTAGAGTAACTTGACATGGAGGATATTAATATAATTTCTACACTTTATTTCTACTATACTTGAAGCAAGTCATGAAAAAGGGAAGTGGTTTCTTCAATGCAATTTCTGACACTGAAGCACATTCTGCTTTTGCCATCCAATTAATATAAATAAATAAAGGAGCAGAAATTATGAAAAAAAATTCTTAGCCTTCGACTAGAAGCAAACTTTAGCTTTTTCTTTTCAAAAACAATGACAGATTTTTTGTAGGATGAATGGTTTTGCTCTTTTTTTTTTTTTTTTTGCATTTTTGCATTGACTTTTTTCAATTGGAAGGAAAAATTAGAAATATTCTTTCAATTTGGTTATAATACTTCAATTGCAAGAACTTAAATTTAGAAATATATTAATAAATATAAATACAATCGACAGATAATCAAAGTTATGTTTTGTATATATTTTATTAGTAAAATCATGGATAGTTTTCTTTTTAGAACATCAGATCTGGTGAAGATTTTACAAAAAAAAAAAAAACGTTTTTTGAAATAAATCTAACAGTAAAATTCATACATGGTAGCAATAACTCACAAATTGTAATTAAATTCTAACTTAAGAAGATATATTTTAATTTAAATATTGCTGAATTTGGAGATTCTCAGATTTCTCTATGACTTTTATTAGACTTGAGTCGTTTAAATGCTTGGGATTTGCATCCATGCATGCATCCCCCATATTCGCACACACACCTATCCCATATATGTATTTCATTATGAGATTTAAATTTTAGTTGCTGTTATTCCCTTTATTTAAACCATTAGATGAGGATGATGAGGTTATTAATTTATTTGCAATTATTTGATTATTACTGAAAATTTTTTACTTATCCCACATATTCTATTAATCTTACATTCCCGTACATATGTATAGATTTATTTATTTATTCTTATACTTTAGAATGTAATTATATACACTATTTTTAAGGACTAAATGCCACGCAGAATTAAATTATAAAACATTGTACAAAACTTCACTAAAGTTGTATAATTCATACCTTTAAAATTTCATTCATCAATGGTAAGCTACAAGAACAAACTTTTGCTATAATTTATATGTACATTTTTGAACAACAAAATAAATTATCCTAAGACAAATAACCCCTTAAAAACTTGCATCAATCAACAATGTTTAAAATCATTAAGGGGGAAAAAAAACTTTTACATTAATAATACTTAGAACCACAAAAAAACTTAGGATTAAAAACCTTGCTTGATGAAGACCTTCAAAACTAAGAGAAAATTCCATAATAACTTTTAAAAAAAATCTTGATTATAAAGTCAGTTTTAGAATTCCTTCTTTTATGGTACTAATAAGAACTACTACACTACAAAAATCTTATCTACTTAAACATTATGATATCAAAGTAGATAATGCAAGAATTATTTCCATTAACCAATTTAAAATACAAAATATTCTCATAGGAAAAAGTTCCAAAGCCACTGTAAAAACACATACACGCATAATTAAGTTAAATTGCAGTTAAAAAATAAATAAAATTGAAAATGAAATGACTTAACTTTTAAAATAGATTGAAAAATTAAAACTACACAGATTTTTAAGTACAGAAATCAATATACTTATCCAGGTGGGCCATTTATATGACAGTAATAACTATATGTTAAGGCATGTTGCACATTTAGAATGTATTATAAAATTCAATCTTTGAAAAGAAATCAACTAATTTACTGAAAATTTTATACTTTTTAACTGAAATTGTCATTTAACAAAAAATGTTTTAAGTCGAATAATTACCAATAAAAATTTTTAGAAAAGGAAACAAAAATACTTTTGTCATTAACTCGTTCAACCCTCAAGAAGAATTTTTATTGAAAAAAAAAGAACACTTACCAAATGACCCAATTTTTCTGCTTCACTTTTAGCTGCATTTCTAACTGGATCTATTCTGTCTAGTATTTCAGAAGCACTTGTCTCCATTTGTTCTTGATAACCCTAAAAATTGAAGGAAAAAAAAAATCTTACCAAAGGCACAACTAAAATTCAAAAACCTCACAATTGCTTAATTTCTTCATAGAAAAACTGTAGTAAATTTTTACTTAGGAAAAAAAAATCACAAAACAACAAAAACTCTTAATTTTTTTATGAAGCTATAATAACATTTGAATACCTTTAAGCTATATTCAGTCCTGGGTGCCAGATTCTGGCTAATGATACTCAGTGATGCTCTGTCTAATTCATTGATACAGGCGCTCAATTTTTCTATGGCAGCATCACATTCCTTTTGACCAGGTGCTTTCAATCTGTAACAATAAATGTACTTTAAAGGTCCTTTAAAAAAAATCTTAGAAATGCTCCACACACATAAAAGAATGTTTGCCATGATAGTATTCCTTTCCTTTCTACTGAGTGTTAGATTTTAACCCCATGGGGTTGGAGTGCCTCACTGGAAAATCAGTGAAAACTTACTTTCAATTCTTAAATTTTTTTCTCACAGCTCTTCACATACACTCAAATATTTATAAAATCTAAGCATGTTTACAATGCGTACAAATGATAGTTAAATGAAATGTTATTCCTTAAAGCAATGCATCATACATTAGAGCAAAAAGGCAATATTGATTGCAGGAAACAGCTGGTGAAGGTAAAATAGAACACAATTGGATGTACTAAAAACGGAACAGAGCTAAGTCAAATTTTTTCATGCCTCAACAGCATTTTGAACCTATATGGACTTCTCTAAGAAAATTTTCTGGACTGAAACATCAAACATAAAATCTCAAAATCATTTCTTCAAAAGCTTTCATGTGTATCAGCATCAACAAATTGTGAATGCCTTTGCAAGCATTTGCAGCTAGTCAGTTGGAAACCTCTGATCTACTTGCACTCCTGCAGAACTGTTACTTCATGGTAGGGTGTGTTTTAGATCAAAGCAAATAATTGCACATTTTAGTTTACAAAAAAAATATTTTTACTTCATTACTTTGCTAATTTAGGATGCCATTGAAAAATCAAGCTATTATACAATTTTGCGGCAAAGAACAACCACCACTAATTACAGCTCGGTTCAGGGATGCACTCAATCAGTTTATAGTGCTAATTAAAATAGTCAAGTCTTTAATCAATAATTTAGAAGTAGTTTCAGTAGGTTATGATGGCAGTTATCAACAACTAACCATTAGTGTCTAGAGATTGCAAAGACAAGCTATAAAATAAAGGAGTGCACAACTAGACGCTGTTGGGTCCTCTCAGATTAAACTGATTGGCCCAATCCAGGCAATACCTTGGTTCAATTTATAGGTTAGTTTGTTTAACCCATACTTTCATAAATTTGTGCGACCTGTATCCCCTTTAGTTCAAATGAGGTTCTACTGTATTAATAAATCATATTTTTATTACTCAGTACATAGAGTGTATAATATTTAACCAAGACTTTCTTTGTATGCATATGTGTGTGCATTTACAAGGAAAGAATCATGTGGAGAAATGCAAATAGCAGATAAATCTAGCTACAGAGAAGAGATTTCAGTTTTTAAGAAAAGAATACTAACTTGATTGATGAAACCAGTCTCTTAATAGAGTCGGAAATATTTGTACTGTGGTTGGCTAAAGTCTGCCATGATGGAGGATCTTTTGGATTAACTGCTAGGGATTTGGCGGACTGCAACATATTGCAAGAGCCATCAATTATGCTTTTACCAGCTGAGGTAATTGGCTCTTGAGCAGCTCTTGCCTACAATGAGAAAAAACATATTTTTAATAACTGCAAAACTAACTTTGATCATTTCAACTTAAATTGTTCTTTTAAAAAATGGATACCAATGTCTCAATCTTTGATAGGATAGTTGTATCATTAACTATAATTTATTTTAATCCAGCAACTAGTTCTTATAAAATTGCATATCATTTTTTTTAAAAAGTTCAAAGATGATACAGTTAAAACAAAATAATGATAGACAGATAAAAATGCAGAGTTAAAAGGTTCAGCTTTTCTGCGTGAAACACCATTTGAAATTATGGCTCATGAATAATGAACAAAATTTTTTATATAAATGATCAGGCAAAAATAATTTTCTTTGTAGTTAACTGCTTTACATCTCCTTATCAATATTTGGATTCCTGGCTCAAAAAGCTTATAAATGATGCATATAATACATCAAAACGTGGAACAGCAAAACTTCACACTAACAGTAAAATTTCAAATTGGTCAAACACAATCATCATAAGCTTATAAGGAACACATTATCAGAAGCTTAACAGTAAAAGATAAGTACTATTTTTTCAAAAGAAAGCTGATTTTACCTTCGGGCTTATCTTGGCTGGTATGCTTGCAAAATCAGGAGAACTAGCAAATGTTGTAAGATTGTCTACAGCTTCAATTAGAGGTCTAACAGCTGCAGATATATTTTGTCTATTTTTGTCTGTTGGTTCTTGATCAATAGCCTGAAATATTTTTTTACATAAAACATCTCCACAAAATGAGTATTTTTACAATGCAAAATAATTGTGTGAATTCTAAACTAAAATGCTTACTGTATTTCAAAAACTTAATAATCAGAATCAGACACGTAGCATATAACTAAATCACTATAAAATTGAAAATTTTAATGCATCCACTTAAAAATGAATAGCTTGACCCAGCATGGATTACTAAAGCCCTAGTGGAAACACACACAACCAAACAAACCAGTCAGCTTAATATATCACATGATCAATCTAAAGGGGGAAAAAAAGAAAAAGAAAAAAGAAGAGAAGGCAGCACTACCAGCCCTGATATAGGGGATAGGATACAGGAATTTAGTGTAAGATGCCAAGTACTAGATAATTTGCGAGCACTTCCACTTCGAAGGTAAAATAAACCAAATGAGTTGTATTAAAATATTATGAGACAGATAATAAGTAAAATTGTTCTTGACTTCTCTGTTAAATAAAATCACTTACAGTTTTTCCATATTCCACGCATGAAAATAATTTACAAAATAAAATGAAATCCTTCAACAAAATGAACACTTAATATTTCTTCAAACACATAAATAACCTGTAGAGAAAATTACAACGTTAAGGAGGCACAAATAAGCAGAAATACTGCAGACACGTGTTTCGGCATTACAAGGAACGCTTTTTTTAATGCAAAAAAAATTTTGAGCATCCATAAGCTCAAAAATTTTTTTGCATTGAAAAAGGCGTTCCTTGTAACGCCGATACACGTGTCTGCAGTATCCCTGATTATTTGTGCCTCCTTAATGTTGTAATTTTCTCTACATCAATAGCACAAAGGTATTTGTTAACTTTACATAAATAATCATTTATGATAGATTTACTGTATTTTTCACCGTATAAGACGCACCCAATTTTAAATTAAATCCCCCAATTTTAATTAGTCTTAAATTTATGCTGCTTAAATTATTATCTTAAATTAATCTTAAATTTTTCACCGTATAAAACGGTGCGTCTTATACGGCGAAAAATACGGTAATCTATCAAAAACTTTTTTTAGCACATTTAAGGTAAAGGTACTTATTTCTTGTACTGAATCTATGGCAGACACCTATTATTTAATCAATCAAAAACAGGGAAAACTTTTTAAGCTGGTACCACTTCAAAATTCCATCCAAATTCTAAATAATGGTACTTCTGTGCTTTTAATTACATAAATAATTGGTATCAGATTCAGCTTCAGTGTAGTATAAGAAACCCAAACTACATGAAACGATATACTAAGAATTAAATGAGTAAAATAGAAGAAATTACTTTTATTTCTATAACTAGTTTTGCTGTAGCATTTGCAACATCTTTAGCGGACTGAACAAAATGACGCTTAGCAACAGGATTTGAAGTTTTGGAAGAAGCAACTCTGCAAGAATTACATAAGGCAGATGTGTGTTTGGCAATTACTGTAGCAATTGAAAGAATCTGCAAGAGAACATTTTGTTTTAATAATCATGAATAAATAATCCTAACAATAAAGCAAAAAACAAATTCACTTTTAATAATTGAAGTTCCAGAAAAGGTTCTTTTCACAGAATTTGAAGAACAAAAAAAGCAATTTAATTCCAATTCAAAGATTAACATATTCATTAACCTCCACAATAGAGCCTATGAGACAACGGGAGGCACCTGCTTTTCCTGGAATTTTTGAAAACTCTAATAGCAGCAATTCTTAGTAATCCTTTGAAACTTTGCCTTGTTTGGTGGTTGTTTTCTATTTAAAAAATAGTTTTAGTAATAAGAGTTGCAAAGCAGCCTTTTGCTATAAAAAAAAGAAAAGAGCATCTATTCAGCTGTCTACCAACCAATTAGGTGTGTCAGTGAAAATATGAAGAAATAATACATTTTTTTTGCTACATTTTTAAGAATGAATACAAATTGAAGCTAAATATCTGCTAATGTAGCCATTTTTTGTTTTATCCTATGAATGATGCCATAACGAGCAGGTCAGTCATTTCAACTTTATCCAAGGCGGGTCAAAGACCCTGATATACTTAACACTCGATACATATTATAAATAAAAAACAACAAAAATCACACAAAACATTTATTGAAAAACAACACTTATTAATAACACACAAAAAACAGAGGGAACTATAGCCCCTCCTGTTGCCTAAATGACCGTTCAAACAATTCACTTAAAAAAATTGTATATAGACTCTACTATACATATAATTCATACAATATATGTGTTTAGGAAAAAAAAGATCACACTAACATACCTGTGGCTGATTGCAAGCGGAGCTTACTAACTGTTGACAGGAAGATTGTATAGCTTGATTTGCTCGAGCAAACTGAGCAACATCCACAAGTCCCACTTTCCCACTAACAGTTGATGGATCTGAAACACCAACAAGGTAGGCTGCCTAAGAGGGAATAGAAAAATCTTGTTATTTTTACTGAAGCGTCAATTTAAATGTTTTTCGGTAAAGCATACAATGACAGGATTGCTATTCATGTGGTGAAAAAAGGCTGGTACATATATTTTTGGAAACAGTAATTGAAAAACCAACAACAATTACATTGTTAATTACAAGCAATATATCGACAGCCCGGTTTTTTCAATCCAGGCTGCAGTTAAATATCTGCAATCTCTGACTATCATAACCATTCTGTCCAGTAATTTATAACATACATTACTAATTCTGGGCAGCAATGTTTTTTACTGAATTTCAAAAGCACAAATGAAAATAAGCAAAAGATTACTTACCATTTATTTTGCAGATTTTTAAAATGATGGAATTTTTTAACAAATTTTAAGATGCGATCGAGTTCTACTGTAATTTATCTTAATTGTAGATACTTTTAATAAAACTAACCCTAAGTAGAATGAAAATCATTTTAGCAACACAACTACAATCTAAAAAAATTTTTGTTATTGTTACCACGTTATTTAAGTTGTTGACAATTTTTGAAATTTAATTGATTTGTAAAACGTGTTTGCCAAGGTGCGGAATAAATTTAGCATTTTATAACTTTGTTATATTTTATTTTAATCAGAATTAAATATGTATGAGGGAGTAACATTCAAACAGCCCACTGATTTAGCTTTTACAAGGTCACAAATATGTGTGAATTTACTTTCAAACTATAGTTATAAAAATACAAATGCAGTACAAAGTACACATATAAAACTAAAAATGCTTGAGAACATCTCACATTGTGTGCAATATATTTTTTGTCACTTGTGCAACTTAGATTGATCAATACCCTACTAGGCTCTTCAAAGAAACTGTTCTTATCTCAGCCATCTCATTGTGTATTCTTTTTTATGTTGAAACTGATAACAATAAAACCAGAACTGTTGAGAGAAAAGGTGGTCCCCTTGCCAATTTGGTAACGGGATTCCCACTCCCATGAAATATATAAAAGTTGTATTGCTAAAATCATGCTCTTGAAGGGTCGGGTCCTTTGTTTCTAAATAGGTCAATCTCTTGTTGGCTCTTAATAAGATTTACTTTAGTGCTAATATTTAAAAAAGTGCCAATTTGAGTCCCAAGTGAATTTTCACTAGTATTTCAATAACTAGTTAAAAAAATAATTTTCCCCAGAAAGAAGATAAGTTTTGCTTTCATTTCATCTAATAACATCAGAAAAAAAATTTTTTTTCTTCAGAAAATATTGTTTTTATACATCAAAAATCAGATCGGTAACGTGTCCCAAGTAGTAAAGCTTAGCATGCAAACAGGTCATGCGCCCTTTCTAACTTCCCCAAAAAACGCACTTGCACAAAAAGCGATTCTATTTTTACCCCTTTGTTAATATTTTACTTCATTTTTGTTTTAATCGATTCCTGATTTTCTAGCCGATGCGAAATAAGCGTGTCCCTAGTTCCGCTGTCAGAGCGGTAACAATAACTTCCGATCTATGTTTAGGCTTCCAAAATCATTTCCTGCAGCTATACCACGTGATACTGAGTACCTGGTGGGATGTTTTATCGCATCGTAATAAAAAATTTGCATTTCTGCGCATCGTAATTAAAAATTTGCATTTCTGCATCTAAAATTGTAGGTAAGATTTTTTAAAGTGATTTTATAAAATGTGTGTCATTTAAGTCTTTAGATCAGTAACACGCGCTAAAATGCGCAGTTTTTATTATTTTAAAAATTATTTTATATATAAGTATAGTCCTTTATTACAAGTGAAAAAACCACGTGTTTGATTTTGGTTTAGCGCGATCGACTCGGAAATAAAAAAAAAAACTTTGTCAGTTTGTCAGATCGGTAACAGTTAGAGCGGTAACATTGAAAAACAGCGAATATGTTACCAAACTAATTCTCACGTTTCAGAATTATTAAAAAGCAAAAATCATAGGTTTTAGTCATACATTGAATATTTTTGTTCTTAAAAAATAAAAAGCAATGTGTTTTCGTACAATTTCTTCATTTGTGGTTTGTATGACCTAACAATAGAAGTTAGTAAAATAAGAAAAATTGACGCCGCAGAAATTAAGTTAATTAATTATTATTTTATTGATTTATTTTATTTATTTATTTATTTTTTTTTTCTTTTGGTGCTTCAATTTTTCATAACTTCACTAAATAACTAGATAATAACTAGCATGCTAAATTTGAATTTCTGATCAAGAATTTAAATTTCCTGCAACTAATTAAAGAAAAGCAAGCAGCAGAGTTGTGTATTGAAAAAGTTGAAGTTGTGTGTTGTTTCAAAACAAAACAAATGTTTTATGAGCTTGGATTTGGTAATCTTATAATTTATTTTGTCTAAAAACCTTATCGCTAATTTTTATTTCCAAGAAATGCTTTTTTATAATGAAATTTGATTTTTTAGCTAATATATATATTTTAATACAATTATCTTAATTCTAAGTTAAAAATGCAAGGACATGATATCATTTTTAGAGATGTTAACGAAGACTGAAAGCATAAACTCAAATATGTAGCTCATATTAACATCAGATCTGTAACACTCATCAGATCTGTAACTGCTTAAAAATGAGTAATCTAAGGAGGGGGTAAATAACTTCCTCGACCTCCCCCCTTTTATTTTCTTGCATTTAGACCCAATTTAGACTTAGAATCCAATATTAATTTTTTTCTGCAAAAAATTTTTTTATCAGAAAACTCCTTCAAATTGGCACTTTTCTAAATATTGGCTCTTTACTCTCACGTGCCTGATTTTCCTCAAAATTTCTTTTGATATTGAGTTTTTAACATTCCCATAAGGAAAGAAATTCCTTTACAAATTAGTACCCACTAAACAATTTTAAACATTTTTATCACCCACCAAAAACAGCAAAGACTTTTAAATTGAGATACATAACTTCTACAGAAACGACTGAACTGATAAGCAAGTGCGATTGATTACACAAGTCTGCAACCAAAAAACTGCATGGGATTTTTTGAGTTTTTTATGTTTTGAGTGTGCTGAATTCGAAAATGACCTCCATTTTTATCCATCACGTACAGTTTTTTCTCAAAACCTGTGTACTAAGTTGTGGTAATGTACGATTTTACCTCATATAACTGAAAAAATAATATACTAATTTATGATTAAAAAAATTTGTTTACAACAAATAGTTTTTCTTATTTGTTTCTCAGATGTGAAAAGAGTACCCACAGTTGTAAAAACTGAAAAATAAAAAAAGAGAGAGAGAGAGAGCAAGTTTAGGGGTTTGAAAGGGGTAAGTGCAAACCCAACTGCTACACTCGCCTACAGAGTCAAAGTGATGAGGTTATTTAAGCATGTTGCACTGAGTTTTTTTTTTTTCAGGGGAATATTCAGGATTTAATCAAAATAAGGGTGAGAGAAAAATAAAGATAAGAATTGTAAGGGGATTTTTTTTTTAAATTTCTTTTACTTTGTTTTTCGTTGGATTCGTTTATTAAAAGTGTTGGTTTGTGTTGATGTTTCTTTCTTTTTAATTTATTCCCCTTAAATAAAATCCGAACAAGCAAAAATGCTGCCATGGTGCATTTCCTTAATCAAGATGACTCCCCTTTTTAAAATAGAACCTCCTAAAGGTGCTAGCTGCTAGTCGCGCCTTTCCAGGCCGGCAAGTATAAAGTTGATCATGAAAAAGGTTCTTTTTTCACCTCTTCACATTAAATTAGAACTGATGAAGCAATTTTTCAAGTCTTCGTCAAAAGTCGGAGACTTTTTCAAATATGTTTGTTCGAACAATTTGAAATTGTCCGAGGTTAAATTAAAAGAGCTAATATTCACTTGACCTGACGTACGCAAACTTTTATCTGAACCATTGTTTTTTGAATCAATGAATGAAATTGAAAAATAAGCCTGGAAAACATTCAAGGATGTTGTACAAAAGTTTTTAAGAAGTAACAAAAACTCTGGCTATAAAAAAAATCGTCAAGTGGATTTCGGCTGCATTCGAAGCTCAGCACTGCAGCATGAGTTGTAAAGTCCATTTTCTACATTTACATGTAGACTGTTTTCCCGAAAATCTTGGTGGCTTTAGTGAGGCACATTGTGAAAGATTTCTTCAAGATGTGAAAGGCATAGGGAGACGTTACCAATTGAGATGGGACGTAAATCTGATGTCAGACTACTGCTGGATACTCAAGCTAGAACCATCGAATTCCAACCAGCGAAAGCGCACAATTAGGAGCATCAGTGAAAAGAAAAAACGGTTTTACCATGAAAAGGAGTAAACACTAAATGTGATCCACTTTTTAAAATGTGTTGTAATGAGCAAAACAATTTTACGGCTTTTTTTCCGACAAGTACAAGGTTTTCTTTTTAACTTTTGTTTTTTGGTTTTGGCACTTGAAGCCCTCACGTGTTGCAAAAAATCTGTACGTGATAGAAAAAAATGTAGCTCATATTTGGAATCAGCACACCGAAAAACGTTAAAATCAGTCAAAACATTCCATCCATCTGTTTGATTTTTTTTTTTTTTTTGCAGACCTGTGTTATTTTACTATGAAGAACTCCAGTAAACATTAACTAGTATTCTGTATAAATACATACAAGCCCATCCTTTCTAATTTTTTCGGACAGTAAGGGGTGTAAAGTGTATATACTCAATGCAAATTTTATCATAAAACAACAAAATCAACCCCACTTATGTATGACTACAATACTTTTCTCAAAACCAATTGTGGGGGCAATGGTAACTTCCTGACCCCCCCCCCCTCCCCCTCAAACAACGAACCTGAATACATAGTCAAATATTTCAAACATAAAATTCATCAATAGAGCAAAATGTTTATACAAAATACGAAGTAATCAGCTGAAATAAAAACATGAAAATAAACACCTGAGCGGAAGCTTCAATAAGTCCACAAACAGCACCAGATACATCATTAACTGCTTCAGCAAAATTTTCATGCTCATTCTTTTTAGCAGAATTGGCAATTCCAGTCATAGCATCTCCCAAATTCTAAAAGTAAAAATATAATCAGAACAATGTAAAACATAGTTAAAGTTCAAGAAAGTCAATTAGGCAAAATAAACTACCTTTGAATTTTCAGTGACGGCATCAAGGCAATCATAATAACTCAAATCATTAATGGGTTCATTTGGATTATCCAATATTGGCCGCATACTCTAAATCAAATGAAAATCACAAATCAATCAACAATAATGCTTGACATAACAGTCATACAACTGGCAGTTACAAAATATTGTTAATGCATGCAATATTATCACTAGAGGGTATAGCTAAATAAATATCTTAATTGCACTTGAGTGTCTTCCAAAATATGTTAAAAGCATTCTATTAGAACATCAATTCATTCTTTCAATGGTGTTAAATGAATGAAGCCATGGGTTTTTCAATAGCTTGATTTATTTTTGTTACTTTGTCAAATCTTATTTCTTTAATTATGTGCTATGTGTACCGGCAAACCTAGTCATGGCCTCATCCTCTCAACTTCAATTCGTTTACTTATTTATTTCTGGGACAAAAAAATTCAAACGGTCTTGTCTAATTTGATAGAGAAAAAAATACTTTTGCTACAATATTGAAGCATTTTTACACAAAAATATCCATTTCAGTAAGAAATTTTTCTTTTAGAAAAGAATGTTTTTAAACTTTATTTTCAGAAACAATTTCGGAAAATGTTGCTTAAATAGAGAAAGTTAGCCACATCAAGGTATGCATTAGAATCCCTTCAGATGAGCTTTTCAAAAATTCTTTAATAAGAACTGACAGTGGAATGCTTCTAATTCGTCAGCTAAATCACTAAAAGTTTCAGTAACAAAATCAAAAGCCATGTATCTTAAACTAATTTTTAATTGTACAGTGGAACCTTATTCATCTGGATCTCCAGCTAATACTGATTAAATTTGCAGTTTTTAAAATTTTTATGTTCACTTAAAAAATAGTTTTAAATAATGATAGCTTTTGAAGTTTTCATCTTGTTTTTTAAGAAACTAGTATGAGATAATGTTTATGAAAAGAAAGATAAATTTAAAGTCCTAAAATTGACACAAAAGTAAAATCAACCTAGGCAGAAAAGCCAGTCTTTAATATAACTCATTTAACAAACTTAAACAGCTTACCTGTATATTCCTAATAGCATTATCACATTCTTTTTGACCAGGTGATGCATAAGTACAGATATTGATTAAATTGTTTATACTTTCTGTGACAGATCTAAAAAATTCAAACATAAAATAATGCTCAAAATGTTTGACAAAATCACACTAAATTCATTTTCAAGAAAAGTGTTCTCTCACTCTAAGTTTTCTATTGTAATGTCTTCAGTTATTTTACAGATATTGAGAGTTAAATTTTCAAATTTGACAAAAATTACCACTGTGAAATTCTCTTAGTTTTTGCTAACTTTTTACTCAAAACAAACGAAAACCTTTGAAAGTAGATCAAAACGTATTTATCAAGCACTTACAGTCAATCTTAATAAGAAACAAATTGGAAAGCTTTAATGCATATAATTGAAAAGTTGAAATTTTGCTCAAAACCTGAATTAACATCAGAAGGTGTCTGCTATTATAACTTTAAAATTTTATCACAAAATGTTATGTTAACAATGAATTGCCAAAGTATATCAGAATTACCTTGCAGCAGCTGCAAGCTGATTTTTCGCATTAGGTGCCGTTGGGTCAGCTGCAACGGATTTCGCAGCTACAAGGAGCTTACTGGATACCATTGACACATTCTTAAGGCTAACCACCATAGAGCCACGGATTTCTGTATCCTGAAATAATTTGAAATATTGCAAAAACAAAAATATTAGTATGGTAGCTTATTTTTTTCAAAGAAAAAACTAGATAACAAACATTATCAGGAATTTAAATATGACAGAACTGTTAAGAAGCAAATAGTCATTTCATGCATAGCATGTATCAAATTTTTAACAGAGAACAAAACATATTCAAAAGATTATACCAACATGTAGGGATGCACCGATAAGCAATTTGGCTGATTACCGATTAATCGGCTAATAATAATCGGCCGATTAATCGGTAGAGCCGATTAATAATTAGGATTATTATTTTTAATTTTATAAATTTCACCCTCACTTTTTCCCCCCTTTCTTTTGTAATTCCGATTTCAGAAATAGCAACTCATTTATTCCTGAGAGAAGATTTGTTTTTCTCCATTTTTCCAATTTTCTCAAAATATATAATTTCAAAATTTTAGCAGATTTCTTTGAACTAATTATCATATTTTTGTGAATAAAATTGTATTAAGAGCCTAGACATGAAAATTGTTTTAAAAAATTAGGGGGAAGCTGTGGTGAACACTTAGGAGTGTTCTTAATTCAAATTAATTTTTCAATTATAAGGTGCTATTTATTTTAAGTCTTTTATTCTTTGAAACTTAGAGGTTATCTAAAAGCATTAAGAGCTAAGTAGAAAAGTATCGACACGTGAAAAATGCTGCACCATCGTCAAAATGTTTGCATTTATTTAAAATAGGAATACTAAATTATTAAATCATTTTTATCAACTGAGAGGACTATTATTATTATTATTTTATTATTATCATTGCTATTTTGTACTTCATTCTTTGAATTATTTTTTTTTTACTTACTACACTATACTTTCGTACTACATGTTATACTTGAGCTTGAAGAAAATTATTTATTTTTTGTTTATAAATTTATCCATCATAGTTTTTGTTCAAGCATCCTCAAGTATTTTTTTTTTTTTAAACATCTGACTGATTATAAATGAAAGAGATATTTATGTTTTTGTATTCCAATTGAAAAGTTCAGGAATTTACCAAACGGTTTTCTTTTGATATTCCAATCAGTTTTACGCCTTGTACGAAATATTTGCCTTGTTTTTACTCTGTTCACTTTCATACTGCATTTTATTCCAGAAAATTACATTTATTTACTATCAATACAACTGTTTATCATAGATTCTTAGTGAAGCTATACTTTGAAAAGTTATATTAAAAAAATTTTTTTTTGCCGATTAATCGACAAGATTTTGCTGATTATTAATAATCAGCAGGGTGGCCGATTAATGGGTGCATCCCTACCAACATGTTTAAAAAAATCATTAATATTATTTATTTATTTATTTTCCAGCTTTTTACATACCTTTGTGCCACCAATTATTTCAACCCCACTGTCGAGAAGTTCATTGAATGCTTTTCCAAATTTTTTGGATGAAGTAGCAAGGTGTGCAGAGGATCCTTTAGATGAAGCAACAACATCTGAAGCAGCAATATTCAAATTGGCAGCTGCATTGCTCAAATTGCTCTGAAGTTCATTGTACGGCTTATTGGATTGTGGAAACTGAAAATTAAAAATAATAAAACTAAAAAAATAATTTTAGTTTAAATGCTTTGCAGAGATAGAGTATTGTTAGTTTGTTCTTACATTTTTTCTAATCATTTCAAACTTTTTTTTTTTTGACTTAACAAATATAGTTCTAGACATAACCATGTGGGATTTCTGAATTTTAGAACTATGTCAAAACACTTTTTTGAAAACAATCTGAGGTATGTGATAATGTTAAGATGTACAGTTACTTCCTTATAGTACTTCTCAAAGTGAAACACATGGCCCCAGATCTGCAAGGGGTGCATGTCAAAGGCAGAAAAAAATTGGATGTACATGGAATTTGATAAGAGTCTATGACACTAATCAGAATTGAGCAGGTTTTCACCAAAACCTTGGCAATTTAATTGCATAATTTATATTTACATTTTATGCATACAAGTTGACTAATTGTATATTAATCAAATAAATTTCAGAAAATAGTAGAAGTCTACTTAATTTTTGTTCTGGTAACTCGTAAAAGCTTTGCCCAATGCTGTATATGTTTTTTGAATCTGTGCAAATACATGCACTCATACATAAGTTTATATATAAATCAAAGTTAGGAAAGCAATTACCCTTCCAGACCTTTTTTAATAATAGACCTGCTTACAGCTAACCTTACACAATCAATTACAAATTATTTATACATTCATCATTTATCACTTAAAGCTCTTTGAAAAATATATCAAATCAACAGATTCCTAAAAAGTAAAATTTTATTTTTTTAAGTAATTACCTCTCCAGAATTGAGAACTTGGCTTGCATCAGTTATATTTTTTATGCATTCATCAACATCTTTCTGTCCAGGCAAACAACTAACACAGCTGTTAAGTGCAGTTGAAACAGATTTTGCTACCTAAAATAAACAAAATACTTGCTTTAAAACTGCATTTTGCACATGGCCTTTTTTTGAGCAGAAACAGCAAATTTTTAATAAAGTAAAAAATAATTACAAAAAATTACTATTAAATAACATTTAAACATTGCTTTGAAACATAAAAACAGAATGTACCACAAAACTAATATTCAATTTCTAGCAGAATACCGGTTATTCTCAGGGATGTCATTTCAAGTTTTTCCAGGGGGGGGGGGGCAAAGGGTAAAAACACAATACAATTTCACCAGAAAACAACAAAAACCATGCCCACTTATATGTAAATACATTGATTTCTCAAAGTCAGGGGGGGGGCAATTGACCCCCCTCTGCCCCCCTAAATGACGGGCCTGGTTATTCTCAAGAAATTAAAAGTTGAAATAAGTGAAAGATACAATTACATCATTTTGCAAACTGCATAGTAATCCATAATTTGTAACCTTTAATATGAGTCTGTATTTTTACATTAAAATATGAAAGGACATGTTTAGCATGCATTAATTCATCCTCAACAGGAAGAATTCGTTAGGAAACATCAATTTGAAAAATATAACTTTAAAAGTCTAGATTTACAGTATTTTAGTAATGGAAAAATTACCTGAGTTAATCTATGTTGTATGTCTGGATTGCTTGGATTATTCATTGCACGCTGTGATTCTTGGATCAACAATGTTGACTTATCCATTACATCTCTGGCATTATCTATAATTTTAGTTTGAACATCTCTGTCATTGCTAGTTGCTGCAACTCCACGCACAGCTCTCGTAAGTATTTTTAATGCACTACCAGTGTCTCTGGCAGCGATACCAGTGTAATTTTCATTTCCCTAAAATGAAACAAATAAATATTTTTAAAGAACATGCAGAATTGAAAAAAAAATTACGCTTAACATTTTTTTTAACATCAATGTACTTAACATGATTTAAATATCAAATAATAATAAGTAAATAAAATAAAAAAATAAATAAAAAAGAAACATCATATCCACTAAAACTAACTTTTATTGCAAAACTAAATGTAATTGAAAAGGTCCTATGTCTTTCTTTTTAACCACATCATGTATTAAGTAATACTCAGCAACAAGATAGACTTAACAAACATTAAACAGTAAAATACTAACCAATAAGTACCAAACAGAAAAAGTATATTCAATACTTGTAGTAGTTTTAGTAAAATCTTAATTTTTATCTTAAATATGTCATACATGCATTTCAGCAATTAAAGATATTTGATTTAAATTGTTTTTAGAGAATGAATTTTATCATAAAAATGTTGTAGTCACTTTATTTAACCTATGAAAGTCTTGATTTTTAAAACCATTTCTTTCTTTCATGGCCTTAAACTTCGTTATAAGTTAGAATTTTATTGTTTTACAAATATGGTTTAACAAATGGAAAAAAAATCCAGTGGTCGCAGTGTCTTCAAATCACTTATTATTTATGGGGTTGAAAATTCTTGTACATGAATTCTAGCTACGGACATAGTTTTATTTTAATCTTAACATGAATATTTAAATATTTAGTTGGTTGCTCATAGTTTAAATGACCTAAGTCTGAATCTTGTAAAAGAATCAGAAAAAATGTAGTGCCTTTCTTTTCTTGCACACAACTTGCAGGCTTGTAAAGTTTTGCTGCATTGCTGTACTGAAGCAGCAACCCTCTACTGTCTGCTAATGGCATTTCATATTACTTCTTTTATAAACAGCAACCATTGCAAAAAAATATTGAGAGAAAATGCAACTTTTCTTCTATATTTCTATTTTAAATGAAATTTACATAATAAAATACTTCTAATATAAATGAAAAACATCATAAGAATAACTTCCTCAATCCCTATAATTGAAAATAAATAAATAAATAAAATAAATAAATAATTAGAATCTTTCCATTTTTTTTTTCATCCCCATGTCACCTCTTTAATAGACTGGAAAACAAAATTTCTTCAGAGTGAAATACAATAAACAGACTTTGATGCTAAAAAAAAAAGGTGGGGGGGGGGGGGGGGGGAGTTAACAATTCACTCAATTTTGTTACAACAAAACCCTGATTTTTCTGTATATTGTACAGCAAGATGTAACAGAAGAGTTATTTTGGCACAACTGAGAGAACACTAAATGGAGCACTGCTTTAGCAAGTTCATGAAATTTGAATTTGAGGAGTTACACAGTACTTACTTATTTTAAGAGTAAACTAAAGAAATGACTCATCATAACAAATTTAATTTACGAATTACTAAATTTTAAAGGATTGGTTATATAGGAATCTAATACAGAAGAAATTCTATGAAGTTTAACAAAAAATAAAGGGACAAAAAAATAAAAATTTTAGGTTATAATACTAAAGAGATTTTACTTGTGAAGCAGCAGTAAGCAACTGAGCCATGGAAGATCCGACAACTTTTGAAATAGCACCAAGTTGCAAAGCAGAGTTTTCCATCTGTAAAAGAAAATCAAAATAATTATTATTATAACAATGAGCACTTACCCCACACTTCTTTTTCACTGCATTAAATTCAATTTCTAAGAAATGACATAGTTATGTTTATTATTTCAGATTTATAATGAAAATTGTTTAGATGCCTTTAATATTTACAATGTTTCAGAATTTATATGAATATTATTTAGCTAATCAAACTACTAGTATCTAATATTCTAAAATATTTTCTATAACAGTCATAAAACTGAATTCAGATAGAAGGAATCAAGATAATTTACAAAAAACAATCCTGTACACATTTTTCAATGGAAAAAAAAGAGACAATGTCAGCAGTTTAGATTATAGGAGAGGAAGAATGATCACAGGTCACAGTTTTTTTTAAATAGCTAAAAAATCTCGGAAATTCAAAAAAATTAAAAATTCCACCAAAAGTCAAAAAAGCCTACTCTTGTTTGAAACTCTTATATTTTATTACACAGCAACTATGGCCACAAAAACTCTCTACAATGTTATTGAACAACAAGCACTACTATGAAAAGTAGATTTGCTTAAAAAGGGTATTGTCTTGACTTAATTTGAATTAAGCTTTCAATAATATTGGAAATAATTACATTAAAATGGGCAGTTCAAATTATTTTTCTAATGACATGTACATTTTTAATATAGATCAAAGACTCAGTTTTGATCTTAAAGCTTGAACTTAATAAAAACATTCTTTCAATTTGAAAACTCAGGTGTAATATGCAGAAACAAAGGCTACTGTTGATAAAATGTTTCTACAAAACTAGTAAATATAATTATTAACAAATACATACTGTTTCTCCAGGTAAAGGTTTTAAATTCATGTTATCGGCAGCTTTTTTAAATGCTAAAAGCTCATCATCTAAACTACGTATCAAGTCTAGGGCATTTTCCAATTCCAGACTGCCACATGCTTCTTGGGCCTGTAAGAAAAAATACAAATATTTAAAAGCTCCTTGTCAAATCTCAGTAATAGAAAATATCTGGTGAGGACCCCTCACTACTTCCTTTTACATTCAATTTTCATAATAGGTGCCTTAAAATAGTGCCTTAGAATGAGCAAGATAACTATTCAAATACTACACCCCTAGTTTGGCGATATGTCGCCAAGTTGGGGGCAAACACTTGACAACCAAAAGCTTGCCGATATATCCCCAAGTGGTGGCGTCCAATCATATAACTTGAGTCTGCAATGAAATTAATACTGATTTACCCCAAAAAAAAGGGGAAAAGATTCCCTTAAGAGCAATCGATTGTAACTACAAGGGGAGGTGCACAACTACAACCTCCCCAGAGCCTACATACCAGACTAGACGCTTCTACGGTATACCGCTATCGAGTTATGCGAGAAATATATATATATACATACGTACACACTAGGGATGCACCGATTAATCGGCCACTTTGCCGATTATTAATAATCGGCAAAATCGGGCCGATTAATCGGGTGAAAAATATTTTTCAGATATTGTTCTTTAAAGAATACTTTCACTAGGAAACTATGATGAATAATTTTCTTAACAGTAATAATAATCCTCACAGTTGATATAAAGTTTTAAATAAATGAATTCTCCTACTTTGAATAAATATACATAGACAATGATGCAACATTTTTCATGTGACGATAGATTTCTCCTTACCACAGTGCTTTTAGATAACCTCTAATTTTCAAGGAATAAAAGTAGTGAATTAAATTGCTACTGATTACTAAAATATATGAATTAAAACTACTCCTAAATTGGAGTGTTCACCACACACTCCCCCACCCCTCCTTTTTTTTATAAATTTTTACTTCCAATTAACATAACTAACAATGTGTTAATAATATTATTGACTCTAATATGAAAATTGGTTCTAAGAAATTTGATAAAATATTGAAATTATTTTGGGAAAACTTGGAAAATGGAAAAAAATCTTCTCCCAGAACTAAATTACTTACTATTTCTAAACTTGGAATTGTATAAGAGATAAAAAACAGTGATGGTAAAATTGGGAGTAGAAAAACAATTATCCTTATCATTAATCGGCCGATTACTTAAGCTGATTAATCGGTAATCGGCCAATTTGCTTATCAGTGCATCCGTAGTACACACACACATATATATATATATACACACATACGTAACTACAGAAATCTTACCGTAAAAAACTGGGGATGGTCGAAAATTATATTTCGGCTGTTTATATGTTGGTAGGTAAATATGCACGTACTCACGAGTCAAAAAAACTACTCAATACTCATTCGGGGATGAGCAAAATCGAAATTTAGACTGAAATTTTTTTGGGGACCAGAATACTTCCTTTACTACGTAGAAGGAAGCAACAAACTAATTCACATCCTGACTTGATAGCTAAATTTCTGAAAATACTAAAAAAATATTAAGTAAGTTATTTGAATTTGCTACTAGGAAACATTTTGTTAAAAGAGACTTTCAGGCATTTAATACTATCTGGAAAAAGTAAAATAGTGTGATGTGTTTTTTTTTTTTAAATAAAAGTCGTTATTCATTGTAACTGCTTCCTGTGCAATGTTTTATCATTTCCTGGAACCCAAAACACTTATATTGGAAGGCAAACATGTCACTTGTTAGATCACTTCTTTTTGAGTTGTAAGTTACTATCCCCTTTGCAATTCAATATAAGCAGTTCTTAAAACTGTATTATGGTGCTATCAGTACAATTGTTCACAGTAACATATTGAAATTCAATGAAAAGTCGCAGTTATTAGTTTTTTAATAAGTGGTTTTCAACCCAATTATTAATAAAGGTCTAATAATGTGGCTGGCGCACAATTACATTAGCCTTCGTTAGGACTTCATTTAGTTAACAGATACCAAATTAAATAGTTTAAAATTTAGCAAATTGACAAACCTTCATTAATGATGATCGCAATTCCGTCAAAGCGTTCGTCATCTGCTTGGTAGCATTACTCAATTGTAAACTGGCTGATTGGTCTGTTATTGTTGGAATAGCTGTTTTAGATGCAGAAGTCATTTTGTTTCCATGCTAAAGAGAATGAAAAAGCTTGCATCTTTTTATTAGAAATAGAATTCTTGAACATTAAAAAAAGAAACGAAATTGAAAAAAAACGAACCAACCATTTTGGAAGAAAAACAAAAGTTTTAATTTATACCGAGTAGAGAAAATAAAATTGCTTTTAAATACTGGTTTAAATTATCTTTAGCTCTGAAACTTCAAATGCATGATAATATTTTTAAAAAACTTGGAACGCATAGAATGCATGAAGTTATTCTATAATTTCAAACACTTAAAAATTACTATAAAAAATTTTCTAAACATAATTAATTTTCTGAAACTGACCGTTATTTTTTGTCAAACAATATTCATACCAATAATCTATAATCTAAAGACTACAAATCCTTGATAGCTAACACATGACAGACTTTCAGCCATATGTAGCATAAGTAGTTATTCATACTTTCAGATGTTTAAAAACGTAGATATTTAAAATAATTTCTTCATTTCTTAATACTTTTTAAAACAAGGTTCTAAGACTGAGTCATATGCAGGTGAATTGTACTGATGATAGCACTCATCATTACATTTGATAAGCAATATGAGTAATGAAATTGCCATCAAAGAAAATATGATCATCATCTACCCTGCTCCCAGAATTTCTCACAGGAAGCCAATGGCCTTTGTTTAGAAAAATAATAAGAGTTCAGAATTAATATGGAAAATGCAAATTTTTTACAAATGAGAGATACTTATAAATTTATCAAAAATGAATTTTACCTGAAGCATTTGCTCACAAGCGTTTATTAAAGCAAGTTGAGCAGATGGATTATCCACATCCATCATAGTACTTTTCACCCCTTGCACCAGCCTTGGAATGACATCTGCTACCTCCTATTAATAAATAAAGTCTTTGATGAGACAAAAAATTAAATCAATACCAATAGACACAGAAGTACATTTCTATGAAAGCAACAGGGCAGGTTTTGACCAAGTAGAGTTTTATGATGAAAGAAGGAGCACAGATATTCCCTATCAAAATAAAATTAACACTCACACAGTAAATTAATGGACTCCTAAATAAATATAAAAAAAATGTTTAGTATTAGTCATTCTCCTTTTAACTGGGGGAAACATACTTCTCAGTTTACTTATTAAGTTATTTACTTATTGGTCTGGAGATTACTATATTTTCTGGGAGATAAGTCGCACCAGCGTATACACCACACTTTTACAAAATTTAGGAGAAAAAAATGGTTTTCCATCAGATACTCTACATTAAGGCAGTTAAAAAATTTATGAGCGAGCATCTATGTTGTTTTATAACTAAATATTGAAATTGTTTTAGAGTAATGACAAAGTATTTAGTAACATTGACTTGGAGACACTAGGAAATAATTTTAAATGTATTCATTTATATTTCTAAAATTCAATATTTATCAATTAGATTTTTGGAATTCTCAATGGAACGCGTGCCACTCTTAACGCTGCTTCCACTTATTATGCACAAGTTATAGCCATGTTAAAATAAGGAAAGTATTGAATCATGATCTCTCCGCTTCAATAACATTCAAAATTAACAGAAGGGCAAAATTCCCCTTGGATTTTTTCCAACTTTTTGAAATAGTCCATGAAAAAAAGTGCCCAAGATGAATTATATTTTAATAAGTGCATAAAAGGTGTGTTCAGATCATCATGATCACATGTTGGAAAACTGGTTCGAAGAATGCAAGTAAAGTGATTTTTCGCTGCATATACTTATCGCTTGTGGCAGCGTAGAAATTGGAATTATTCGTTCAGCATCTTTGTGCAAATCTAGATGTGAGTAAAGAATTACTCTGCTTAATTTTAGATACTATACAAATATAACATGGATTTCAGAAAAAAATCAGAATTACTTTTGCACTGCATAAGCCACCCTGGCGTATAAGCTGCAGGAAATAAAATTCAGCTTTTGCACACATATAAGTTTCAGCTTATTCGCCAGAAAATTTGGCACATAATTTTTTCCTGCAAAAAATTTAGACTTTCAAATGAAATAGCTGAATAATATCTGATTAGTGTTTAGTTTTTCCGATAAGCTTTTTTTTACATATTAAAAACCTATGAGTTGAGTATCCTTCTTTGATTATAATCATGTAACATCTCATCACACACATAACAGATTTAATTTTCAATTCTCTGGAGTTTTTTTTTTTTAATTTTGTGATAGAAATTTGATAGGTTTCACTCAATGAGTGGACATAAAAAACAATTTAAGCTGCAGAGGTTTTGATTAAAAGCTTAAAATTTGTTGAAGTATTACGTTAAGAAAACAAATAACAGGAGTATACCAAAGAAATTAAAACACTAAAACAACTACTGTCATATGCCCCACATCTTACTGAGGGAAAAAAAATCCCTCCTTAGTAACAACTTTTGAATGTAAATGTTGTAATTATACAAACCATAAGTGAAAAAATGTATTCCCAGGTGAAAAGCAAACTTATTTTACCTGATCAGAGTTTTTAAAACTATTTCCGTCGAATTTAAAGAACTTCATAATAATTAAAAACATGTTACTGTTGAGAAAATACATGTTTTGGATAGTTATTAACATTGAAAATTACCTTGCAAGATTCCAGGAGCTCTTCCTGAGATGAAGAATTTTTATTATACTGATTGGCCCCTTGAGCAGCGGCAATGTTTTGAGTAGACATGGCAGCAGTATGCTTTGCAGCTTGCTATATAAAATTAGATATTAAGTTATACTTAAAGAAATGGATGAAAAATTATTTGAAGGAAAAAAAAACACACACACAAAAATACTAACTTCTAGTCTTTGAATTAATTTTCTTTTCAGGGCATTATTCGCAGCAGCATTAGTGGCACTTCTAAGATCTTCAGCTGCTTTTTGAAGAGCAGCTTGGGATGCAGAATCATGAGGATTAGAGGCACAACCCTGAAAATATTTTTGTACCAAACAATCAATGTTTGTATTTCATGTAAAAATCTTCAAGTTGTGCATGGTTTCCTGGTCTAAGTACGAAATATTGCTTTCACATACCTTTGCAGCTTCTACCATTCTGGCAGTGGCATCAGCTAACATTTTAGCAGCAGCCAAAAGGCGTTTCTGTATGTCAGAATCTGTCTGGGAATCAGCCTCTCCTTTTATGGCTTGAATAAGATTTGCAGTTGCCTAATTCAAAAGTTTCTTAAAATCTTAATCAAGATTTAATTTTCAATTTATCAAAATTAGCAAAACATCCTTAACTAAACATCTTAATTTTTTATTTCCATATTATACTATTATACATAATTTTAGAATTGGTTTTGTAGGATAAAAATATTTAATAAATATCAGCCTAAAGATAAACAAAGATTTGTTTGAACTATAGTATTTTCATGATAACTTTTGAAATAAATGCTGCATTATCCAGAGCTAAACAGATTAAAAAATTGAGAATGATAAAGATAAGAGTTTTAAGAAACAATTCTATATATATATAGTCTGTGTGAAAGAAATTCAAGTTGCACTGAAAATCCATGATAACTTAGAGGTCATATGGCCTTCTGAATCTAGTAATAAAACCTTATTTAGAATAGTAACTTTTATTGAAACTTGAGGAAGCCTCTTCTTTTTTTTATATGCTCCCTTGATTTGATTTATTTAATTTTTCAGTCTAATGTTTATGTTTTGGGTGTTGTTATGCAAGTCTTAATTTAAAAGTGTTACAATAAAATCAAAATATAAAAAGACCAAGATTTTAGAATTTTTTCCAACAAAGGATTTGATGCATATTTTTATGAATCATTTATTTTCTTTTTTCTTTTCAAGTCTACAATGAAGACATTCAAAAGATGCTAAGATCAGAATGAGACCCTTAGCTCACAACTTAGAAGTGATCTTTTGATCATTGTACACTAATTATAACAGAGTAACTATTAAAAGCTGTTTACTATATTTATTTGACATTCTGAACTTCATTATTGTTGTTCCTTTTAGCTAAGATGTGTGAAACATTTTTACATGAATAGTCAGTATATTGAATTTTAAATAAAACACCAATTTAGCAGTCATGTATGATAAAGCTCAATGCTATCAATTGATGTGATATTAACACAATATATGAGCTCAATTGCTTAGTTATCTACAACAAAACATGAATTTATTTCTGACAGGCGAAATAAATTAAGAATGATTTCAGAAAAGTATCTGATGCAGGAAAAATTTACCGTTGCCAAAATTTTTGCTTGCCGAACCATTTCTCCAGCATCACCAGTGCTGCTAAATAAACGGTCAGTGGCATCTAAGATTGTTTCCACTGCACCATCATGTACTGTAGCCTGAGCACGTTGCTTTGACGCAGTCCTTATGTGATGCAAAAGTTCATTTAGTGCATCATCGACTTGTCTACTTGCTTGCCCCATATCACCAAGAAGCATTTCATCCTTTGTAGCTTCCTAAAAATGTTACATAATATATTTTAAAACAAAGAACAATACTTTACATGACAACATGGTAACCAAAAAGTAAATTAATTGTTACTTTTCTAACTGCACAGAAAGGTAGATACATAATCCCATGAACATTACAATTGGTAAAGGTCTGTACAGCATTTATTTATTTTTTCCTTAAGGCCAGGTTTGCATTTTTTTGTGATATTTTATTCATTTGTTGTGAAAATACAACTATACTTATGAAGTGTCCCAACTTTTGTGAGCAAGTCAAGAATGTTATTTGCATTTTTGAATTTATATTTCCACTAATTACAAATATATAACAATGATATAAAGACAAAAGAATTCCTTCAGATTCAGACATTGTGAATTTTTTACACTTCACTTAAATTCCTCTGTTCTTGAGAAAATAGCATAAAAGCAGCATGCCTATGCTAATTTATAGTTGCTTCATCCACATGTCAGGCTTATACCAATTTCAAAGACAATAGGTTTTTTTGACCTTTATTGGACAAAGTAAGATCAATAAACAGTTTTGACTGCTCAAAAGAAAAGGACATCCTTTTGTGATACAGCAACTACAGCTACAAACAAAAGGAAAAATAAAATTTTGAAACATTTTGGGGAGTAAATATTGAATCAGAACTTCAAAAAACATAATTAAAAAAAAAAAAAAACAATTATATGCAGTTATAGTTGCATGTTAAATATTGGGTGTGAGCAAAAAATAAAAATTAGGGTTTTAGTAGAATTCCAAACTACAATTTATGCAAAAAATGATGTACCTATTAAACAATCCTCTTAAAGCAGAGCGTCTTACGGCATTGAAACATATTCATGTTCTTAAAATTTTGACATCATGAAATTTGCGACTTAGCACGAAGAAATGAAACACTCACATTGCATGCCTTGTTAATACCTTCCACTGCTCTAGATACTTCCTTACAAGCTTCAATCAATTGATGCTGGCATGTTGGATTAGTTATTGTAGGAGCAACAACCTAGATAAAGTAAACATAGCATGAATGTTTGAATAATTTTCAAACACTTAATAAGAATAGATAAAAAGTTAAGCAAATACTTATGCTCATTTATTTATTTATCATTATAACTATTGGATGCTTCTCTCCACTATTCCATTGGTGAATATAATTCCAAGTTATGTGCACACAAAAACTGCCATGAATGATATATTTCAGAAGGGCAGAATATGTCAATCGAGCGCTCTAGGATCAAGGAAAATTTGAACCATATGGGGAAATTTTGTGGATTTGATTTTAACAATCGATTCTTCACAATATTAAAAGTTTGAAACAATAAAAAATACACTAGCACACTTGCCAACTTTTAAGGACAACACTTAAAATTTGCGCATTCTGGCTGTTTTTAGGCTTTAGTCCCATTTTATTTCACTTTGAAATCCAACTACAGCCGCTTATGTAAAACTCCTTTGCAATGAAATTCTATTAATGAAATTCTATTTAGCCAATATCCAGAAAGCTAAGATATATAAAAGCATTATACTCACTTTAGCACAAGCAACAAGTTGAGATGTTGTCAAGGCACACTGTGTTGCTGCTGTAATAACTTTGTTTTGATGTGCTTGATCATCACATTTACTTGCAACATTCTTGGATTTTAGGACTAAGTTAGCAGTTGCGTTGGCCACTCGCTTTGCAAGACCAAGCAAGATATCCTAAATAAAATATTATACAAAATGCAAATTAAGTTTTTTGGAAAACATTCTTTCAAACAATTTATTGCATTAAAAAACTAAATGCCAGTTTCTAATTTTTAAATAGCGTATTCTGACTTTGTTATATAACATTTCCAATACTGCTTTGACCATGAAGTGCTGTTTATGAAAGAAAAAACTACATTCACACGAGTCTCCAAACGCTGTTCAAGGTTTAAATTTTTATTTTTGTTTCATTATGGACTCTCTTGCTTCAATTTTCATTTACATTCAAGGATTATGCTAAAAAATAAATAATTCCAGGATTCCTCTGGGCAAAATATATACATATATTTTTTTCTGAATGTTTCTTTTCTGAAATATTTTCATAAACTAGCAAAGAAAATGAAAAGCATTTACTGAGCCTGCTTGTCTTAAATATTAGCTATACTATGGCAATATTCAATTTAGTAAAAAAAAACACTTCACATATGTGTCAGTGTTTTTAAAAAATATATATATGAATTTTGAGACAAAAAAACCTACAAGAACTTTGTAAAAGTGAAATAATATATTGCTGTAATATAGACAGCGAAATAAAAACAAAATTTGTACACACACAGAACGATAACACACTACGAAATTAAACTTTTATAAACATGACTTTGGCACAAATTAATAATTTTAACTACAGCAAAAATTTAACTAAAAAAAGTACTTGAATTTCTTTATCAATGGCATCTTCTTCACCAATATTGCGAAGAACAGCATGACTAGCTTCTCCAACTCTTCCAGCAGCATTCAAGAGATTTTGACGAGGCTATAGGTAAAAACGAATGTGAGATTTTACTGTATAAAACACTTTAACTAAAAGAAGTCAAGAACACAGTTGCATAAACTTACTTCCTTAGTTTCAGGTTCAGCAGCTTTTAGTAAGTCATAGAAAGCTGCACACAAATTACGAGCCGCATCCAGCAGATTTTCTCCTTGAACATCATCATCCATCAATGCTGCAATCATCTTCACATCCTTAGACATTTCTGATAAGTTTGTGGTTCTGAAATCATATATATATATATATAGCTTATGAACAGACAATATGATACTTTTATAATTGTTAATTGTCTATGCGGAAAAAAAAAGAATAATGACAGTAAATGCAATATTTATATTCAATAGCATTTTCTACTAGAGGTGCGACATCAACGTTGATGTTTTGGAAACATAGATATTTTTGTTTCAACATCAATGTTTTTAACATCCATGTTTAATTGTTGATGTTTCGCAAATATCGATGTTTTCGGTTTCGAAGTTTTATGTTTCTGTAAAAGTTTCATAAAAATATGCGACAATTATACTTATTAAAAAATTACATTGTTAATCAATAGTTGCAGTATTAAACTAATTGTCAAACGGTTTCTATGATTGTTATGAATGTTTTACACCTGATTATTTTCTTATTTTCAAACATCAATGATTTGCTATTGCCTTTCTTCTTATTTTTATTTTTGATGTTGCTGTTTTATATAACTTTGCATAAAAAGATGCAATAAGAAGTTACATCAGGAAGTTACATTAGCAGTTAATGAGAATCTATCCCACTAGAAAAAATTTTTTAGCAGTTACTATTGATGTTTGATTATTAATTTTTTAATCATCCTTGCTTTATGTTCAATGTCTTTTTTTGATGCTTGTTTTATACTTCAGTAAAAAAGAATTCATGAACATATACAATGAAAAAGATTCATATTTAACCAGTAGTTTCAAAATCTATCTCACTTTTAAAAAGTTTACCACCAATAATTTAAGGTCGATGATTTTTAAACATTGTTGTTTTGCATTTCAAGTTTATTTTTAAATGATGATGCTTTACATATCAGGGAAAAAAAGTTTCATAAAAATATGCAATGAAATAAGCTGCATCGCGAATCATTAATAAAAGTATCAGGAGTAAAGTATAAAAGAGTTCATGATAAATAAAGAATAAGACTTTGCCAAAAAAAAAAACACACGAAAAATTACAATATTATGATTTTGAGATTTGTAAAAATATTGTCCAGTGTTTTGTTTACATATATTACTTAAACTGAAACAATTCCACATTTGATTTGAATATATTAATGAATTAATAAAATTTATAGTGAGTGCAACATGCACAGGGTGACACCATACTTTTTTAAGTCTTTAATATTACCTCCAACAAAAGTAAAAGAAAGACTTCAAGGATGATTAATATTAGTGGTCTCACTCACTACTCAAGAAAAACAGCTTCTTAATCATCAAAATTCAGTTTGTTAAAAATACTTGTGTCATGAGCAAAATGCTCTTAGGATTCCAATCAATGCTATTTTTTAGAGGAAAATATAAAAGAATGAGCTAAAAATTTAGAAGAAAAATTGTTGACAAATGTGTCCAAATAAAAGAGCAAGTCCAAATTAAAAGCAGATCTTAATTTTACATGTCATGAATAAGATAAATATTAACCAACTCACATAGTTGTAACAGCAGCACCAACAGCAGGATGATCTACATCTTCTGGAGGCCCTAAAGTTACAGAAAAAATATTTTCAATTCACATGTTTTCAAACTGCATGAATATATCATAGATATGCTATATCAAACAATATAGCTTAGTGCAAGATAGATATGGAATTTTTTTTATTAGACAAAAAATTGCCTTTCTCCAGAATCCCAGAAAAAAATGTATCAAGCACATTTACTTCAAATAAATAAAAACTACAGAACACAACTCTTCAGATAGGTTCTTTATTGATAATGTATAACATTTTAAACTGTTATTTGAGAAAATCATGAATTAAAATATAATAATATTCAAATAAATTGCATTTGCTGAAAAATTAGCAATGGGGAGGAAATAGTTAAAATTCTTTGAATAGAAAAGTTGACTGAAAGGTGCTGAACAGAGATATAAGATGTTGCATAGTGCTTGAAAAAGGCACTAATTAGAGCACTTTAATGTTTTCAAGGAAACAACAAATTTGAAGAAATATAAAATTACTAATTTAGGCAAAAGTAAGATGTGTTACAGCATGTTTTTATATTAAAACAAACATCTTTTAGCTTGCTTGCTTTTAACAAGTATTTATCAGACCAAATTTCTAACAATAAAAACTTTTGCTACAGTATTATATAAGTAGGGTCAGGAAAATCCTGGCTAAAAAAAGACCTGTTTTAGAACCAGAATCTTTCAGAAAATATGTTGTATGGATTTTTCCAATCAGTCCCTAAGATATATTTCCTGGCACCTAAACTGATTTTCCGGGTCCCGAGATTTTAATTTATTTGTTCTCTCTGTATAAGTGAGTAGTTTATAATGTGGAATCTACATTAGCTTTTCCCAGAAAATGTGCAAATTTCAGGCAGCTCACTCTACCAAGAGCAGATTTTACGTTGTCTGGCATTCTCAAAATGAGTGAAACAATACAAAATTTCAAGAATGCGGCGAATTACCTGAAGTAAGAGTAATAACTTGAGCAGTTGCAGCATTCATAGCTGCAAGCTGAGAAGACACATTCTGTTTCTTTACATCCATTGTGCTTTGTCTCCACTGAACAGAAGCAGGATCTGTTCCAAGTTCAGGAAGATTTATTTTGACAGAGAGATCACTTTGAGCACGATCAACAGCACTTCTCCCAGCACTAATTGTACTCAAAAGTGCTCTTTGTGGTTCAGACATTGTACTGTGCACCTTGGGATGTTGGGGCTAAAATATATAAAGGTGTGATCAAGGCTTAAATTCAGCATTTATTAGAGGAAGAAATATTACAATGAAGTAGAAAAGCAATGCAATCAAACAATTTTATGACAATTATTATTTTACTAGGGCTTACTGCCCTCTGCCAGTCCTCAACCCACCCCAGGAACCAGCAAGCAATTCCATTTAGATTTCTTCAGGATCAAAGAAATTGGTGCACCTGTTCACTACACTACTAACTACACCAGGCAGTGTTGCAGATGTAAGTTCAAATGTATGCTCAAAATTACAACATATACCAGGCACTATATACTTTGACCTTGCCAATCTTACTAGAATGAAATAATAATTGCCCAAAGCTCAAGTATTAAAATACTGCCTTCCACTGGAAGCCTAGATTTAACTTTAAAATGATTTTGTTGAATAAAAGCAAACATATGGGGCAATAAATTTGTATAACAGAGCTACTCCAGTGATCATTTAATCTACGACAAACTAACTACAGCATTAGATCTATTTCAACTTTTGCTAGAAATTTTAAATGCTGAGAGTGAAATTCAGCCCAAATTTTCTACATCATTACGTTTCAACAATTTTCTTGGTCACTGAGATGCCATCATTAGATCTTTTACAATACAGCGAGATATTAATTCTGAAAAAGCTCAAGAGATTTCTCAAAAGTTTGTACATGCTGATTGATGTACAAGAACAGTTACATGAGAGTCAAACAATGCAGATTTTCATATTTTGTTGCATGTTTTTGATGCATATTATAATTTAAATTATAATTGAATTTGAGTACAAATGGTCATTGTTTTAAAAACAGCTTTCATTATTTAAAAAACATTTTTAACTTATAATTAACAAGTTTCATACAATTCACAGTAATTATTTTTTCCAAGCATTTATATTCAAAACAAAAAATTAAAAATTTTATGATTATTTTGTCAACAATTTTATATGAGAATCACTGATTTTTCAAAAAAGTTTACACAAAAGTATACAATCAGCGTTCTCCAATGCCATTTTAAAAGACAATCAAAATCAAAAGGAATCTAATTTCTTTTCAGTTACTAACAATAGTTAATGGCTTTCTGATAATGATTTACAGTTTAAAATTTTAAAAGCAGTAATAAATATTAAAGCTTTAATGATTTGCATTAGTCATAGTAATTTTCAAAAACATCAATAAATTAAAGCCAAGTTTGCAAAACCATTGCATTTTAAAAGAAAAAATTAGTTTGTAGTATAGGTAATCAAAAACCTTTTAAGCTTGTGAAAGACTGTTAAGTCTACTCTCAGTGTAACAGTTTGCTTCTGCTTGTCATTCAGATTTTTTGAAAGATGAAAATCAGAAAAATTGTTTGTTCATTACCTGAATCGCAGAATACGCACTATGAGCTTGTCCTTTCATTTCACTATACTGAACACCTTGAGTTTGCCCAGTAGTGTAGGAACGAGGCCCTGATAAGAAAGATATATAATTGAACATAACATGCAATGAGATTATAGATTTATAGACTAAAAAAAAAAATCTGTAACATATTACAAAGCAAAGGTAACAATGTTTCCTTTTATAATGATTATGATGTTGTAGTTTCATTTCCAATCCTAGTTTTGTTTTTGTCCGATAGACCAACAGATAACATGATAGCCAAAACAAGACGAGCAACATAATTTTCATAATTAACTATTAAAAAACATACTGCTTGCAACCTTACAACAATTATTAGCTTAATTATTAACAATAACAGGTAAGCTGCAGCTTATAATCTTACAATCAATAGAGTACCAGGATTTGAAAGATGTAGTTAAAAAAAGAAACATGAAAATAAAAGAAAAAAAAATTATCCTAAGATACGGAAAGTAAGCTACTGAATTCTCATTTTAATTCACAACCAATAAATACAATTTATTTCAAAAAACTATTTGCCATGTACTAAAAAATTATTTTACTCCTTCAAAGAGAAAGGAAAAATTGTAAGTTTAAGTTTCATAAATAATAATAAAAAAAAGACAAATACTTAAAATCTAAGCCTTGAATGTTTCAAAAGGTAATGAGTAGTGAATATTTCAATTAATTACTTATTTTTTAACAAATTGGTTGTGATGTTTAAAACTTTAAATCAAAAAGTAATGTTAATAACAGTCACTATTATAAGTATCTAAATTAATAAACGAAATTCTGACAGTTAGAATAAAAGCTCTAAAGGATGGATGTGACGTAAAAATTTAATTGCACCAAAGTTTCCCGATCATTCAAATGAAATGTATTAAATGATTACGAATTCTTGATTCACAAAAACAATAAACTAAATTTTATCATCCCTGATTTGAAATTAATCATACCAAGCTAATACAAAGTAGCACATAAAATTTAAAAACATAATCAGGAAAACTATACCATTAGCTCCGGCTCGCATAACAGCAGGAATAGCAACTGACCCTGAGCTAGCATGTGACGGTTTGGCAGCAGGATTGTGTTGTAGTATTGTAGCTCTAAAGTAAAAATTAAGACAATACATAAATAAATGATTTTAAAATATCAAAAATTTAATTTTCACAAAGCTACAAAACTCCTATACCTTCCTATTTAAGATTCAAGAATATACATTTTTTTGCAATAACTCAATGTAGTTTCTTTGTATTATATATATATATATATATATATATATATATATATATATATATATATATATATATATATATATATATATATAGTAGGACATGTAATGAAATTGTGATATTTAATGTGTTTATGATTAATTATGATTCGCTCATGCTCTGCTAATCTTCCTATTAAGCTCGCTGCTTACTATTGGGCTTGACATCACTGCTCACATAATGGTAGGATCGAATCACGTAAATTCACCAGCACAAGAAAGAAATAGGAGCTTATACATGGCAAGAAAGATCAGTAATGGTTACAGAATCAAGAAAATAAAAAAGCATGCAGAAAGCAGGATCCCTAAGACAGCAATGGAAATCACACCCTCAAAACAAGCACAAGATTGCTGAACTAGCAAAAATTAAATATGGGAAAAAGTTAAGCAAAAAAAAAATGAAATTCTCAAACAAAAATTAAGTATCTTCAACTTCAGGACAACGCCATCATCATCATCAACAGGTTTAGCAAAAACTTGTTAGCCAAAATCATGAAAAATATATGTAAAAACAAGAAGTTCTGTCAAGAACTAAACGAGCCTACTTTCCCGTACACCGACATCGGCATTGTAGCATCTGATAAATATTCTCTTGATTATCTGAAACTGAAAATTATGTCAAACATACCTCTATAGCACTAGAAGCTGATTTCTAAAAGCAAAATATACCCCTCTCATCAGATGAAATAGACACATAAAAAGTAAATAAATGAATAAATAAAGCTTTGTCGCACCTTTTAAAGAATGTAACTGTTACAGTTCTTCCGTAGAAAAATTCCTCAATTGTTTTCAAAAAAAAATTAAAAGTACAAAGTACATCAAAACACATTTTATCAAAGAAAGGAAAAAAATAAAGAAAAAAAAAGAAAAAAAAAACTCGTCCGTTGATAAAATGTCTCGAATTTCACTTTTAATCCGTTGCCAGTTGTTAAATATAAATAAAGAATAAAATGCCCTCGTGAATGAAACATTTTTGTTACAAAAAAAATCGTCTGCCAAAAATAATAATAATAATAATAATAAATTCAATAAAACAAATGAATAAATAAACAAAAAATCGTCTGCACAGTCAGTCATTTTTTTTTCGGACTGTTTACTCAAAAGTTATTAGGGGTGACAGCTTGCTTGAGCGGTTCAATGTTGAACAAAAAATTGTTCAAATCGGAAATGTAAATACGGGAATGAAGTATCCTTGAAAAGTTCTTTCCAACAAAAAAAAGTTTGTTCAAATCGGACTGTTCATTAAAAAGTTAGTATCGCGGGACCGGTTATTTGAACGGCTCAAAGTTGAACCAAAAATTGTTCAAATCAAAAAATCAAATATGGGAATGAGCTGTACTCGCCGAGATCTTTCCAACAAAAAAAAGTTTGTCCAAATCGGAATGTTCATTCAAAAGTTATTAGGGGGGGACAGACAGACAGACAGACAGACAGACCGACCGACCGACGCACAAATTCCCCATCTCAATACCCTACTTTCAAATTTTTAATTTTTCGATATTTATTTCATTTTTTTGTTTCTTTTTGACTTTTTTTTACTTGGCGATATTTTTTGAACTTGGCGATATTTTTTTGGACTTGGCGATATTTTTTGGACTTGGCGACATTTTTTAGATGCATTAAGCCAATTTTAATGCTTTTTTCGTCTCTTTTATTTTTAACGGGAAAGTAGGCTAAAAAGGAGGAAAAGCAAATTTTTTCCTTAACTTTTCTAATAGAATGTTAAAAATAATACATTTTGATATACATTGCACAAAAAAAGCAGCGGAATTCGTACAAATAAGGTCAATTTGTTTATATGTTTATTAGTAAGATAATGGCTAAGATTGTCATTCAGCAGTCACTAACTTGAGCTATTGATGAGTTTAGGTGAGATGATGGCAGTGCTTTAGCAAAAATACAATTACATGAAAAACAATTTTCAACAATCATTTTGTTAATTATAAGTTGAAGAAACATCAAAAGTATTTTTTAAATACTTACTTTGCTGGAGAAACACTGTCTTCAACCATAGTTGAACCTTCATCTCCTTCAATACCAAAATGATCCTTTGCTTTTTTCTGACGAAAAAAATTGAAACTACACTTTAGAACATTACCAGACTATTGTAACAAATAATTTTTAGGTATTGAACTTGTTAAACTTTTAATACCCCAGAAGAAAGTTTCTCATGTACTCACTCAGAAATATATTTAAATTTACCAAAATAATATTTTTTACAGACAATAATGAAAGTTTAAATTAATTGAAAAGTAGTAATAAATACAGTCGACGCTTGTTATAACGACCACACGTTATAAAGACCATCCTAATATAACGACCGGTGAGAAAACCCCCAACTGTATCCCAACATACTCTATGTTCTTCCTCTTATAGCGACCACTCGTTATAAAGACCGTTTTCTGTAGGACGGAGATGGTCGTTATATCGAGCGTCGACTGTATACACATTGAAAACTTAAAACTGATTATAACAAAAATATGAAAAGGGTTTTGATAAGAGGAAAAAAGAAGATAATAACTCAAAATTTGAAGAATTCCAGAAAAAAATATCTACCTTTTTCAATATGATGTCTATGTATCCATTAATAAGCTGTTGAATTTGTTCCCCCTCGGTGGTTTGGACGGATAAATATTGGTCAGTATAGTCCCCAAAGTCCTAAATGTACAAATAATATTCATGAATTATAAAAGTAGAGGGAAAAAAAAGACATTAAGACTTAAGAATGAAAAATAACTTACCAAAGTAAAACTATTTGGGGATGCAGCACATCTTTTCACAGACGTTAATGGCCAAGTTTTTAAAATCTAAAAAATAGGTTGAGAGGGAAGCTGCTTAAAAATTTATTTTACTGTCTACATCAAGCAAAAATGCATTTTACTGCAGAAATTGATGTGGGAAAATGGAAGTATACAATGTACATAGATAAACAAAAAGTTATAGTCAACTTATTCAAATGTTGAGCATATGTGTAATGGGTGATCAAAAAGCTTCTTAGCCCCCCCTCGAAAATCACACATACGGGCACCCCATGAATAAAACTCATCTTTCTACTGCTTGAAGAATTCTTTAACTGAAAATGTCAGACAAGAATCATCAAACTTTTATAAATGACTGTAAGAATTGCAAGAATTGCAAATTTCATGAGGAAAGATCAGTACGGTAAAACTAAGTCTATACCTATGAGCTTTTGCTTCTTCTTAACGCTGCACATGACAAATGGCGATAAAAACCTACGCACTTCGGCAAGTATCATGAAAATTCGGGTACAGTAGAACCTCTTTAATTTAAAACAATTGGGTTCAGGGGAAAGTTCAGACTATCAAATTGTTCGGATAATAAAATATATTATGCTGTTCACATGGCCCATGTCTTATACTTAACATCAGCAAGAATGCCTATGAGATGCCAATCTACAAATGGTTATCACTTCTAAAAACTGAAAAGGACGAATGTCACCTTCACATTTGCAAGAAACAATTATACAATGTAAGAGATATTTAAGATATAAATACCAAGCCTACCTCTTTAGTTTTTTCATCTAATCTTAAGACACTATCTTTTGTAACTCCAAGTAATTTTGGTACCAGTTTATTTTTACCTTTCATTTTCTCCTGTAACATAAAATAAAGATTTTATATCTATAATAACAAATAAATGCATTGCTCAAAGGCAAAAATATTTTAGAACCACATTGACTTAGGCTCACCTTGACGAGGAAAAACGTAACACCATAGGTTTTCAAGGACCTGGCTAAAGAAACATATTTCACTTTAGCTTCTAATTCATTATTGCCACTGTACTTTTTATGCTCCTAATGAAGATCACATCAAATATCAGTTATTTATTAGAAAGAAAGATAATGAAAAACTTTTAGATACTTGAAAAGAAACTTACAGCAAATACTTTTTTTTCAATCCCTTTCATTTTATAGTAGTCTTTCGGTAAAAACTCTTTAAGACTAAAAAATAATAGAAATATGCTATGTATATTGATGTGATTTATCAAATTTATACAGATAACTAAGACACATTATCTCTATTTTGCAGAATACACAAACACATGGGTTGCAGCTATTTTAAAGGCAAATTAATTAAATGTTCGTAAAGTCCAGCTAAATGTTTCGAAAAAATATACATACATTAAGAGCTAAAGAAATATCTTTGTACTGAAGAGTGGAAAAAAAATATTACAAAGCTAAATTGCACAAATTTATTGAGAATTGCATACACATGTAATAGAGTTACAAGCAACCACTTTTTTAATGCAAAAGATTTAAGCTAGTGGTTGAAAAGACCTTTGTTGGACCTTTTCATCCAATGTTCAACTCTTTTGCATTAAAAAGGGGGCTCCTGGTAATCCAGAAACATATGTATGAAATTCTTCGCAAATTTGTGCAATTTGACATAGGCACATGATAACAAAAACAATTTAATTGATAAACGTGTTCAGAAAAGGGTGAATTTTTATGACTTTACGACAAATTTTTAAAGTGGAAGTGGGAGTTAAGATGAAAAAAAAAAATGCACCAACTTGGAGAATGAACACACTCAAACAGTGGACAAATACTGTGTTTTCTAGTAGCTGTATTTTTGGAAATAAATGGAAGGAAGTTACTGCTGACCATTTGAAACCTTCTTAATATTTCTTTTTTAATTACAAACTTTAATTCACTGGGCGGTCTACCTACAAAAATTTAGACCTTCAATTTATGAAATCAGTGCTTGAAACAACGATTTTATAGCACATATTTAAATCTTGCCGAAAGATGCAAAGAAACATGAAAATCTGTAATCATTAAACAAGTTGAAAAAACATTTCAAACGTATAGTTATTGTAAATATTACAACACATAAACAAAATTACTGGGACATATTCATTAATCTGTGTGCACACAAAACATAGAGGTATAGTTAAGAAACATCTTTTTAAACCTTATGTCACAATCAGAACTGTCAAAATGTTGAAGAAGACAAGCACATTTCAGAACACAATATTTTAGTGCAAGAGTAAAAAAGATTTGTTTTTGATACTTTCAGGCATCTTAATTTTGGATACTTAAACAAAGTTTTAACAATGAAAGTCAAGTAATGCTTTTATTTTTCAATAAAACAAATACCAGTCATTTAGAGTAAAGAAGCTTACTCTAAAAATCCGGGTTTGTGTTTTGTTTCAACATGATCTCCAAACTGTATCTGACATTGTATTGCAGCAAACTGTACAGCCTGATCAACAGTTACAGGATGAGTTCCATTGATAATGGCATCTCTTGCCTAAAATGAAAAAAAAAAAAGTGTTACAATAATTACAGTAAGCATCATTTCATGTTTTGTAACTACGTTCAAAATACATATTTTAAGGTATCGAGTAACTTAGCATTTATTTTGAATATAATCAGAAACTTAAAAATAATTAGACCTCTATCAAAACTTTTGAGTGTTACATTTGGAACCTTTTTAACAAAATGTTCAACAACTTTTAATTAAATCATAAATTCTGTAATTTTAAAATCACTGGATTTTCCAAAAAAAAAAAAAAACCATTAACTGCAGTGCAGTATTATAGCTTGTTAAACGAAGTATATACTCTAAACTACAAACCTGAACATAAAGTAAATTTAATTGCACGGGGTCCCTTGAATCTACGTTTTGGTCCGAAAAGAAAAATTTTCGCCTAAGCAAGAGAGTTTCCTCTTCATCAATGCCTTGTTCCCGCAGTGTTTTTGAATGATCAACCCAATTCACTGCAAAATAAAAATAGCCATTAATAAAATTCATTTTTAAGATACATCTGATTTCTTGTATTTCTTAAATTTTCTATCATGATATTACAGATATATAGAAGTTCAAGTTGGCATGATTAATCTGCTTTATATAAAAATGTTACCAAAAATAAATGGTGTATCTAAAGGCTCTACAAATGTACTGATGAAGGATAATTTAAATAAGTAAGCAACTGTTTTCTGGTCTAAAAATTTTCAACCTGCAAATTTATTTTTATTTCTCTATTTCTTTATTTAATTTTGATGGTACATAGTGCAGTTTCTATAAAACATTTGAAAAATAGGGAGATACTTTTAAAAGTAAATAATGATTCATTTGTATAAATTAAGACAGGAAATAGAATAATCTTTTTTAAATTTAAAAGTTATGCATCAACTTTTCATAAAACTAATGAAAGAGAAATCTTAAGCAGCAATGAACTTCATACAATCTATAAGTGAAAAAAAAGAGAAAGAAAATCCAGATGTGAAAATTCCAAAACTTTTATTTTCAAAAGTTAGAAAAAAAAAAAACAAATCGAATGAACTTAAATTCAGCTTTTAAGTTTTGAGACAAAAAAAAAAAACCTGGGCAAGAACTAAGCAACTTTTTAATGACATATTTAAGAGTCTAAATAAAAATATATATTTAAGTCCGGTGCTCAGAATGATTCAACCCCCTCCCCCTCCCACACGGCCAATTAAATATTACATTTAACCAATACATTACACATTTTTCAAAATTTACTCATTGCACTTCTGTTTAAAATATGATTTCTGCACTTTTTTTTCCAGATTTATTTCCTACGGAAATAATCAGATTCTCAGACAAAATATTTTTTTTCAAAGTTCAAGAATACCAGATGTAAGAAATTAATATGTTTTATCACTAAAGAGAAAATAAAATTTGAAGAACATTCAATCATTTAGAAGTGAGAATATAAAAGAAAGAACTTTTCTACTATGTATATAAACAAAGTGTTCCTGTTTAACCTTCAAGAACTTTATTTTCGCAACCGTTCATCCTAGATGCCTACTTCAAGTTGCAAACAAACTCAAAATAAGATACAGAATTAGGATATTAAAAGTCAGAAGCAAAAAAAAAGGTTTAGTCAAAAAAATACAAAATCAAACTTTCAATAAGGATCCAAAGTACTCTAACTTATATTTAGTGAAATCAAGAGCATAAAAAAAAATTAATTTGACCACAAAAAGTTTGACATTGGTATGACCAATATTCACCAAGACATGAAATGCAAATGCAGCATTCTGTGACTTACACTATGGTACACTCGCTGTCACTAACACGTTTTCGGGGGAAATATAGCAGCTAATTGTAGCATAGTGGCTTCAGTAGAATGCAACCTGTCATTCCACTGAAAGGGCTAGATGTTATGATCTGATTTTCCGCACAGACCCTTAAAACTTTGAACTCTAATATCTCTTTGAGTTCTAATTGCTACTCTTTCAAAAAATTTGTGTTAGAACTATTTTTCAATGAAAACTTTTCCCATAAAAATAAGTTAGGGTCCTAGAGTCCATACAAAAAGTTAAGTTTCACATTTTTCACTTTTTTTCCCCTTAAAACTTTCAATATCTTAAATCTGCACCTCATTTTAAGCATTTTTGCAATTGGAAGTATACATATAAGACAAACGTTTGCAAAAATAGAAGTCTTGCAGGTTAAACGGGAACACACCATATATATTGATTCAAGTTTCAGAAAAAAAGTTAAGGATATATTTTGGAAATAATATTAAATGATAAATTAGTATTCTTACTATCATCATCCGTTTTCAGCTTTTTCTTTAACTGCTCCATTTTCTGGTCTTTATCTTTGTCTTTTTTATCCTAAAATTAAAATTATTTACATTTAATACAGTTGAATAGTTTCAAGACAAAACATCGCTTAAATTTAACAAAATAAATAATTCTTAAATAGAAAATAAAATACCTTTCGAAGGGTTAAAGTGCCTGTATTAGGTTCTTTATTCTCATCAGGAAAATCTCTAATTAAGGAGAATTCGTCATGGTTCGAAATACCTATTTGAAAAAGGATAAAAGTAATAAATCATCAAATTCTTGCAGCAATGTATTACATATACATTAAACTTCATATATTAAGCAATAGAGGTAAAAAATCTTTCTTTGGTATTTCAAAACCTAATAAAATTTTTAAAGACTTTTTTGAACACATACGTACATAAGTCAAAAAAATTGTGAATGAATATCAAAAGGAGTGACAATTATATTAAAAATGTATACATAAAGAAAACAAAATTAAAATACTCAGTCAAAAAAATAAATAAATAAAATAATAACGTCTTGCTTTTAAATCATACAATGCAGATATTTATCGAATGAGCAAATAAATATCAAAATGTTAAATAGCTAAGTGTTGTCCACAAATGATGTCACATTTTGAGGGGGTAACCAAGAAAAAAAGACATTACTCATTTTTTATAATAATATGTGCATGAAAAATATGTGTGACAAGTGACAAGAAGAGGGAGGGGTAAAGTGAAGTGTGACACTCTGCAACAAATGTGGGAAGGGGTCAAAATGTTCGATAATGTATATAATTCAGATAGTCATTAAGGTTTAGCAATAAATTAAGAAATTCCCAGTGCATTGTAAAAATCACACTGGATTTTTTTACTACATATATAATGAACTGAAACTATGACGTACCAATTTTTGTGCATATAACAACCATAAGATTAGCAACCACTTGACTATCATCTACTAGAACTGTCTTGACTGTTCCATCTAACATTCTAACCCGTAGGGGTCTCATTTTTCGTTTATATTCTAACAAATCCTGGAAGAAAAGTTTAGCTAAGCATTATTTCATCAAAAGCAAAAAGTTCTTATGAGTTTAAAAAGTCATTAGACGATTTTATTTCAGCCTCAATTACATATTTATAGAATAATGATACCATATGAGAGTCAATAGCCAAATATAAAACACTGCACTAACTTTTTTCTTTCTTGAAGATTTTTCATGATTCATTTAAATATCAAATGGATAAAAACCTTTTGCCACTATTAAAATAATTTTAAAAGAAATGTGCTTTCCTTTATTATTTACCAATATGACACAACTAAAATGTAACAAATTCATTTATATACAAATGCGAAATGCCCTATGTTTAACTATGATATCATTAAACACTTATGTAGACATAATTGTATAACTTTAATAATTAGTAACTCTTGAAAAGGAGACCTTTCTCTAATAAGTTGTCAAAGACAATTGACAGTTTTTTTTTTTCAAACATTTTAAAACCCATAGAAATTTTGATTCAATACTAATGTACACCACAAAAGGGCTAAAAGAATTTGGCTGAATATTCACTCACTATTGGGCTTATTGAATACAGTAGAAAGGCCTAATAGAATAAATACTGAAATAAATAATGACCAAATCAAATCAAATACTCATTACATGCATTTTGTAAGAAATGCATACTCTAATGTATTTTGTAAGAAGTCAAAGTATATCAAAATAATAACTTTTTTTTGAACATTTATGAAATCTTAATTACATAATTATGGGCATTTTAAACAATCAATTGAAGATTTGCAAATTGAAAGGAAAGAAAATTTCATACAGGTGTTTTGTCCATTCATGATTTTACTTTTTTCATGGATAAAATAATTGATAATATCATTTTTAACTAATTATGCTTTCTTTTTTTTTTTTGAAAGCAACTTTGATTTTTCGTTTCGTATAGATGATATTCCGCACTTATCTAAATATGTATATACATATGAAAAAAACTCATCTTTTACAAAAGAAGAGGGTAATTTTTAAGATTATCTTAAAACCTTGTAACAAAATTTAAAATGGCATGCAATCAGTAGAGAAACACTTCTTAGGGATGGCATTTATACAAACATTTAACATTTTATACATTAAACACTTACTCCAGTTCGTAATAAATAATATTCAAGGGCCCTTCCAGATTCTAACCAGACACCCTTCTTAGGATCTTCATCAGCTAAGAATAAACCATAATTTTTTGCTGAAAGAAAAAGAAAAAAATATTAAAGAAAAATATTCAAAACACATTTTAAACAATATGTTATTTGTATCTGTACAATGAATATGCCAATTGATAAAACAATGTATAACATTAAGATGCAGAACTTTACAAAGAAATGCAAATGTGTTAAGGGGTTCTAAGGATTCAACTCAGAAATGTGAGCTTTTGAATATGAAGATGTCCGATAAAAATGCACATTATAAGATATTACTGTAAAGGCCTTTAATTTCGCGGGCCGTGATTTTTGCGAATTTTGCATGTACAGAACCGAAAGTTGAAAAAGTCCAAAGTAAAAAAAAATTCGCGAGGCCTAAATTTTCGTGATTACGAAGGGCTTGCGAAAATCGCGAAAATTAAGGCCTCGCGAATAAAAAGGCCTTTACAGTATATATTATTTCTCCAACGGGTTTTTCTGTCTTCCTCATTCTTTTATCTAATTCCATGATTTAATCCTCATTTTAAAGCCTGTTCTTTCCGCTAATGACGCAAAATAGATCCACAGTCTAAAATTTACTTTTTTTGTCAAAAAAAAAAACATATTTTTCTTTTAATTTTTCATGTTCTTTACTTCAATGAATAGCATCTGAAAATCAAGACATGTTGGTGCAGTTGGATGAGTGAGCATCGTGCTTGTAATGGGGAGGACATGAGTTTGAATTCAGGCTGAAAAATATTGTTTTAATTTGTTTATCTTCAGCAGAATTCTAATCCAACTTTCCATCACCATATATATTATTTTGCAAATGTGTGTATCTTTTTTTTTTTTTGCCTTAACTTTAGTAATATTTCAGACTTTAAAAACAATGCATCATTTTAAAGATTTTTTTCACTGCTATCAGCAAAAAAATAAACAACTCATGTTTTTGCTGTTTTTCAAAAAAATGAGTATAAAAAATGTTAAGTAATGCTTCACACAGATCAGCTGGTCCAATATAACAATTATATTGATAAAAGTTTGACACTAAGAAGCATCAAATTAATTTAACCCTAGGGTGTTGTGCCCATTAGGGGGATGTCCGAGTTATGGCACTGATTGTGCCATGAATTTTTTTTTTCAGTACTTATGGGGTATTCTCTTTTTCGGGCCTTTCATTCCGGGGAGGGGGGGGGGCTTATGGCATTGGGGGAGGGGTGAAATTCTTCTTAGAGGAAATGGACACCCCTGTCATTACAGACAGTTTTGAAGGGAAAAAGACTCTTTCAAAAAACAGGAGAAAATACAATAGGTTTAACCAGTAGCCTACATAGACTAAGGTGCGCCCCCAGCAAGATTTGTAAGTGCGCCCCCCACCCCCAATTAAAAGGTAAAAAATATTTTCCACCTGTAACCTTTAGTGCTATTTTTCTGGATCGGGCGCCCTCAAACCTCTTGCGCCCCCCCGCGCCGCGGGGGTTGCGGGGGCGCTATGTACGCCACTGGGTTTAACATAAAAAAGGAGGGGGGGGGGCGATTTCACATTTAAACGGACATAACAAAAATGAGCTTTCAAAATAAAACATTTTAAAAGTTCACCAGAAGAGAAGACTACATAAAATTGAAGATTTATCAATGAAAACAAATGATTCAATGCAATGGCAACCAATGAAATACTTTCAGTTGTGCTAATCTTTCAATGAAACTTTTAATTATTTGCAAAGAGAAAAGAATAAAAATGGAAGAGTAATGTATGAAAGAAATAAGGACTTTTGAAAAATATCAACTTTGTAGGAATAATAAGAATAAAACTTTAAAAACATTAAAATGCGTATTCTACGAAACAAATAATAAATTCTACATAACAGGAAAGGGAATCGATTTATCTTTGAATCAGCAAAACTTTCAATAATAATAATCAAAAAAAGTTTTAATTTAAAACAGCAATACTTGTTAGAAATAAGGCATCAAAATGCATAGATTTCACTTTAAAATTTACCAATGAATTTCAGATCGTTAATGAGCAATCATTTCGTTAAAATCATGAATAAGTGTTTTTTTTTTCTGAATAATTATCACGATTATCGTTACGATGATGCAGCAAGTTGTGCATAACCATCGATTTCCGCTTTGACTTTTTGGATAAGAATCCATAATTTTTATCAATTAGTCTTTATTAGAAATGTTTTTCAATGACAGGAAATATTAAATATGCATTACAGACCTTAATGAAGTTAAAACAAAAACAAAATTTAACCAGCGATTCAACATACAGCTGTGTAGCATTTGAAAGCTCGCACTCCGAATCTTGAAATTTCATTTAGGAACTTTCAAGTAGAAGTTTTGATAAAAATAATCAGATATTTCATTTACTAGCGTTTAAAAAACCTAACAAGCATCAAGAAGAACAAACCAGCGCCAATGAATGTAGAAAAAGATGCATATTTCAAAAAAAAAAAGCAGAAATGTGAAAATGGCAATTTATTTAATGCAACATATTTTTTTAAATGTATTTAAATAAAGAAGCTATGAACTTAGAAATAATTTATAAGTAATGAGAAAAAAATCTAATATTTCAGTCAGTTAATGCAAATTTCTTTTTTTTTTTTTTTGCACACGTTCTTTTGAGGGTTTGTTGCAATCACATTCACATCCCCCTCCCCCTTATAATTTCAGTTCCATTCTTATAAAATTCGAGAGAAAATTCAAGAAAATCAGAAGACAGTAAAAAAAAAAAAAAAAGCTCCGTGAAAAATAGTAGGTTTGGCAAGTGTGGTTCATTTATTTGAAAAGGTGTCCCTCTCAAAAGTTATGACTGAACAGTTTTTTTTTTTCTTTTTTAACTTTTAACCATCAACATAGCATCGTTAAGTATACATTTCTGCACACAATAAACAAATTATTTTAAGTAGACAATGCATGAATATTGTCACCAACGTAATTTTTACAAAAAACAACTAATTTTAAATAATAACTTTAATGTAATTTTAATGATAGAAATTAGTAAAACAGGAGTCGAGTAAATGCAACACTTTCGATATCGAAGTTCAAAACACGCACTTTGACGATCATCGGTGATTGATTATAGCGACAATGTTAGGAACAGAGACTGAGTTTGAAACTGTTTCTCGAAATTTATCCGAAAGTTCCAAAATCGCAATTTTAAACTTTCTTTGGTTATGTTGGAAAAAGAATAGACTAGGGGGAAGATATTTTCCGAAATCGAAGTCATAAAAACGAGTTTATTGACCAACTTTGACAACATTAGAAGAAGAAATAGGCTTCATGAATATAATTCTCCGATATAATTTTTCAAAACTGAAGTTCCAAAATTCGATTTTGGACTAATTTTAATGATGTTTATATTAAAGAGGTTGCTCATTCTTAGGTCCACAAATATAATTTTGCATTTCAAATATCTCATTTTCATTTTCTTTCTTATAGCAAAACAAAAAATGAGACCTCTAAAACTTTTCTACATTTGTGTTGAAAATAATTGATAAAAAGAAATAGGAACTACACTGCTGCTCAATTTATTATTCACTTATCGAAACTGGATCGCTAACTGCCAAAACTCTTGATGCTCTCCAGAACACGATCAATCACTAATTAAAAATAAAATATGTAAAAAAACACCAACATCCAAATCTATTTCTAGTAGCGTCTAGTACCACAAACTAGCAAGAAATCGCGAGGGTTCCGGGTTCTGTAAGATCTGGTCTGAGGTAACTTAACAAGATTACTAGGCCACTTAATAAAAACATAATATTGAGAAGGTGATAAGCTGTTATGTATATAAAACATTAGTTTTACTAGAATTATTACAATAAACTGTGATTAAAGCGAGTAGAAGAATTCACTTTTGTTCATAAAAGAAAAGGGCAAAAAAGGCACTTCTTTTCTTTTCTTTTTTTTTTGGGGGGGGGGGGCTTAAACATTAATAAATTTAATTGGCCTTCTCACTTTGCTGGGACTGAGATGAGCTGATGGCATAAATGGAACATGGAGAGGAGGAAGAGAATTGTTGGTGTTGTGGTTTAGAAGGGGAATCACTTTTCCAACATAAGATAACAGTTCATGTGTTTTCTTTCTTTCAGTTGTTATTTTATCTGTCTTTTTGCACTAAAGCACTTATCCAATGTTGTATGCCTTTCCAAAATATAATTGTCATTGAACAAGATGATGCTCATGTTGACCACACTAGCGTTGCAATGCCATTTTCCCACCACTCTGTGTGTTTTCTTCCCAGTGATAAGTTCACTGATTTCTGCAGCGGAAATGCTCTTCTAAATACTTACTACTTTCCTCCTCACCTGAAGAAAGTTCTTCAACCACTTCTTGCTACTTCTCGTACAGTGGTTGTAAGTTCATTTCTGTGGTGTCCTCCCTTTCTTTAAGTGACGCCGTTCGAATAGCGAAGAAACGTGAAAATGACGATATCAATTTTACTTGACCAAGTTGGATGAATGACAAGTAGCACGAGAAAAACAGCGGAAAAAACAGTGGGATTCCATTGTACAAATATTTTGCGGGGAGGGGTTGGGGAGTGTGATCTCCGTGTTTGTTAGGTTTTAGACCGATTTTTTTAAACAAATACACTAAAGAAACAAATACGTGCACATTCTGAATATTTTTTTCTAACAGTTAATTTAAAACAGCAGAAAAAGACCGACTGCACGAAGAGACGGAAAAACTGGATTCGCGAATTTTCGGACTGCGATGAAGTTAGCGCTGTTTTTATAACATAAATGTAATCAAGTCCATGAAATTTAAAACCAAATTTTTATTGATTCATTCAGAATGAAACAGTTGACCAAAAATTCATGTCCGCAAAAACTGAATAACTTTACTAAATTCACGAGCGCAAAATCAAATCTCTTACAAAAACCACAACTAAAAAAACAAACTTTTTCGTACAAAAAAAGAAAATGAAAATCTCACATTTCCCATCATAAAGATGTTTATTGCATTACATCCTCCGCCCCCCCCTTAAAAAAAAACCCTTCAGATTAAAAAAATACAGCGTACAAATTAGCGTAAAAGTACATAATTTTTTTTTTTTTTTTACGGATTGGCTTACTCAAAGTCGTCAATATTTATTTATCTTTTTACTATTCACTGGAATAAAATAGTTTTGTCATTGTATTTTGGATAAAACAGTAGCTTTCTTTTCCGAACAGTTGTTCAGTTACTTTAATTACCAATGGCAGCCCTGCAACAAGTAATTTCTTTGCGCCCCCCACCCCAGTCTTCACAGTCTATAGTTAAATTTCAATTAAATCCGAGTCAAAAAAAAAAAAAAAAAAAATCAGGATTCTCAACCAGTGGTCCCCGACGGACCACCACCAGTCCGCAGATACCTTTGACCGATCCTCGGAGATTTTTAACTGTCCACATTAAAAAATTTCCTTACTTGAAGAAAAAAATAATAAAAAATAATAATGATACTATATCCTCTAAATCTTTTGCGTGAATTTTGTAATTAATGCTCTCACTTTTGTATGATTTTTCAGCAATGTTTATTATTTATGTATAATCATTTAAACAATTACTTACCTTATTCTTAACATTTAAATATGTTTAACTTCTTTGACACCTAGTAAAGATTTGAAGATATATTTACAAATCCAGTTGTCGTATTTATTAGTTTGTAAAAAAGGGAAAAAAAAACCTCAGCCGTTTGCTAGTCTTTTGACTGGTATTTAATGGTCCTCGAGTCAAAAATTATTCTTTTGCAAAAAAAAAACAAGAAGTTCTGTCAAGAACTAAACGAGCCTACTTTCCCGTACATCGACATCGGCATTCTCGCATCTGATCATTATTCCCTTCATTATCTGAGACTGAAAATTATGTCAAACATACCTTTTTAGCACTTAGAGCTGATTTCGAAAAGCAAAATATACCCCTCTCATCAGATGAAATAGACACGTAAAAAGTAATTAACGAATAAATAAAATTTTGTCGCACCTTTTAAAGAGAAACTGTTACAGTTCCTCCGTAGAAAAAATCCTCCATCGTTTTCAAAAAAAAAAATAATAATAATAATAATAATAATAAATAAATAAATAAAAGTACAAAGAGCATCAAAACACATTTTATCAAAGAAAGAAAAAGAAAAGAAAAAGAAACTTGTCCGTTAATAAAATGTCTCGAATTTCACTTTTAATCGGTTGCCAGTTGTTAAATATAAATAAAGAATAAAATGTTCTCGTGAATGATAAATTTTTGTTACAAAAAAAAAATCGTCTGCCAAAAAAAAAAAGAAAATAATAATTATTATTAAATAAAATAAAACAAATGAATAAATAAACAAAAAATCGTCTGCACAGTCAGTCTTTTTTTTTTCTGAGCCTGCATTTCCGCTATGTTTGCGGAGTCGGAGTCGGAATCAGAGTCCTCACAGAAGATTACTCAGAAAAGTACTTTACAAACATTATTTATCAAAACCATTTTCTTACAAAGTTAGTTTGATAGTGCAGCAGATATATGACAAAAAAAAGTGGAATTGTGCCTTTAATGATAGAAGCATAAAACTTGGTGTGCATATACTATGTATAATTACGAGTCATTTTGGATACGCGGCCATCTGAGCTTTCGAATATTTCAGTAATGGTGGACGTTCGAAATGGTGGCCTCTGATTATATTTTATGTGCTTCTTTGTTTCGATATTCACAAGGTTAATAGCGTACGTTACGAAAAAAATCATGGAATTTAATATCCTTTTCTATAAAAGTTCTATTGCATTGTGTGTTTTAAGTGGATTTCAACTTTTACCGCTAGGGGGCGCTTTATAGTTCTTTTTTAATCGTCCAAAATGCGCAACAGATATGTGACCAAAATTGATGGAATTTTGTCTTCAATAGTAGACGCTTACAAATTTAGATAAAGATAATAAATATAAACTCATGTTTGTGAAAATTACAACACCATGAAGGAATCGTCATAATTGAATGAAATTTAATACACAGTTGAGTGATAGTGGTATAAAAAATGATTAAACTTTGAAAGCCAACAAATAATTAAAAAATATTGAAATTAGTATTTTGTGTAGCCAGCACGCGCTGCAATAAGTGCTGCTACGCGACGTGGCATGGAGTCAAGCACATTTTTAATGTCTGCCTAATCAATAGCATTCCATACTGTTTGTATGCATATTGTGTACCTACAGTTTGTCTGTAGAAGCAGTAAGACGAGGATCACGAAAGAGACGCCGACCAACGAAATCCCACACATGTTCAATCGACGACATATCTGGGGAATACGCAGGGAAGGGAAGAAGCTGTACTTGCTGCGATGCAGGAAGGATTGAACTGTCCTAGCGACATGAGGGCGGGCATTATCATGCTGAAATACAGCGCCAGGCAAGCCTTGAAGGAAGTTTGGGGCTGTAAAACTTCACTGATATCCCAGTTGCTGTTCAGGCTACCCACAATTCGTAGCAATTGAGATTGTCCGTGATATGATATGGCATCCCAGACCATGACTCCAGGTGTTCGTCCACTGTGACGTTCGATAATGCACTCTGGAAGGTTGCGTTCACCGGCATAGCGTCGGACGCGAATGCGGCTATCATGGTGCCACAAATTAAAGCGGGATTCGTCAGAAAACACAACATACTGCCAATCAGCATGCCAATCCTTATGTTGATTAGCCCATTGCAGCCGCAGGTGGCGATAGTTTAGCGTGAGCAGGATCCTGTATTATAAAGGAGTCCTTGTGCGCAGTCTACACTGCATCAGACGTCTACGAATTGATGAAGCACACATTGAAACACTTGTAGCTGTTGACCACTGTGCTGCCAGTTGTCTGGAAGAAGCTGTACGGTCCGTCAGTACCATGCGGATCAGGTGTCTATTATCGCGCTCTGACGTCACTTTTCAGGGTCCACTCCCGGATTTCCGAGCTGTCCAGCACTCGTCCGTCCACTGCTTCCAAACACGCATCACTGTGCTGCTGTTACGCTACACACGAGCGGCTACTTCAAGATAAGACAATCCAGCTTCACGAAGGCCGATGATCCTCCCCCGTTTAAACTCCTTAAGTTGTTGAAACCTCGCTCTTTTTCAACGAAGAGGCATAAGCAACGTCTCATCTAATGTTTATCACAAGCAGATAACCACCTATAACCATACACACCTTGCTGCAGCCGTCTATTTATTCGGATAAATCTGGCGTTCAGAGGGCGCTGCTCAGCGTACGCATGCGCTACGCGTCTAAAATTCTAAACATTTGCATATCATACCCTACTTTGCATTTGCTAAAAATTTCAGCCCATTCGCACAAGTTCTTCATGGTGTTGCGATTTTCACAAACATGAGTTTATAACTACGAGGAGCACACTCTTTATGCATGAAACAACAATAACTCTGTATAGTTTTAACAGTTGTCATTTAACATGATTTAAAAAGGTTTGAAGGAACTCTAAAGATATTCAGAGGAAGCTTTGGATTTCAATATCCTCTCTCTCTTTTGGATATCAGTTCTCTGGTTGTGAACCGGAGCCTCCCCCCTCACTCAAAATCTTTACCCTTTCTCCCACCCTCTTCAAAATGTCAAATTCAATAAATGTTTACTTCACTGCTTATGCAATGCAGGTTATTGAAAATATAAAGACATTTGCATACATGATAAAACAAGGAAATCAACTAAAAATGTTCAAATTTGGAGAATTTGTGAAACTTTGAGAAGCTGTATCTCAAAAACTATTACAGCTAACAAGTCCATTTTGGTATCAACTTGTAGCAAATTTAATGTAGTTTAAATATGTAATGTATGATGTTTGTCAAAAAACGTGCTCTTTCATGGTCAAAATGGGGAAATTTCGAAAAAAGTACGAAAATTTAGCAGTTTGACGGCTGCCATTACTCCAATGGACGAAATCTCAGATGGCCGCGTATCCAGAATTAAATCATTTGATGTGTAGTATACGTGTGCCAAGTTTCATGTTTCTATCATTAAAGGCACAATTCGGTCTCATGTCTGCTGTACTATGAAGGAAATCCGACTTTAAGTTCAGGATCAACATTCAACTTAAATTCCCCGTAGACGCTAATGCTAATTTTTTTTTTTTTTCTGAACGGTTCAATATTGAACGAAAAATGGTTCAAATCAAAATGCGAAGTATGAGAATATATGGGAAAGCCTCTCCGAGATCTTTCAAACAAAAAAAAGTTTATTCCATTCGGACGGTTCACTCAAAAGTTATTAGGTGGGGAGAGGTTGCTTGAACGGTTCAATGTTGAACGAAAAAATGCTCAAATGGAAAATTTAAATACGGTAATGAAGTATCCTTGCTGAGATCCTTCGAACAAAAAAAAAAGTTTATTTAAATCGGGCTGTTCACTCAAAAGTTATTAGGGGTGACAGCTTGATTGAGCGGTTCAATGTTGAACGAAAAATTGTTCAAATCGGAACTGCAAATACGGGAATGAAGTATCCTTGATAAGATCTTTCTAACGAAAAAAAAGTTTGTTCAAATCGGATTGTTCACTCAAAAGTTAGCATCGCGGGACAGGTTGTTTGAACGGTTCAAAGTTGAACCAAAAATTGTTCAAATCGAAAAATCAAATATGGGAATGAGCTGTACTCGCCGAGATCTTTCGAACAAAAAAAAGTTTATTCCATTCGGACGGTTCCATCAAAAGTTATTAGGTGGAGAAAGGTTGCTGAAACGGTTCAATGTTGAACCAAAAATGTTCAAATTGAAAATTTAATTACGGTAATAAAGTATCCTTGCCGAGATGCTTCGAACAAAAAAAAAGTTTGTTTAAATCGGACTGTTCATTCAAAAGTTATTAGGGGTGACAGCTTGTTTGAACGGTTCAATGTTGAACGAAAAATTGTTCAAATCGAAAATGTAAATACGGGAATGAAGTATCCTTGAAAAGATCTTTCGAACAAAAAAAAGTTTGTTCAAATCGGACTGTTCATTCAAAAGTTAGCATCGCGGGACAGGTTGTTTGAACGGTTCAAAGTTGAACCAAAAATTGTTCAAATCGAAAAATCAAATATGGGAATGAGCTGTACTCGCCGAGATCTTTCGAACAAAAAAAAAGTTTATTCCATTCGGACGGTTCCATCAAAAGTTATTAGGTGGAGAAAGGTTGCTGAAACGGTTCAATGTTGAACCAAAAATGTTCAAATTGAAAATTTAATTACGGTAATAAAGTTATCCTTGCCGAGATGCTTCGAACAAAAAAAAAGTTTGTTTAAATCGGACTGTTCATTCAAAAGTTATTAGGGGTGACAGCTTGTTTGAACGGTTCAATGTTGAACGAAAAATTGTTCAAATCGGAACTGTAAATACGGGAATGAAGTATCCTTGATAAGATCTTTCTAACGAAAAAAAAGTTTGTTCAAATCGGATTGTTCATTCAAAAGTTAGCATCGCGGGACAGGTTGTTTGAACGGTTCAAAGTTGAACCAAAAATTGTTCAAATCGAAAAATCAAATATGGGAATGAGCTGTACTCGCCGATATCTTTCCAACAAAAAAAAGTTTGTCCAAATCGGAATGTTCATTCAAAAGTTATTAGGGGGGGGGGGGGACAGACAGACCGACCGACCGACCGACACACAAATTCCCCATCTCAATACCCTACTTTCAAATTTTTAATTTTTCGATATTCATTTTACCTTTTTATTTTTTTAACTTGGCAATATTTTTGGGACTTAGCGATATTTTTTGGACTTGGCGATATTTTTTAGATGCATTAAGCTACTTTTAATACTTTTTTCGTCTTTCTTTTATTTTTAACGGGAAAGTAGGCTAAAAAAAGAAAAAGAAAAAAAAAGTGAAAAAAAGAATATAGAAAAATAAATAAAAGAATTTAAAAAAATTAAAAGAATTAAAAAACAACAACATCGGGCAGCGATCTTTTTTTCAAAAGCAATTGCCGGTTCGTGAGTCAAAAGTTTAAGAGACGCTGCTCTAGATTTATATTAATATTTTAATGTCATATGTTTGATTCTCCCACTAAACGAAATTGATACTCGGTATTCCGCCGAGTAGGGGGGGGGGGGAGTAGGAAATAGTCGCGACGCAGTACTCAACCAAAAAGTGCTATTCGGTACAACCTTATTCTTTTCCATGAAGAATACCAGCTATGAATAAGAGGAGAAAAGTAAACATTACAGTGCCCGCCACTAATAAAATCACTGGATTATAAAATCAGCCGCTTTATAAAAATCAAAGTTGGAAGAACATAATCATTACTATATCAAAACATGTTAAAACCATCCTTCAATAAAATCATTAGCGCCGTTTAAAAAATCAAGTTCCTGGAGAGTATATGTTAATTACAGAGGTTGCCAGTTTATATAATTCGGTTTGAGTAAAAATCGTTCGCTAGAAAAACATGCCTAAATGTTAAGATTTAAGAATGATCTTTAACTTTCAAATTCTGTTTCTCAAACAACACTAAGTTAATATTTTCAAACCCTTGTGTAATTTTAAAAATGTACTTTTTACATTTAAGTTCAATTCGAACTGTGTTTTAATTAACTGAATGTAAAATATTGATAATGGTAATTAATTTATTTTTTATGTTGGGAAAACTTTAAAACTTTTAAATGGTTGGGAAACTTTAACGAATATCGATTCCTAACGTACTCATGCACAATGAGTGCATGCACAAATCATAACAAGTTTCAGTGAGAGCCGCCGCTGCTATCTGTTTCTTTTGTTGCGGTACTTGTTCCTGTGAGCGTCCGAAATCTGGTAAATTAGACGAACCCGGTGAATATCAACATTCACATATTAACGAAGTCGCTGGAATGCCGAATATTTCCCGTGAAAACCCCTTTGCTCCAATTTCGGTCTTTCACGGTTCATATATATACGAAGCGCGTTCAAAAAGTAAGGCCGTTTGCTTATATTTTAATAATGGCTCTTCGGAGCACAGTTTAACGGCTGCAACACCATCTACTGACTCATTGCGAAGCTACAGCATCATTTGTTTTGGTTCTGAAGTCCTTTTGTTGTCCGTGGATGTAGAGAACAATGGCCGAGAAAATCGTTGATCCCGCCGACTTTGAAGTGCGTTCTGTGATTCGTTTCTTATGCGCAAAAGGATCGTTGGCTACTGAAATTCAACGGGAATTATGCCTGGTTTATAAACCTACAGTTACGAGTAAAGGAAATGTTAGACAATTTTAAAAATGGAAGAAGAAATGTCTTTGACGAAGAGCGGGAGTGGCAGGTCTCCAGACTGATGAAATCGTTTCACAAGTGAACTAAGCACTGTGATCTGATTGTCGATTGACGATTAGTTGGCCTAGATGAAGAATTTCCTCAACTTGAACGCACTACTGTTTAAAAATTGTTGTTTCATCAACAAATTGAGCCGTGCAATCTAAAGCAAACTCCGCGGTAAACTGTCATCTGGCATAATCCCTCTTTACGATATCGCGCGTTCTCACACTGCTGCAAAAACTAAGAAGAAAATTCAAGATTTTTGTTGGGATTTTTTTGACCATCCACCGTACATTCCCGACATTGCACCTGAGCAACTACTTCCTCTTCTTGCATTTTAAACAGTGGCTCGGTGGAAAACGTTTTGAAACCGAAGAGAGACTCAAAATCGCCGTTGTCAACTGGTTCAACCCTCAGGCGGCAAACTTCTATGCAGAGGGGTTAAAAAAGCTGGTGCAGCGGTACGAAAAATGCTTAGAAGTGAACGGCGATTATGTAGATAAGTGAAGTAAGTTTGTACCTTACTAAATATGAGAATAAAATTTGTTTCTTATGAGTATATGTTTTTCTGTGACCAAACGGCCCTTACTTTTTGAACGCCCCTCGTATATTGCAAAGTGTTACATATTCAGTGTCGCCAAGTATTAAATTTTTGGCAAAAAACAGTTTAAAAACTCACTTTCGCCGAGTCCTCCATCGCCACCTTCTGATATCTTTTCTCGTATTACACGGCAGGCGTCGTAAACTATCGTGGACGGCTCGAACTGCATCGTTTTGACGACATTTTTCTCTACCACACTCACCTTGAGTGAGAGGGACATCTTGAGTTCGTGGATGTGTCACCTAGAAGCAGAGAAAGAGAACAATTAGCAACCAACGATCGCATCTTAAAATAGTAAAACGTCAATCTTTTAATGAATGATAAAGCAAAACCTTCTGGTGGAAGCAATAAAGTAATAAAATCTACACTAGTAACCACATGTGAATTGTTCAAAAAAAAAAAGAACGTTTTTTGCAAAATTCTGCAAATCTAAAGATTGAAAATCGTGGAATTCCACTAATTATTTAGAGAAACAAATATGTTTTAAATGAGTATCAGATTTTTTTATCATCAGATTCTTTGTTAGGAACTACTTCCTTTTTTTTATTACTGGTTATTAAACGGATTTACAACCTTTTTATGGGACAAATACTGCATCTATATTGTCTGACTGAGGAATTTTCTTATATTTATAATGAAAGTAAAAATACATTTTATTTATTTGTTTCGTAATAAAACTTTAAAAAAAAGGCCGATTCTTGGGCAGGATGGAGAAAAATTGCGCACTGAATACCACGTAAGCGTTCTTTCGCTTGCATGTGGAAAAGTACGCTTGAGTTATTTTACTGCATTTTAAAAATTTACCAGCAATCTCTAAAGATCTGCTATTGTTTTTTTTTAACTTGTTATTTTTCACAGTGAATATCAAAGATGCTAAGCAAAAATACAAAGTTATTTTTGACAGGCAAGGGTTTTCGTTAAGTTTAAATATCCCCCCCCCTTTTTTTTGCTTAAAATTTTATTTAATGAACAAAAACAAAACCGCCTTGAAACGATACCCAGAAACTAAAAAGTAAAAAATAAAGTGCTACATTTGCATACGATATACTACCCATAGTATCAAATTTATTTTGCAAATCCAGAACAAAAATAAACTAAACAAAATATTCACTTACAAATTAAACAATAGTTTTAATTACAAAACGATGAACTATTTTAATGCCCAACTAATTGTATACGATTTCTTAATTTTACACTGAAGTGACAAAAGTCATGGGATAGCAATATGCAAATTTTCAGATGGCAGTAGCATCGCATAGAACAGGTATAAATGCGCAGTGCTTTTACAGAGCTTTCATTTCTGTTCAAGTTATTCATGTGAAGAGGTTTTAACGTGATGATGACCGCACGACGTGAATTAACAGACTTTGAACGCGGAATGTTAGTTGGAGCTAGAAGCATGGGTCATGCCATTTCGGAAATCGTTAGAGAATTCAACATTCCCAGATCCACTGTGTCAAGAGTGTGCCGAGAGTATGAAATTTCAGGCATAACATCCCACCATGGACAGCGCAGTGGTCGACCGCCTGCACTTAAAGATCGAGACCGGCGACGTCTGCAAAGAGTCGTAAATTCTAACAGACAAGCAACACTGCGTCAAATCACCGTAGAAATCAATGTGGGACGTACAATGGACGTGTCTGCTAGAACTGTGCGGAGAAATTTGGATTTCTTGGGCTATTCCAGCAGAAGACCGACTCGAGTGCCTTTACTGACAGAACGACATCGCTTGCAGCGACTCTCGTGGGCACGTGAGCATATCGGTTGGTCCCTAGATGAATGGAAAACCGTGGCCTGGTCCGATGAGTCACGATTTCAGCTGGTGAGAGCCGATGGTAGGGTTCGAGTGTGGCGCAGACCCCACGAAGCCATGGACCCAAACTGTCAGCAAGGCACTGTTCAAGCTGGTGGTGGCTCCGTAATGGTGTGGGCTGTTTTTTCATGGCATGGACTTGGTCCTCTAGTGCGACTGGACCGAACATTGACTGGAAATGCTTATGTGCAGCTACTTGGAGATCACTTGCAGCCATTCATGGACTTCATGTACCCAAACAACGATGGGATTTTTATGGATGACAATGCGCCATGTCACCGGGCCACAACTGTTCGCAATTGGTTTGAAGAAAATTCTGGACAATTCCAACGAATGATTTGGCCACCTAGATCGCCCGACATGAATCCCATTGAGCATTTATGGGACACCATCGAGAGGTCTGTTCGTGCCCAAAATCCTGCCCCATCAACGCTTTCACAATTATGGACGTCTATCGAGACAGCATGGCTCAATATTCCTGCAGAAGACTTCCAACGACTTGTTGAGTCCATGCCACGTCGAGTTGTTGCACTTCGCCGGGCAAAAGGAGGGCCGACACGATATTAAGAGGTATCCCATGACTTTTGTCACTTCAGTGTAAATCACCGTTACAAGTCGACAAGTCCTACAAAATACTACCTAACCTAACTGACCAGGTTTTGTTTTAAAAACTAATTTTGTATTCAGTTAAATTAGTGTTTAATTAAGGATTCGGTGTGTAGTCAGCTAGGAGAAAAACAAAAATTGAAAGCACTTGTCTTGATATAAAGACACTCAAGTTTAAAACTGATATTCATTCCATAATAAATCGGTTGCTTTCGAATAAATGGAATGGAATTGAGTAGACGTACTACGATCTACCAAAATATCTCATTCTGAACTTCATCATTCCTAAAATGAGTGATTTTTTATTGCTTTTTTTCTTCAGGAAGTTCAAGAATTATATCATAAAAAAAAAAAAAACCGTACTATGTTAGGAATGTTATTGTCTTGCAATTCTACGATAAGTTAGTTACCTAAGACGGATTGTACGTAGCCTAATTTATTGCCTGTGGGTCACATGTGGCCAACGATCCTAACACGAACGATCCGTTTTTGTTTTTTTTTGTTCTGTGTTGCAATTAGAAAAAAATAATTTATTACCATGTCACAAATTCAGAGCCAAATACTCAGAGCTTGGTTTCTGGAAAACAGGTGCAAACTTCGTATTAATATTAAAAGGGGGGAGGGGACCATTAGGTAACGGGAACAATAGTTCTTGATTACTAACTACCCCGCCTGTCCTATGTTTTTCCATGTTATATAGAAAAATTATAACCATTTAAAAATTTTATACATGTTCCGGCCAGTGAGAAGGATCCTACTATGAGGTTCGGCGCTCTGGTTAAAAGTTGGGCACTAGCTTATACAATTTCAGTGATCATACAACTATCGAAGTTTTTTTTTTTTGTAAAACACACTAAACTCTAAATAACTTAGTTTCATTGCAAACATTCGGCAATTCAAAAACAGTTTATTTGAAAAAAACTATTAAAGAAAATTTATATTTATACAAAAATAAACTATACGAAAATATGCTTGATGGATTAGATATTTTAATAAATACTATAGCTGAAGCAAAGCTAACTTGGCAACATTGTAAAGTCTAAGTTTGTCACAACTATATTAAGGCTTAATTGAAATAAAATGATCATCTTAAACATCTCATACCTTATCAAACCACAAAACAGAAAACGAAATGAAATTAGCAAAAAAAGAGATAAATATTTATTCAAAAAAATCATATTTCTATTTTTTACAACATTTTAAACGGGGCATGTTTTGAACTGAACAATAACCGAGTCGCACGTACGTAAAGCTACTAATCATTTTTCAATAAGTGCAAATGATGGAGCACCTAATACCAGATGAAACAAATAACTGAGCTGGATTTTCCTTTTTGTAGAAATAAACAACAATGTAGCATTATAATGTTCGACAATATGGAGGAAGAACAAGAGAAAGTAAGCCAATTGAAATCGCTAATTTAAACCAGTGGTCGGAAGTAGCGCGCTACAAGTAGCGAAACTACTGTAGTAGCTACATTTTTTAGTAGTTTGTAGTGTAGCGCACTACTTTTTAAAAAAAGTAGAGTAGTGAGTAGCGCGATACAAAAAAATAGTAGTTTGTAGCGATTTCTGGAAACTACTTTTAAATTAAAAAAAAATTAAGAATGAAAAAAAATAATAATAATAATAATAAAAACAGAGGATGAAGGGAAAAAAACAAGGTTTAATTAACTCTGACTGGTTCAAATCTTGTACGAGTACAGCAGCGGACGCAATGAGAAATAAGAATCATAAAAATATGAGCTGATCCTTAGATACACCATTTTGACGAAATACATTCTAATTGTTTGATGTCATTGTGGTTTGTTTGGTACCATAATTTTTACATTCCTTCAAATAATTTTCACGTTCCTAAATATTCCCTGGCAAGAAATTTAAAAAAATTGAAGGTTGAATTCTTTCAATCATTTAAATTTTGAACCCTTTCTTGTGGCGAATATTCGTAAAAAATGTAAAAAAAGTATAAAGGACAAATTTTAGCAAAAAAAAAAAAAAGGAATAAAAAGGAAATGTAACAAATAAATTAAAAGACAATTCTTAGCTCTATTACATATTCAAATGAGTTAATTTATTAATGTAAACCACTTTTTGAATTTTTTCGGTCAATCCTCAAACGGTGTATTCCTTTTACTTATTTATTTTTTAAAAAGTAGCGAAGTAGCGACTACAATTCAAAAGTAGTGTAGCGCGCTACATTTCAAAAAAAGTAGTTGTAGTTGTAGTTAACTACATTTATAACAAAGTAGTTGTAGTTGTAGTTCGCTACAAAATAAATGTAGTTTTTCCAACCACTGATTTAAACCCTATTTTCGAATGCAGATCCTGTTGAACTCTTAACCCTTTACTTCGAGAACTAACAACTTGGAAATTTAATTAAAAAATTTATTTTTATGCTTAAATTTAAATACACCCATCATCTTGAAAATCTGCGGAAAAAGTTCGAGCTAAAAGTACAGTGTTAAAATGTCATGAATTTAAAAAACTTTGAGCGGAAACCAATAAAAATATCAAAATTTGGAGCAGAATTTTTTCCCCGAACAAAAAAAAAAAAAAAAAAAAAAAAATCAATTGATATCAGCGGCTTAAAATATCCAATTTTCTAGTATACAATCAAATTTAAGCTACCAAAAAGTTTTACGGATAACAATAACAATCAATCGCTTCCCGCTAAAACACCAGCGTACAGACAGAAAATCCTCTGTTGGTAGTTCAAGAAAAAGTTACATTAGTACTTTTTACCGCTAGCAAAAACCATAAAATACGTTGTTTTTCTGTTGCTAACATTTTGTATTTGTATCAAGATCGACAGCTCTGTTAACTTAAGTTAAAATGTACCAAAACAACTAAAAATTCTTTTTGGGGCCTATTAAATGCGATGTTAGTCGCCAAACTGGCGAGCAAGAATGCAAAATGCCGATTATTAAAAAAAAAAAAAAAATAGCTATCACCCTCATGTTTAGTAGACACACCCACTAATGCCTATATTCTTCCGAATTACATGGTTTTATCCAAAATGACAGCCTTTTCGTTCTGATACCTATTTATAAAAACAAATAATACAGTCTTACTTTATTTTTGAATATTATATTATATTGAATTTATGAAGAAAAAAAGGAACTTCTAACATCTCAATTATGTCGTCAAGGTTATTACTTAATTTCATTCCAGAAAATGCAATAAGTTGGTTAGGAAAATAGTTAAGATGATCAAATTTTTAACTAACTAGCAATTTTTAACTAATTAGCAAATACAACTTCAATACAACTTCAAGTACGCATGTGTGTTTCTTTTTTGTTTATTTGCGTAATGTCTTTATTAAAATTAATAATTTTAATTTTCAGAAACGGTTTGCGAGCTTTTTTTTTTTTTTTCAAAACGATTTTTTTTTTTTTTTTTTTTAGTCTCTCAAGCTTTAGGACACTGTAATTAAATTACGATAATTTAAAGTTCTATGTGCACAGGAACTCTGTGGGAAAGATTTTGCCACTTTTTCTGTCGTATTGGAGGCATTTCTTAGAGATTCTTCGAAATCATGTGCAAAAATCAAAAAGTTATGTAACATACAGCGTGCGTAATTACTTGTAAAAAATTACAACTTCATATTACAGAAAGTGTTGATGAGTTTTTCAAGATTTATAAAATTTGAACAATTGCACAAGAACAATTCCCTATGTTTAAAATCTTCATTAATACATAGGAAAGCTTCTAAAATTAGGCCAAAAAATGTTCATCTGATGGCTCTGATTCCTTGATTAGAAAATTCTTTTAAATTAAAGACGTTGATGGATTTCATTAAACAGAGCATTTTTAATGCTCTCAAAAAGTTACTGTGAAAGTAGTTTGCCTACAGCTAAGAATTAATACGCCAAGGGAAAAAAATACTGATTCTCCAGATACTTAAAAAAACAATCCCGATAGCACATTTACGTTCTGAGGCGATTGTCCGAAACGTAAGACTGGGCACACAACCGAGTTGAACACTGTTCCAAAAAGGGGAATAAGATTACTGACCAAACACAAATGCAACACTACCGATGACAAGCACTGGGAATGGGATATGGACACACACAAAAAAGGCATTAGCGCTAACCAAACTTGTCTTTAGAACAGAGAACCGGAAGAAATTCCAAATTTCTGGAAACCCAAGCTAGACGTATACTTACGACACGGAGGCGCCGGATGACACTGACCTCCCCTTCCCCCCATCACTTAAATATCGCGAAAACTCCATCTTGAAGATCTCGATCACATTCAAACCTCTGCTGTTAGCCAATCTATTTGGGCGTGTTTGGTTGCCATGGGTTACTAGTGCGCTCACACACACACGCACACAAGGGGAGAACGGGAAACATGGACTGCACCATTACCACAAAGAGCAAGCTTCTGGGGTTTTATGTATATTACGAGCTTCCTCTACAGCAATAAAATACATTAATATACATTGACATCAATTTTGCTGCAGCATAAAGAAGTTATCGTCTTTCCACAAACGGCAGTCAACAGTTAAAAAAGAAAGCTACTTCCCCTTTTCAGATACAGAAAAAAATTTATGATCAGCACTTTACTTTGTATGAATGCTCCAGAAAAGAATATCTGTAATTTTTGTGTTGTAACAAACACTCATGTTGTAACAAACACTCAAAAGGATGCAGAAACAGATTGATATGAAAAATAGTGATAACACTTGTAATTACTTAATAAGTACGTAAAAATAATACATTGTATTAGTGTTCCTGCATTATCATGTAATGATAGCTTAACAGCAAAAGAGTTTGATGAACAGCAAAAAATGCCAAAGGTTTTTTTCCAAATCCAACCAATGAATCTTTCCAAAAAAAGATCAGTTCGGTTGACGTTTTTCCACGCTGCTGAACTACGGAGAAGGTTTCGTTCGTTCTTTGCGAAGCGTTTTGTAATTAATGGGAAATAATTTTGAAAGAATGATACTGAAACACTTTAGTACGTTCACATAACCAGGAACTTAAATTACCGAATTCATTCATCTATATATATAAAAGAAAGTCGTGTTAGTTACACTATTTATAACTCAAGAACGGCTGTACCGATATGGCTAAAAATTAGTGGGTAGGTAGCTTAGAGCCAGGAGACGGACATAGGCTATAATTTATGTGTCTCAGTTACATAAATAGAAAAACTGTCTTATTGACTAAGCCTTTTTACTAAGCCTTTTTTTGACACCTCCATGGCTGAGCGACATAAAGCACACGTTCTGGCAGCTTCCGGTGCGCAGCAAACAGGTTGTAAGTTAGCGGTGCGTTGAGTGTTATTTGACTTTTTTGTGAAATCTATATAGATAAAAGAAAGTCGTCTTAGTTACACTACTTATAACTCAAGAACGGCTGTACCGATATGGCTAAAAATTGGTGGGTAGGTAGCTTAGAGCCAGGAGACGGACATAGGCTATAATTTATGTGTGTCAGTTACATAAATAGAAAAACTGTCTTATTGACTAAGCCTTTTTACTAAGCCTTTTTTGACACCTGGCTGAGCGACATAAAGCACACGTTCTGGCAGGTTCCGGAACGCAGTAAGCAGGTTGTAAGTTAGCGGTGCGTTGAGTATTATTTGACTTTTTCGTGAAATAAATCATAAACAAACGCGTTACTTCCTTGAAATTTATATGTGATAAGCTGTCAGAAACGATTGCTCATTCCTAGGATCCCGATGATCCCAACCGATATGCCGTTTGAATTTAAAAGACTTCAATTTCCGATCCGTCTTGCATTTGTCATGACCATCAACAAATCACAAGGCCAATCCTTAAAAGTTTGTGGTTTGAATCTAGAACATCACTGTTTTTCCCATGGTCAATTATATGTGGCATGTTTACGGGTCGGAAGACCATCTGCGTTCTTTCTTTTTGCGCCTGATAATAAAACAAAAAATGTTGTGCATCACAAGGTACTTTAGTAAAGAGCAACCTATGTACTAAAATACAGAAACAATAATGAATGATTAATGTGGGTACTTAATATTTTTGTATTTTCTAATAATAAAAAACTTAATAAATTCAAAAATTTTCTTATTTATTGCCTTTAAGGCGGAACAGAGTTCGCCGGGTCAGCTAGTTGTTTCATAAAAAATCAATCGCGAATTCGATAAAATTTATTTGTATTCTTAAGAATTCTTACAGTGAAATAATGCATTATTTGTTGTTCACTTAACGTTTTTTCCTTTCATTTTTTTTGTTAATTTTATATTGAACAATTCTAACTTTCATGCTCATTACAAAACGAAAATATATACACAGAAAAAAGACGTCCTAAGTCTTTAAAACCAGGGTTTGAAAAAACACGGGTTTTTTCGAAAAAGCCCCAGCCCACCTGGGTTTTTGATGAAAAAATCGGGTTTTTTCAAGAATCATTTTATTATCATTTTTTATTCAAACATTGTGCACCTTCTTTTACTTTTCATAGAATCAGGGGAGTTCTGATGAAAGGTCACTGATCTCTTAAAAAAATATTATTCCGAAAATTTGGAAACATCATTATAATATTGAATTGAATATACAGGGTGTCCACTCCAATCGTGGACCAATAGCTAATTTCTAAACCGTTAGAGATAAGCATATAGTTTATTTAGGAAAAAATCTCCACATTACGAAAGGAATTTTGGGTCTATTCAATGTTTTTCAAAAAATCAAATTTTGAAAGAGTTACGAAATTTAAATTTTTATACAGCCCCCCAGTCCTATCAATCATATTTAGTAAAATATTCTTGACACTGCAACGTTTAAAACTAAAAAAAAATCACTCTTCTACCACAAAAATTGACCGAGTTATGACGTGAAGTTTATTCCAACGTTAGAGATGCACAAATATGCAGGTATACCGCAGACACGTGTTTCGATGCTACAAGGAGCCTCTTTTTCAATGCAAGAGGTGTGAGCTTTAGGATGAAGAGTCATCCGATAAAAGCAACACTTTCGAACAAAAGACAGTATAAATAGCAAGAACTGGATATTAACAAAACAAACAAGACAATGCTTAGAGCCGAAATTTATTACATGAAACCATCAAGAAAAAACCGTTAAGAAATAAATTTCCAAAAGATCCCATAGATCATAAACATTGTCAAAAAATGAAACCACTTATGAATAAATTAGCAATAAATTTGCAAATAGGGAAAAAATATGTACCGAAAAACAGCAGAAAGAAAACAGAATGAAATAAAATGAAATAAAATTTTAAATTAATCAAAAAATATGAGCAAAAAATTGAAATGTAAAGATTAGCAACACGAAAAGCCAAAAGGCTAACAATTATAATTTATACAAATGGACGCCAAACTGCAGAAAAATAAGGAATAGCATTTATATCGTTAACTAAGTCAGAACTGTTTTTCAAAATGTGGAAGGATTCCCAAAAATCAAGATCTGATGGGTTGGGGCATTTTTGGACAATTTGAAAGGAATTAAAATCGAAAGAATGATTCTTGTCCCAACAATGTTGCGCAATACTAGACTTATTTAATTGCTGCTTTTTCACATAATTCTGATGTTCTTTTAAGCGGAATTTCAAAGCCCGTCGCGTCTGTCCTATATAGGATAAATTACAAATGCAATTAATTTTATAAATACCACAACTGTTAAGAGGATGAATGGGATCTTTAAGAGAAGAGAAACATAGTTTATTCATAGGAGAGAATACCACTTGGAAATTGAAACGTTTGAGAATCTTAGCAACCTGATAACTCACAGAGGGAAAGAATGGCAAAACAACCAAATTCTTTCTGATGACAGTTCTCTCAACAATATTCGTTTCGGATTTATTAGAAAGTTTTTTAAAAATGGAATCAATCAAAGTATGAGGATAGTTTCTATCAATAGCCACAGCTTTAAGATAGTTGAGTTCAGCATTAAGAAGTTCCGGTGAAGAACAAAGATTAATAGCACGGTAGACAAAAGTATTAAATGCAGCATATTTTTGACTAGGAGGGTGAGATGAAAGTCGATGAGGAGGTAACGAGACAGCAAAAGGTTTGCGATAAACGGTAGTTTCAAAGCCGAATTCAGTACGAGAAACTAGAACATCAAGAAAGGGAATGCAATTATCCTGTTCTTTCTCACAAGAGAATTGAATATGAGGATCTATAGAATTTAAAACGGATAAAATATCGTCATTTTGAAACTGGTTATGGTTCATTAGAACAAAACAGTCGTCAACATATCTAACATAAAATTGAAACTGTAATTTTTGGAACAACTTAACCTCAAAATAATGCATGTAAATATCACTAAGAATGGGGCTTAATGGGTTACCCATAGCCAAACCATCTGACATAGTGTAAAATTTCCCATTGAAAGCGAAAGAACATTGCTTAATACATGTACGGGTAAGGAAAATTAATTCCTCAATTTCCTTAGAGGTGAATTTCACCTCTAAGGAAATTGAGGAATTTGTCTTTTGTTCGAAAGTGTTGCTTTTATCGGATGACTCTTCATCCTAAAGCTCACACCTCTTGCATTGAAAAAGAGGCTCCTTGTAGCCTCGAAACACGTGTCTGCGGTATACCTGCATATTTGTGCATCTCTAACGTTGGAATAAACTTCACATCTATCGCACAAAGGTATTTATTTTCTTCGAGTTATGACGTTTTGAAAAATCAAGATTTTGAAGGATTTCGCATACGATCCCTTAAGCGATCGCTCGATGACGACATGAAATAATGCAAAATCTTGATTTTTCAAAACGTCATAACTCGGTCAATTTTTGTGGTAGAAGAGTGATTTTTTTTTTTTAGTTTTAAACGTTACAGTGTCAAGAATGTTTTACTAAATATGATTGATAGGACTGGGGGGCTGTATTAAAATTTAAATTTCGTAACTCTTTCAAAATTTGATTTTTTGAAAAACATTTAATAGACCCAAAATTCCTTTCGTAATTTGGAGATTTTTTCCTAAATAAACTATATGCTTATCTCTAACGGTTTAGAAATTAGCTATTGGTCCACGATTGGAGTGGACACCCTGTATAGATTGAAATAATTATTTTGATCTTCTTAATATATAAAAAAAAAAAAAAAAACACACACACACACATACACACAAATGGGGTGAAATTTTATTAAATTAGTTTTATATCTAATACCTAATAAGTTGTGAGGAAAGGAAGATGGCAATTTCTGGACCATCTTCAGGTACTGACTAAAACTAAATATTGTAACAAACTAAATTTCTATTAAAACTAAACTGATCAATACCAATTTCTAGGCTTCTTAATAGTATTGATCAAAATATTCATAATATTTAGTTTGTTTCTGAAATAAATGCGTTTAAAATGCAGTAAATTTTGAAAAACCCACTCTACCGACATGGTGGGTTTTTTCGAGTGAGCCCACTTTGGCGAACCCTATATCAGAGAAAAATATTTTGAGTAAAAAGTAGAATCTACTTTAAGACAGAATAGAGATGGGGTCCGGGGGGGGGACATTTGCCGGGTACCTGAGACTTTCTGTGGCCAGGGTAAAACCTTGGAACTGTCTCTTTCTCCGTTGTCCTTTCAGTTTTTTCTTCGATTCAAAAAGAAAAAAAGACACAGACATAGGGTGAATTTGACGCTCCCCCCCCCCCGCCCCATAATTCGATGACCTGGACAAAAGCCCTATAATTCACCAACTTTTAAATTAGACTAAATTTTTTTTGAAAAATATCAAAAGAGGATCAATATTTAAGTTTTGGCAATCCTAGGACAAACAAAAATGTTAGTTTACGTTTTTAAATTTTCAATTTGGAGTTGCACTTAGGAGTTTGGTTTAATAATTTGCTGGCACGTTCAGCTTCATTAAAATGATATTTGCTTTCAGCTCGATTACTGTTTATTCCAGATTGATGAGTCCAAATTGGGCGAAACTGCGGTTTCTGGATGGCATAACACAGCTGTCGAGAAATTGCATGTTCTTAAGAGTTTGTTCGTGAGATGTCTTGACCGTGTTGCGCTCTGCAAAAATTTAATTGCTCATTATTTTAAATCGATTTTTAGTTGAGCTTACTTGGGGGGGGGGATATCAATAAATAAATTATTCCTGAAAAATTTAAAAAATTTAGTTTCACAATTAATACTAAGAGTTCATCAGAAATTATTTTCTGTTTGGTAGAAGGAAAGGAAAAGAATACAAATACTTGCTACGTACGCGAGCAGAGGTCCTAAAATTCGAGAATCCCCCCCCCCCCCCGCTTCTCAAAAGTTTAATTTCGAGACGCCCCGTATACCTGGTTTTAATACTTCCATTGATATACAGGGAGCAAGGGGTGGATTACCTGAGGAAATGAGTAGCGTAGCGATCCCTCGACGTGCAACAAAGAATGAGCTGCGCCAGTGGTCCGCGAGCGTTAATGAACTCAAAAAGTAATTGACAAAACAATGAATAAGATTATTTCACAAGGTGTGTTTTATAAGCTGCCAATTTTTGTTTTCTTCTATTCCAGCAACTGTAGCGCACCCCCCCCCCCCCCCAAACCGTAATAATTTGATTTTTGATCTTGACTGCCGAGATTAACTGCAACGCAGACCGGTCAATGATTTTTTAGCAACATCAACCGAAACAGTATTGAACCTAAATGCACCAACACGTACTTGTAAGAACCATGTTTCCCCAACTTTCCCAATTATTACTCTAATAAATTTTGCTGCATATACAGCAGTTTTATATCCATTATATAACAGCCCTATCCAGCTAACAGGTTATTTAATCAATTTACATTAAACAAAACCAAGTGATAATTTCTAAAAAAAATAATTTGATAATTAAATTACTGAAGTAATTGGTAACTGCTATGCAAGCCTATAATTTCAAAATATTACAGGAACCAAACACGCATAAGAAAATGACAAATGCGCAACCATTTTTTTTTTCTAAATATTATTTTAATGACTTCTTTCCCGGCGATGAAAGCGTTAATCAATAAGGCAAGAGGGGAGTGCGGTATTATTAAGTGTGGGGAAAATTTCAAAAAGAGGGAGGGAAAGAGGGAAAAAGAAGAGCTATATGAATTCCACACCAGCAGAAAAAGTCGTAATTTTAGTGAGGGAATTTTATTATTATTTTTTAAAATTAGAAACTTGTCCGTCCACTTAAACTGAAGTTTTTCATGAATCTAGAATTAAATGAAGCAATTTTATATGCATTCTACAACTGAGATTATAAGTTTCGTATCTCCCACCCCGTTTCTTTTTATTCAAAAGCAAAAATTTCCCATCAAATTCAGAAATCAGTTTAAAAAATCAACATTATGTAGGGGAATGTGGGACAAAGTGAAATAGTGGGACAAAGTGAAATGGTAAAATTTGTTCAGTTTGCAGTGCCAACTGTTTAGCAATATTTTAACCAAGTTCCTAGACACATAGTTGATTCCTGTCAAAAAAGAACTAGCTCCAAAGATCAACGATAAAAATTATACAAGTAATTTTTAAAATTTGATGCCTTTATTGTAATATTCGTGGTATTATAAAACAACATTTTTGTAATTATCATTTTAACTATATCTACTGATGTCCATTGCAGTCCTTATTTAATCTGCATTAGGCATTTTTGAATTTTAAATGTTTAATGTAATTTGTCAAGTGCACGAGGGGCAAAGTGGATGGGGCAAAGTGAAATAATTCATTTTGTTTGCTTCTGTATTCATTCACGTACATGTTTATTCAGTTATTAATTTTTCCCCATTATTTTACTTATTTATTCACTTATTTATTCATTCATTCATTTATTTTGTTATTTATTCTTTATTTTATTCATCCATTTTTTTTCTTATATAATTATTAATTCATTTATTGGTTTATTTATTTGTTTATTTTTTTCATTAATAATTCATTTTACGTTTATTTATGCATGATGAAAATTACTATAACTCATCGAATAGAAAATGTTTCATTGCAAAAATATTGTATTTTTCACTTTGCCCCATGGTTTGAGGTGAAAAAAATCCCCTTTTTTTGTGGCGCAAAATAACTGCCAAAAATGAAAGATACTGTTTCAACGATAGTTGTATCACAAAATATATTATTCCTTCTTTATGTGCACTAATTTTCAGAACAAATTTCCAATTTGTTCATTTCGAAATAGGCATATTAACTGTTTCACTTTGCCCCACATTCCCCTACTTATGTTTCCAACACTGTGTTAAATTATTTCAGAAAACGCACTATAGAGGATTTAATGAGGAGAAAAGCGAATAAGAAGAGTCACAGAAATTTCAATTATTCATTCATTTTTATCTATAAAAACAACTAAATACGACAGGAATATTTTTAAGAATTACAAGAAAAATTACTACATCAAAAACTATTGAAAAAGTACTTTTGCATGTTTTGCTTATTTTATTAGCGCAATTGAGCAAGATTGAAAGCAAATTTTAACAGAGTATCCGAATACACTATAAATGCAGCAAAATAGGAGAAGATAAACGAATTGGCTAGAATTATAGGAGATCAAATGAGAGATCTACGAAGAAAAATAAGAACAAAGACTAAACAATTGCAATTATTTCCGACTAAAACGGGATGAAAAATAAAAAAATCTGGTATGGACCCCACACTACTTCCTTTTACGTGTAAATTTCTTAGTAGTTGCCTTAAGTGTTAAAAAAATTGCTTGGAGTGAGCAAGGTAACAATTCAAATATTTACTCCTCCTTATATCCTAAGGGGTAAAAGACCCCTTTGGGAACATTCGAATGCAATCACAAGGGGGGGTGCACAACTAGACCCCCCTCAGAGCCTACATACCAAGCTAGAAGTTTCTACGGCATATAGTTTTTGAGTTATGCGAGCCACATACGCACATACATCCGCACATACGTACATACAGACGTCACGAGAAAACTCGTCGTAATTTACTCGGGGGTGGTCGAAATTGATTTTTCGGCTGTTTGTATGTTGTTAGGTACATATGCACGTGCTGACAGGTCGAAAAAACTACGCGACATTCATTCAGGGGTGAGCAAAGTCAAAATTTAGACCGAAATTTGAGTGAAATTTTTTTCGTGATCACAATACTTCCTTTACTACGTAAAAGGAAGTAAAAAGAAGTCATATTCTTGAAAAGTAACTCTTCATAAATATGTATATAGAGCTACAGTGTCTTAAAATCGGACAGGTCCCCCCCTCCCTTCTTTTAACCCACGATCTTATAAAAGCACATGCGGTGGCCGCCGTGAACACTTGTTTTAATCAAATTTGTTTTAAACAGTTTTGATTCAATGATGCGGTTATAATAGTTAGCGCAGAACAAAACACAATATTCCTTTGAGATTTTACCTCAAAATAATTAGTAAAAAATAACTGCAATAATATCTATAATGCATGGTGTTATTATATAATATTAATATTATTATAAGAAGATACAAAATAAATAAAAACTACTGGATCGCTGAAAAAATTTTTACTTTAGAACTGTTGATTTTTGTTTTGATATAATGCTAATTTACGTTGTAGTCTATTTTCCTAACAAATTTTTCCCTAGAAAGTTTTAGTTTTTTTCTCCCAATTAAGAAATATTGTGCAGTCTTTCTCAAGAATCTGCGACGGTGTTTATAAAATTTAAATAAATCCTTTAGTCTTACACGTAAAATACTAAATGTTTCAACCACAATATTTAATTTGAAGCTTCATGAATACTAAGACGGCAAACGCATGGGAGGGAGAGGTATCTGTGGACTGTAAAGTGAAAAAATGAGACTTAAGCCAAGAAGGAAGTACATTTTTTAGGTTCAATTAAATTGAACTTAACCAATTAAACATAAGTTTAAAATTACGCTCTTTTCTCTTCTACTTATAACTACCTCAAGTTAGTGTTTATTTTTACTGTACGTTTTATTAACCGTTAGAATTATCAACTCTTTCTTTCCAATGGTGTTACAAAGTCTAGAACCTTTTTAAGCTCACATCAGTCTCCCTTGTTTTCATTATATTTTCGGGTTCTGGCCTATAGCTGAAAATTAGCGGTCGCCACTCGCCACGTGGCGATTAAAGTTGCAAAAGTGGCGATTAAAAAATGTGGCATCGATCGCCAACCTTGGTCGCCACTCTTGCTCAGTCACTCTAAACATTCCCAATCGAAACACATTTCCCCCCTCCTGTTCCGCTCTACTTCCATGTATTTCTTTCCCCACCTCTTCTCCCCATTGCTAGGGAGAAATTGAGTCACAGCAGAGGAACCGCCATTCGTCATTTGCACTTTGAACTTTGAACCCTGCACGTGCCACCTGCTTTGGAATGGATGCTCAGCGATCACGTGGGGGAAAGCGCAAAATTGAAGAAGAGGAGTCACTTAAAATAACATCGTTTTTCGTTAAAATGTTATATATTTTTAAACAGTTTTAATAAGATCAATTAAATCTCAATACAAATTTAAAAACCTTTTTCTTTTTCAGAGCATATATAAATAATTGAAACTTATTATACTATTTTAATCAAGTACATGATGTGTTTAAATAAACAATTTAACTCTGGTTTCTTGTTTTTAGCATTATTTATTACTCTATTTTTAAATGTTTCCAGTTGTTAACTAAAACTCATTATTATAAAATACATTTTTTTAGTCAGAAAATCAGCAAATATATATAGAGAAGATACGTATAACTACCGTATATACTCGCGTATAGGTCGATCTCGCGTATAGGTCGATCTCGCGTATAAGTCGACCCCCATACTTTTTTAAGGAAAATCGGGAAAAAACCGAAAACCCGCGTATAAGTCGAGACCGCACTTTCTGAAATGATCGGGAACCTTTTGCCGCGATTTATAAATATAAATGTTTTGAAAAGAAGGAAATTGAAATGCACTGGAACATTCTTGTGTTAAAAACAGCACGATCGTCATTCCTTTTCACCAAAAGGGTTCATTTTTGCGATCTCGATTTTTGTAAAACGGGACCGATCCGGGAACGTTTTACCGCGATTTTTAAATATAATAAGCGTTTTAAAAAGAAGGAAAATGGAATGCAGTGAGCTTTCTTGTGTTGAAAATAACCCGATTGTTATTCTTTTTTACAAAAAGAGTTATTTTTGCGATCGCGATTTTTGTAAAGGGTTCGATTTTACGATCGCGGTTTTTGTAAGGGTTCGATTTTGCAGCGACGATTTTTGCTATTTGTTGCTTTTATTTTGCATTATTATTATCAATAAATTTTGCGATGTAACCGTATTACATTCTGTTTCAAAAGGATAAACACCATCAATCGGAAAATTCGCGAATTCGCAATTCCCGACTTTTCACGATGTCGGTCGTTTATTGTAAATATTTATTCTTTATTTCACAACCAAACCATGCAAAAATACAGTAGAATGTATGAGTAGTTACTTCTTTAGCGTCTGTTTAAAATAGTTGGACTGAATCTGAAAAATCTCCTCGTTTTTGAGTGTTTTTTTTCCAAAAGTTGTTCGGGAAAAATTTTTGGAAATTCTGCCCCGCGTATAAGTCGACCCCCTAACTTTCAACTTCATTTTTTTGACTAAATTTTTCGACTTATACGCGAGTATATACGGTATGCATTTTTGTTCTATATAAGATGTTAGTTAAGTATTATGAATAGAGTATGAAACTGGTTAATTACTTTTGACTTGATCTTATTTATGACTGAGCAAATGGGTAAATTTTGCGGTTCATGTAGAAATATATAACAGTTTGAGATGTTGTTTACAAAAAAAAAAATCATAAGGGTCCCTATGGTTTGCAAAATCAGTTACTAATGCTCTAAAACTGAACTTTTCCTTGTTTTAGGCTGTACTTAAAGTTTAAATTCTTCTCTGTCTTTTCTGTAAAATTTTGTGCTTTTGAGTTGTATCACCTTTCTTACGTGAGCGATATTCTGATACTTTTTTTCGTTATTCATAAAAATTTGAAACATAAAGTGAAGCACCGTTTATACGATTTTAAAGGGACTGTATAAAGGAAACATACAAATAAATTTACATTTGTAAAAACATACAAATAAATATACAACTTGTTGGTTTGCATCAATATGTATTGAACGCTTCTGGAACCCATTTAAAAACATATAAAACGTAAAACGTATTTACATGTTTCGTTAGTTGCAGTTTTAAAAAGTGGCGACTAACTTTAAAAAGTGGAGACTAATATAATTGAGTCTACTGGCCACTGGCTATTAACCAAATTTCCCAGTTTTCAGCTATATTCTGGCCTATATTTTAGAATTCTGTATAATGAATAGTGAACAATGTACGCGAGCAATATTATCTGTTTTCCCACATTCTCATATTTTTACTAAAATACATAGAAAACAATACAAAGCAGAGTTAAGACAAACTCAAGTGCTAAACATGACGTAATATTTTATTTTAGAATAAGGTTTTCTTTGCTGGAAGAATGTGTTTATTTAATTTTTTATTTATATATTTAAAAATTCTGTTCTGCCTACAAGTGTCGCACTAGAAGTTCTAACACAAAATATACAAATTGCAGTGCACCCCTGATGCACTTTTTTAGATACATATTAACATAAATATATTTTTCAATCTGCCCCCCCCCCCTTTTCCAAGCACTAAGACTAGATAATTGAAAAAAAAAAGTTACTTTTTCAATTCCCTAGTACCTACTTCCAAACGCCATTGGGATTCAGTGCCTATTTTCTTGCTTTTGGACATCAGAAGACGCTCTTGTTTCCAACAAGCCATTTTTTCCCTTCAAACGACTTTCTGAAGAATTGGATTTTAGGATAAGTTTTCCTTCACTGCATGCATTCTCTGCGTTAAACCTGTATAGTATCAGCAAGAGAAAGAAGCGAGGAAGAAACACTTTGAATTAAGAAAAGAGTCTCAACATAGGATACCATAAGACTTTTTTGGGAAACAAAACCTAGTTCTGTTATTATTAGTTGGATTAAAAGAACCAATTGAATGTGTAATATTGGTCATTTAAATGTTACTAAAATAGTACTTGCCAATATTATCGGATTTATCAACACAATACGACTAATTTTACAACTAAATTTCAGTATTCGTTAACGGAAGAGGGATGGTTCTGTCGAAGGACAATAGTAAACGTTTATGAGAGAGAAAGTTAGAGCTGTAGAAACCAGTGGTTGGAAAAACTACATTTCTTTTGTAGCGAACTACAACTACTTTTTTTTTTAATGTAGCGCCTACAAACTACTTTTGAATTGTAGTCGCTACTTCGCTACTTTTTAAAAAATAAATAAATAAAAAGCATACACCGTTTGGAGGATTGACCGAAAAAATTCGAAAAGTAGTTTACATTAATAAATTACCTCATTTGAATATGGAATAGAACTAGGAATTATCTTTGAATTTATTTGTTACTTATAGTTCTTGTTCCTTTTTTTTTTTGCTAAAATTTGTCCTTTATATATATATATATATATATTACAATTTTTACGAATATTCGCCAGAAAATGTTCAAAAGTTGAAAGAATTCAACCTTCATTTTTTTTTTAGTTTATTGCCAGGGAATATTTAGGAACATGAAAATTATTTGAAGAAGGAATATAAATTATGATGCCAAATAAACCATTGACATCAAACAGACAATATATTTCGTCAGAATGATGTATCGATGATCAGCTCATATTTTAATGGTTCTTATTTCTCATTGCGTCCGCTACTATACTCGTGCAAGATTTGCACCAGTTAGAGTCAATTAAACCTTGTTTTTCTCCTTCATTCTCTCTTTCTTTTTTTCATTTTTTAATTTATTTATTGAATTTAAAAGTAGTTTCCAGAAATCGCTACAAACTACTATTTTTTTGTATCGCGCTACTTACTACTCTACTTTTTTTTAAAAAGTAGTGCGCTACACTACAAACTACTAAAAAATGTAGCTACTACAGTAGTTTCGCTACTTGTAGCGCGCTACTTCCGACCACTGGTAGAAACATATGTAAAAATGCACCTGTTTTAAAAGGTGAAGGACTTTAAACTGTATGACAAAAAGAATGTGTAGAATTTCAGTTCAACGGCATTATTTCCCCTCTTCCGCTAATCAATCCATTTTGTTCGTTATCAAGCAATATGAAAATCTAAACCATTTTAATCTAAGAAACGCGACTGTTACTTTTTTGTACGTTGTTCCTTTTAAGGTTTAAATGCTACAAGTTAAAGATTTTTTTTAAAAAAAGCTCTCTTTATTGGTAATTTATCATCTACGATTATTATTATTATTAATAATCGTAATTCAGCGCTTCGCATAAAATTTTATATTTTAGTAGCACCAATATTGCAAGGTTTTGCAAATCACTCATGCAACTCTTTAATTAAAAAGCCCTTGTTAGCAGAAAAGGTTTTGTAAGCAGCGCCAAAAACATTGTATCGGATAAAAACGTACAACTGAAAGATATTCGGATGAAAGCTACAAAATGATCATTCCATTCGAAATGCGAAAACCAGAAGAATCAAGTAAGATTGATTTTATTTGCAGACAGATAGGAAAGTTTCCTATAATAAATGACGCTTTACACCGAGATTTTGCTACTGATAGCTTATTGAGATGCCTATAAAAGTCGATTACGGATTGCAGGATTTCAATCTTAATGTCCGATCGAATAAAACGGCATTAGCGATCATGAAACTCAAATTAACATCTTTGAAAATCCGATAAAGTATTACCACTATGTATAAAATGAAATACCTATTATTTGGATCCATTTAACAATTTTCAATAGTTAATTGAGAAAAAAAAGTCATTGCGTACTAGCTGAGCATTATTCAAAGCGCAGTTATGATCGTTACTTGAAATCAGGCTTGGAGTAATCCCCGATTACGTAATCGTAATCTGTGTAATCGATTACAATTTTTTGTAATCGTAATCATAATCATAATTTGGAAATGAGACTCTCGTAATCGTGTAATCGTAATTTTAATCAAGTATTTCTTGCATAATCGTAATTGTAATCTAACTTTAAATAATCGTAATTTGGCCTTGTAATCGTGTAATCCAGACTTGTTGAAAGTGAAAGCTTCTAAGTTGCGTTTCTACAATGTTATGGGAAAAGATAAGGATTCTTTCTGGGCCCCCGGCAAAAAGCACTTCAGGGAAGGAGCGTGTTCTTTGTCTTGGGGGTCCCGGTTCAATGCAAGCTTCAGAAAGACAGCAAGCTAGCGAGCCCTAACATAAGTGCTTTGCAACCTCAGGCGCACATGACCAAACCGTCCCTCCTGACTTTTAGGATGGCTCATCAATTTTCCCATTCATCAGCTGTCAATGATAGCTACAAACGAAGCTCTACCTCGGACGAGAACAGTAGTAGCAGATTATACTTTTCGGCTTAACAGGACTCTATACTCAAGGCCCTCCAAACCAGTGTTTCCCAACTTTTTTGAGCTCATCGCCCCTTTCAAGACGCTGATTGTCACCCCCCCCCCCTTTTCTTCCTCGAAAATAAACTATAAGTTGGCGCAAGTGAACATCGCGATATTATTAAAAATATAAATACGTAACTTTAATTTGAAGTAAACTGTACGCAATAAAGCCATTATAACCAATCAATTTTAAACTAAAAATATTAATTAATGAATAAAATACCTTTATTTTTTTTCTTTCACAAAGCAAACTGATATAGCATTTGAAGGGTAACATTAAACTAAGATCATTGACGAACTTTTCAAAAAACAGAAGTACATTTTTCAAGAAATTATTTTCTTTTCTACCTTGGAATCTGGGGGAATTAAAATCATTGAAACTAAAAATTTGAAGGAAAATAAGTCGAAAATTTGAAAATTAATAAATTGACACTGAATGACAAAATACTTCCTAAGGTTCATCCGAGGTGCAAGGAGGAACCTCTTGAACTTCAATTTGTTTCTTTCCTAACTTGTGGTTAATTGTTTGAACTTTGAGCAACCGGTTTCGTACATGTTTACAATTTCGGTTTTCGCTACCCTTTTATTACTACTGTTTTCTCTTCTAAATACCCATTGTCCCCCTACCGCCCCTTTGAGGAGTCAAATCGCCCTTTTGGGGGCGATTGTTCCAGGTTGGGAACCACTGCTCTAAATAGTTGCATGGTTTTTGATTTTTTCCCTTTTTCTTTCATTAGCGAAAGAGGATTAAATTTTGCAAAAGTAGAGGGAATTTGCAACTATGCTTTAGTTAGCCTTTTATATATATTTGCAATACAGCACTCTCATTTGCGATAACAGCACACTCTGGTGACTTTGTTTTAAATTTTTACGCATAATTTAATCTTAAATTTATGCTTTACATTTAATGCTGATATTATTTTTAATCATTAAGTATGTTCAAGATGAAAAAATTGTGTATTTACAGATTTTTAAAACATTGCTTATGAGTAAGATTGAATGCCTATGATTTATTTTTAAGTATTGTTTATCTTTTTGTGCTTTGAATAATTTCAATATTTTTTGTATTTATGTTCATTATTTTAATTTCATATTTTTAGTGGCAATAATTACACTTCTTCAGTATACTTTTAAAATGTGACATAAAATATTATTATAAAATGGTCATACACACAAGCAAAATAAATAAATAAATCCTCAAGTTAAGATTATACATTGGTTGCAATCATCTTTTATTATTAGTGGATCAAAAATCATAATTCTTAGCTATGACACTGTTGTCGCGAATGAGCATATGTTATATACATTATACATATTTAATACCCCCTGCGATGAGAAACACATTTTATGATTTGCACAAGCCTTTGCAATCTTGCTCTCATTGAAACAAAAATTTTATCCATGCATTAGGTATGAAAAATATTAAATTTTATAGGAATATTATATTTGAGAATTTTATTATTCTAATACTGATTACATTAAGACAATTCATAAATTTCAAATTTATATTTTTCTTAATAATAATTTTTTACCAACATAAATAGATGGAAAAAAATATTATGAAATATTACAAAATTTTATAAAAATATTACTCGCTGTGCAATATTGTATAATATTTTTAAGAAGGTTTAAATTTTATATGTTTCGTTTTCCTTCCACTTAACTGATAAGGTATAAAATTAGCGAACCAAAACTTGACACCTCCCCCTTTCAAAACTTCTGGATCCTCCTCTGTATATGTATATTTCTCACAAATCTGTAATCGTGTAATCGAAATCGTAATCGGCAGATAATAATCGTAATCGATTACGTTTTTTTACGTAATCTAATCGTTGCTGTAATCGTAATAGCGATTTGGCAGGGGGCTATAATCGTAATCGTAATCTCCAATTTTTCACGCTCGTAATCATAATCGTAATCGATTACGTTTTCTCGTAATTGACCCCAAGCCTGCTTGAAATAAAAGTAAAATCGGAGAACAGTTATGGTGTAAATTAATAGAGTTCAACGAAAATTGCTTTTCAAAGGCAAAGACTGAACAATTAGATAATCTGAATGAGTTATGCAATGATTAAAACAGCACGAAGACGTTTGCACGCAAATTCCCACACATTTGGTAAGAAGCAATTTTCTGTAATTGAGGAATACGTCTGTTGGAAGCAATGGTAAATAATAACACAGAGGAGACAGAGCTTTTAATAAGATAAATTTATGATGCAATTAACTACCTTTTAAAGCGAAAATAGCTGGGAGAAAGTTTAGGGGTCGCTTTTAAGAATACTCAGTGGAATTTAATGTCGAATAACTTATCAACTTGTTCTTACAGCCTTGTTCTAATTAATTGCAGAAGGATTGTGGATTATAACAAACGAAATCGATCCCCCCCCCCTTTTTTTTTAAATATGCATTAATTTATTTAAATAACATTTTTCTGGGAAGAAAACGAATTTTCTCACATTTTTTTCAGGGAGAACAACCATCAGCTAAATATGGTGCAAACGGGGGTTTCTTATAAGGAAATTTCACACACCTGCTCAACCATTCACACTCTTGGCAAAGCCAGACCCGTCATTTAGGGAGGTCGGGAGGGTCAATGACCCCCCCCCCCCCCGACTATGGGAAATCAATGTATTTGCATGTAAGTGGGTCAAGTTATATCCATTCTCTGTTTAAAATGAACCTTTAGAGACATTCTCGTATAATGTTAATTATTTTATACAACATTAAAAACATGAAAAACTATCTTGCACTTTTGAGGGAAAAAAAACGCTAGACATAACAATACGGATGGTGGATATATAATCAAAATAAGCCTTTAATTTGTTTCAACACAAAAGTATACTAAGGTCACTGGGGGAATAACATGAGGAGAGAAAAATACCGAAGCGATTAAAAAGAAAATTAGATTTACATTTAAATCTAGGATACTTTTCCAATTTTTTTTCCACAGAAAAAGAGGGCGTGGAGGAATTTAACATATTATAATAAACTATAATTCGATGCATAAAGCATCGAATTATGGATGCATGAAACTAACAATGCAATAAAAACAATGCAAACCCCCCCTCCCCCGCAAGAAAGTGCTTTATATTTCCCCTCTTTTTAAAATCATAAAAACAGTTAACCGCTTATCAAATCCTACTAAATAAACACAATAAATTTTATAATACGCATCCACTAACCCTTGTTGTAAACCTAACAGGATATTCCACTTACAAATTGAAAGTAGAGTAACCTTTCGTTATATCGCGCTTGTCGGGAGACAACAAAAAAGCGCTATATATCCGGAAACGCGATATAACCAAGGTTATAAAAAGTAACAATTCAATTAACGTACAAATAAATAACATGTGCATCCACGAAAAGATTAATTTATCATAATAGGACGATTTTCTGAGTAAAAAAAATAATCTACAATTTTTTCTTTTAAAACTAGTAAAAATACATAACGTCTATTGTTTTATGGTGGAATTAAATACAAATAGAAAGTTGCAGCTTAAACTGCAACGAACAAATGGCATGGAGAACACTCCAATTTTATTCATTGATTAAAAAATGAAAACAATCCTTTTCCTAAAAAATGCAAATTTTTATTTTTTCGTTTAAAATTTTTCGAACGCGATGTATCCGAATGAGCGATATAACAAGGTGCGATGTAACAACGGGTTACTGTGAAATGAACGAAAATACAGTGTTTGAGAACCCAAAAATAATAGAAAATACACGAGTTGAATTTGAGTGGAAGGGTAGGGAAAAAATACAATTCCAAAAAACAAAGAAGAGAGAGAGATATCAGGCTATCTCACCATCACGGGTTGCCTATTCTTCCCAGGACTCGCACCTTTCGTGGAAGCAGGTGGGGGTGGACGGTGAATCCCCAGCTTCGGGAAGAGGCCGATGGGGGGGATCCTCCTGCTCCCGAATCTCTTCCTCCACTGGATCGGGAGAGCTCCCAAACGTGAGGGCGAAATGCGCATGCGCAAGAAAGGCTGGGGGCGGCGCAACCCCCCAAGAAATGAGGGCCCGTTCACTGGCCAGTGCCCCCAGGCGACCAAACCAATGGAAGGACTGGGATTTGTAATGAGAAGATGGGGAGAGGGTCTATTTTTTGGAGATTTTCTTCATTACTGCAATTTCTTAATTTTTAAGAACTTGCTACGGATGTTCGAGCGATCTGTCCCGAGAAATCAGAGATACGAGCTCAGTTGAAACAAGTTGTGCGAGTAAGTTTTCGTGAGAAAAAACTAACTTAACCCAGGTACAATCATACTGGGGTTTAACTTTCCCTCGATTCATACCTTCAATGTGGGCGGGTTTTTAAATGAGTGCTGGGGGGGGGGGGGGGCTTGGGGGCGTATTGCAACGCTCCGAATTTTTCCAAGCATACCATATAGGTTGAACAAGCAACATACGCATCCATAAATGAAATAGGTATCAGACAAGGCCGTAGTTACTCATAGCACCCATTACATGCACTGTTAAAACTTGGTATTTTTCGTCTTTAAAGTGCTGTTGAAAATAAATTTACACTTTTCAATAACTGTACGAACGTTTTATAATTGATTCGTGGAATAAACCAGCTACAGAAAGACAAAAAAGAGTTTCACGAACCTAAAACTTCAAGATGGATTGTTCTCTCATGAAAAGACTATTAGCCAATGGTTTGATTCTACTCGTTACTTGTTCATAAAATTTATCACACAGGATTTTTCACATGTATGTTGCAAATACACCACAGCATGATTAGCGCAAATATGCTACTTTAGTTTAGATGATGTTTTGAGCAACTATTTGTTGATTACACTTACATTTTATCACAATCTAAACAGCGAAATCTTAAATGTAATTATTTGAAAACTCTGTTTGTAAATTTCTTCACGTTTGAAACGTGCTTACGCTGAATGGCAAGAGGTATGATTTTTTCTCTGGGGGAAATAAATCACAGAGCATCCTCATTTAATATATCTCCGAAATCTTATTATTAACAATAAGCGTACCTATCTATGTGTGTATGTCATCCTTATTTCTCTCGAACGCCAGTGAACTGACCATCGAACCAGATATTGATAGATTCACACTTTTCCCGCCCTTATGTTGGTTAATTTACAGAATACTACGATTTACTCGTAAGTTAGAGGAGGTAATTATTGATGTAGGAAATAATTATCGAGATTGATTTTAACTAGCGGCCGCAGCAGCCGCCGAAGACGGCTACTCTAGTCGCCTTGGCAGCTAATCTACTTATATTAAAAATTGAGTATCTTTCTAACTATCTTTCTTTCTAACTATCTTTCTTTCTAACTATCTTTCTTTCTAACTATCTTTCTTTCTAACTATCTTTCTATGTCACGCTTCTTTCTCCTGAACGCCAATGAACTGAAAGTCGAGCCAGGTACCGATAGATAGGTAATTTTTCAAGCTTCATTAGTTTCAATTCATATAATTATACGATTTTAATTAGCGAAGATATCAATTAATAAGTAGTCAAATTTAAAGCGATTAAGCCTAATAAATGATTAAATATGAAAGCCATTGTTGCATTGCAAAACGTGGGTGCCATGAAACAGTAATAAAAATGATAATGCGAATTTTGAATGAAGGCTTAACTAAATCAAACACGAAACTCATAAGCGGGCGACTTACTAAGGCAGGGATTCAAGTGAAACACGGACGATCGCAACTCACCAATGCAATCGCAAATTCCAAAATTTGGATTCAAGTGAAACGAATTCACTTGAATTCGACTTACAGTAGCGGTTGCAATATGCAAACGCCTCGAAGCGATTGCAATGGTGTTTCACTTGAATTCGGCCCATAGTATTTTTATCGCTAGCTACTTGTAATATTTTGAAACATTCATTTGTTGAAGAGCCATCTACTTATATTAAAAACTGAGCATCAATGTCTGCTTTTTCTCCTTTGAGCGAGCTGAACTTACTGAAACTTTCCTCACCATCTTGAAGGCGCGAAGCATCTCAATAATTCGAATGATTTTTTTTATATAGGAAAAAAGTAAAGGCGTGAAGCGCCTGTAAGCGAGCCGCCTTGGCGGGGAGTAGTTTCTTTAAATTTTTTTCTCACTACTTTCAGGGCACGAGGTGCCCGTGCAACGCCGGGCCACGTGCGTGGTATGTCTTGAAATCGAATGAACATTAAATTATATCAAATAATATAAATTCAGAATGAGGTAAAAGTTAGAGAGGGGGGACGTTATGCATCAACATGCCGCAGGAAGCTAATCTAGCTGCCCTGGCAGCTAGTAAGAATTATAAAAAATGTTTCGATTCAACTTAATCATGGATTATCTCAGGACCTATGAGAGGCCATCTCATCCAAGAAGGAAAATAGGGGACCAGGTTTTGGAGAAGCTCGCTTTGTACTCGGAGTAGTATACGTTTTATGCATTTTATGGGGTGGGGGGGGGGGGTTACATTACGAATGAATTGACAAAGGGCTTTCTGCAGCCCTGGATGACTTTGAAACAGCAATATTACGTACATTGCTGTTTCAAAGTTTGTTCATTTCAAGGGAGGTAAGGAGAAAGGAAGACTAACCAAATTGTCAGAACAAAATTTTCGAAAGCATAACCAGTAGTTGGTTATGCATACAAAATATTAAAAAGGCATTTGAATATATTTGAATAGAAGATGAAAAATACAAAACAAAGGTTTTGTAAAGTTTTTTTTTAAGTTTCCCAATTTACGAGGTTTTGTCCATTACACACGAATGGGTGATTGGGAGATCAGTATAATCTCAAGCCAGTTCATGCTTGATTGCATTCCCATGCACTCATTTTATTTTGATCTGCTTTCTGTATTTAATTTTTATTATTTTATTTTTGAGACTGATGAATTGAGCAAGGGATTCAAAAGATTCAACTAAGTAGCACCCAAAGAAATTTCATAGACACTGGAATGATTATAAAGCGCTCATTTATTTAAATACTTGATTACAATAGCTGCAAGGGCGGGTCCATAAATTATTCATGAGGGAGCGATTAATTTTTATTACTAACTCTTTACTGAATAACGTGGTTTACGCATGTTAAATGCAAATGTTCCGGTTTTCAATTCCGGAACATTACCGGAGTTGAACACAGAATCCTCCCCCTTCACCTAATATCATCGATGGTTGTTTAAAATTACGTTTTTTCAACTTCAACATAGAAAAATTTGAGGGGAGAAAAATTCGGGGGGGGGGGGGTTTAGACCACTAAATCTCATCTTCTAGTAGAATAATCGAAAATTGTCTAAAATTGCACTTTTTTTGGAATTTCAATTTCGAAAATTTTTGCAGGAGAGAGTTCCGAACACTGTGTCTGTCCTCAACGTCAAAGATGGACTGCTTTTTTTTTTTTTGACTTTAGGGAGGGGTGCTCCCACCCATTTAAAAACTTTATCGAAAACACTATGAAACTATATTTTTCAAAATTCATCACCGAAACATTTTCGGTGTAGGGTCCCTCAAGGGAGGGGCGATCGCCCCCTTTGTATCCGTCCTTGAATAGCTGCGATGAATACACGAAAAATAAAACGCAAATAAAATGGCAAAACGAATAAATTAATGAATTTGTAATAAAGAATGTGTCTCGGAAGATATCATACATATGCAGCGCTGTAGTTGGAAAAACTTTTTCGAAGTAGGGGATGGGGAAGAATCTCCTTGGGATTTAGAGAGCACGAACAAAGAAAACGAAGTTTGGAAAAAATTCACCTTACATTCGCATTTTTTACAGCACAAAACCAAATGAATCGAAGGATCGTCCACCCCCCCCCCTCCATTACAACACTGCACAGATTTGAGCCTCTGTAACCTGGACGAAGTAAAACATTCTGATAGTCGAACAACCCTGAAAATATAAGAGCTTTGATTTCCTCCGTGGGGACTTCAAAGCTACATTTTCTTTATCAAGTACTCTTTTTTCATAGAAACGTGAAATTAATGCCTGGGCACTGATTACTATAACATTTCGAAAAATGTTAAAGAAATTAACTAATATAAAACGTAACATTTTAATTACATAAATGACACACAAAGCTGTATTTTTATGTTGCCTATTTATTTTAAACGGCGAGGCGAGATATACAATTTTCTCCCCGCCAACTGAATGAATGATCTTGAAGATGAAGGAAGGTTTCGTTCTAAAGATGTCTTAAAATAAAGTACTTCAACTTCCGCAAGCAACTGCGTGAATCAGGACCAGAAATAGCACGGAAAAATACGACATGGTAAGGTCAAATAGATATTTAGTACGAAAAATACCTTCAAATTGGAGAACATTTAATGAATCAGGCTAAAACTTCTGCGAAACATTATGAATTATTAATATGCTGCTTTTTTTTCTTTGGGAATTTCGTGAAGCTTCCATTGAACAAAAAGTCACGTTGTACGGGACAACAGGGGGAAAATGAATCACTTTTAAACGCAGTAATATACTTGAAAGGTTAGAAAAGTCCAGACCTCCAAGGAACCGCACCTGAAAATGAGCTTACTCCTTGCAGACTTCTTTCCTAAAATATGACTTGGAGCCCGAACGCAAACAAAAATTCAAAACATTTGGAAATCTTCAAAATAGGAAAATTTAATAAAGAAAATAAAAACCAATAATTTTTCGCTCGTTATGAGTTATCTTGCATTTGTACAATCCGTAGTTGCTTGAAAATATTATTACAAATTGCAATTTATTCAAGGTATTTTTTGCTTTAGTCTCATTGGTAACTAACTGATCAACTGATAATATAGTAACTAATGAATTAACATTTGAGTGTTTTTTCCTCACATTAAAGTTACTTTGACTGTGATAATTTAGTAATAATTTTAATTAATTTTGTACTATGGTTCTAGACAATAACGGTTATTCATTGCAAAAAATACGAATGGTTAGCAAATGACGAAAAATTAAATGTGTTTTACGGTTGCCGAATATTAAAGTATTCGGCCGAAACTACAGTTATACCAAATATCAATCGAATGTTCGGTGCCTCTAAAATGCAATTTATCTTTGCATTTCTGTGCATGCATTGTGTGTGTCTTTGAAAAACTATACCAATACTTGTAAAAAATAAAATTTAGTCATACAGAGCATATAATATGTAAAGCACAAAAACAAATGTAAAAAGAGCAAAACTGCAACTTTTAATGCAATTAAAAATAATTTCATATTCAATTAACAAGAACGATATCAGAGATGTAGTGGGGAAGGGGGTGATTCCCCCTCCTAAAATACTAAGATTAGAGAAATATAGTCAACTTTAGTATGCCATTTTACATACACGTAAAGACTTATGACACCCTCCCCCACGAAAAAAAGGTACATTCTAGTTGCTCTAGTGCACGATAGTAAAGATAACGATTGAAGGACTTGGAGAATGAAGGGGCTATGTTACATTTCAAAAAATGAATACTCTGAAAAAATGGTAAGCGAGAGATACAGGTAAGCAAATAAAACTTGGTACCTTAGAAAGTAGATGTCATTAGACCAATTTCGTAAGCACACTAATGACAAACAAGAAAACAAAAAAAGCTGCAACAAATGCAACAATAAAACTTTGAACTTTTAATTACTCGCAATTTCTGTTTTGTCACAAAACCCCTTCATGTCCCAAGGCCTTCAATTGATAAAATTCGATTCTTTCAAACGATCAATTAATCGACAGTTAGATATCACTAATTGTCAGGAAAAAATGAATTTCTGGAACAATGAAGTAGACTTTCCACCTACTTCGATCAATAAGCCAAAAAAAAAACTATACGATTTGCCATTCAATAATTTCCCCCAAAGTGGAATGGCGGACGTAAAATTGCCGAAACCAACTCGGCGAACAATTTGAAGCACTATCGGGCTCATCTCATCTCGCAGAGCGGTTTTTATTTCGTGGCAAGGATTTAGATTTGGCAAGTTTTCAGAACGGTGGAGATGGTTATCGCCTGCTTTAGAATAAACCCTCGCTAGTGGGAGGGACGGGGGGATGAATCAAGGCTAGAATACCCCTCAACCATTATCTACGCTCGAAATTCGTTGATTTCTTTGGAATTTATTTTTATCCGTTGGGTTGAAGTTTATTACTAAGCTGGATCCGTTAAAAAACGGATTAAGCTCTAATGAATATTTGAAAGGCAGTTATTGGCACGCTTTCCTTCAACGCGGGTATGAAACATTAAATTTTGAAAATTTAAAATACATTTGCAGTTGAATTAGACTGCTATCGTTCCCTAAAACGGCAAAGTTTTCATGTAAATTAAAATCTATAAGAATGCAATATATGTTTAAAAGTAGGAAGAAACATAAAATTCGCTCCAACGCCTGAATGGGAAAATTTACCTAACGATTTCACAAAAAAATTATCTTAATAAAGCCCATAAATATATTCATCAAATACAGTTGGGATAAATATCTTAAAAACATGCACACGCAGACACATTTAACGTTATAGCAAAACTTTAATAAGTTCGTAAAGTTGTACTTCCTTAAGAGCGACAACGGTAATTTTTCAACTTAACCCATTTATCCCCAGTAGCTTAACAAGAAGTTCTGTCAAGAACTAAACGAGCCTACTTTCCCGTACATTGACATCGGCATTCTCGCATCTGATCATTATTCTCTTGATTATCTGAAACTGAAAATTATGTCAAACATACCTTTTTAGCACATAGAGCTGATTTCGAAAAGCAAAATATACCCCTCTCATCAGATGAAATAGACACGTAAAAAGTAATTAACGAATAAATAAAGCTTTGTCGCACCTTTTAAAGAGTGCAACTGTTACAGTTCCTCCGTAGAAAAAATCCTCCATTGTTTTCAAAAAAAAAAAAAAAAATAATAATAATAATAAAATAAATAAATAAATAAATAAATAAAAGTACAAAGAGCATCAAAACGTATTTTATCAAAGAAAGAAAAAAAAAAAGAAAAAAAACTCGTCCGTTAATAAAATGTCTCGAATTTCACTTTTAATCGGTTGCCAGTTGTTAAATATAAATAAAGAATAAAATGTTCTCGTGAATGAAAAATTTTTGTTACAAAAAAAATCGTCTGCCAAAAAAAAAAAAAAAATAATAATAATAATAAATAAAATAAAACAAATGAATAAATAAACAAAAAATCGTCTGCACAGTCAGTCATTTTTTTTTCTGAGCCTGCATTTCCGCCACGTTTGCGGAGTCGGAGTCGGAATCAAAGTCCTCACAGAAGATTACTCAGAAAAGTACTTTACAAACACTATTTATCAAAACCATTTTCTTATAAAGTTAGTTTGAAGGAAATCCGACTTTAAGTTCAGAATCAACATTCAACTTAAATTCCCCGCAGACGCTAATGTTAATTTTTTTTCTGAACGGTTCAATATTGAACGAAAAATGGTTCAAATCAAAAAGCGAAATATGGAAATGTATGGGAAAGCCTCTCCGAGATCTTTCAAACAAAAAAAAGTTTATTCCATTCAGACGGTTCACTCAAAAGTTATTAGGTGGGGAAAGGTTGCTTGAACGGTTCAATGTTGAACGAAAAAATGCTCAAATGGAAAATTTAAATAGGGTAATGAAGTATCCTTGCTGAGATCCTTCGAACAAAAAAAAGTTTGTTCAAATCGGATTGTTCACTCAAAAGTTAGCATCGCGGGACAGGTTGTTTGAACGGTTCAAAGTTGAACCAAAAACTGTTCAAATCGAAAAATCAAATATGGGAATGAGATGTACTCGCCGAGATCTTTCAAACAAAAAAAAGTTTATTCCATTCGGACTGTTCACTCAAAAGTTATTAGGTGGGGAAAGGTTACTTGAATGGTTCAATGTTGAACCAAAAATGTTCAAATTGAAAATTTAAATACGGTAATAAAGTATCCTTCCCGAGATGCTTCGAACAAAAAAAAATTTGTTTAAATCGGACTGTTCATTCAAAAGTTAATAGGGATGACAGCTTGTTTGAACGGTTCAATGTTGAACGAAAAATTGTTCAAATCGAAAATGTAGATACGGGAATGAAGTATCCTTGAAAAGATCTTTCGAACAAAAAAAAGTTTGTTCAAATCGGACTGTTAACTCAAAAGTTAGCATCGCGGGACCGGTTGTTTGAACGGTTCAAATTTGAACCAAAAATTGTTCAAATCGAAAAATCAAATATGGGAATGAGATGTACTTGCCGAGATCTTTCGAACAAAAAAAAGTTTATTCCATTCGGGCTGTTCACTCAAAAGTTATTAGGTGGGGAAAGGTTACTTGAATGGTTCAATGTTGAACCAAAAATGTTCAAATTGAAAATTTAAATACGGTAATCTACTTATATTAAAAACTGAGTATCTTTCTAACTATCTTTCTTTCTAACTATCTTTCTTTCTAACTATCTTTCTTTCTAACTATCTTTCTTTCTAACTATCTTTCTATGTCACGCTTCTTTCTCCTGAACGCCAATGAACTGAAAGTCGAGCCAGGTACCGATAGATAGGTAATTTTTCAAGCTTCATTAGTTTCAATTCATATAATTATACGATTTTAATTAGCGAAGATATCAATTAATAAGTGGTCAAATTTAAAGCGATTAAGCCTAATAAATGATTAAATATGAAAGCCATTGTTGCATTGCAAAACGTGGTTGCCATGAAACAGTAATAAAAATGATAATGCGAATTTGGAATGAAGGCTTAACTAAATCAAACACGAAACTCATAAGCGGGCGACTTAGGTAGGGATTCAAGTGAAACACGGACGATCGTAACTCACTATTGCAATCGCAAATTCCCAAATTTGGATAAGTTGCAATCGCAATAAATGCTAATCGCACTGACGTCACTACGGGTGGAGCCAATAAGAGCTTACAAGCAGTCAGTGATCTCCTCTTATTCGCCAAGTTGGTTGTGACGTTTTATCTAGCTCTTTTTTCATAGGCAAACGTCACGCTGACGTCACGATGTTTTTATCAAGAAACGTTCTAATATAATTCATTTCCCGTAGCGATTGCAATATGCGATCGCCTGTTTCACTTGAATCCCTGCCTTACATAGTATTTTTATCGCTAGCTACTTGTAATATTTTGAAACATTCATTTGTTGAAGAGCCATCTACTTATATTAAAAACTGAATATCTATGTCTGCTTTTTTCCTTTGAGCGAGCTGAACTTACTGAAACTTTCCTCACCATCTTGAAGACGCGAAGCATCTCAATAATTCGAATGATTTTTTCTATATAGGAAAAAAGTAAAGGCGTGAAGCGCCTGTAGGCGAGCCGCCTTGGCGGGGAGTAGTTTCTTTAAATTTTTTTCTCACTACTTTCAGGGCACGAAGTGCCCGTGCAACGCCGGGCCACGTGCGTGGTATGTCTTGAAATCGAATGAACATTAAATTATATCAAATAATATAATTTCAGAATGAGGTAAAAGTTAGAGAGGGGGGACGTTATGCATCAGCATGCCGCAGGAAGCTAATCTAGCTGCCCTGGCAGCTAGTAAAGTATAATTCCCGAGATGCTTCGAACAAAAAAAATTTGTTTAAATCGGACTGTTCATTCAAAAGTTATTAGGGGTGACAGCTTGTTTGAACGGTTCAATGTTGAACGAAAAATTGTTCAAATCGAAAATGTAGATACGGGAATGAAGTATCCTTGAAAAGATCTTTCGAACAAAAAAAAGTTTGTTCAAATCGGACTGTTGACTCAAAAGTTAGCATCGTGGGACCGGTTGTTTGAACGGTTCAAATTTGAACCAAAAATTGTTCAAATCGAAAAATCAAATATGGGAATGAGCTGTACTCGCCGAGATCTTTCCAACAAAGAAAAGTTTGTCCAAATCGGAATGTTCATTCAAAAGTTATTAGGGGGGGGGGACAGACAGACCGACCGACCGACACACAAATTCCCCATCTCAATACCCTACTTTCAAATTTTTAATTTTTCGATATTCAATTTACCTTTTTATTTTTTGGACTTGGCGATATTTTTTGGACTTGACGATATTTTTTTCACTTGGCGATATTTTTTGGACTTGGCGATATTTTTTAGATGCATTAAGCTACTTTTAATACTTTTTTCGTCTTTCTTTTGTTTTTAACGGGAAAGTAGGCTAAAAACGGGACGCTTGTTAGTTACTGCATACAAAAACCTGTAATGAGTATATCATTTTACTAAAGCTGTTTTTCACAGGTTAAATAGTCCTTGTTGAGAAAACCAGCTAGAGCCACTATTTAGACATCCGAGTTTATTTATTGACAGCTATTTTGAGACAAATCAGTCAAGCACCGATCCAGCATGGGTAACCACAGAAAGTAAGTTTTTTTTGCGAACTTATTTTTCATAAAATTAAACTATTTCAAAATGATTTGCTTAAAATTGATCACAGATGCCTTCCCTAATGCTACTTTGCAAAAGTAAAGTCAAGTAAGGTCGAATTTTGCTCACATATCTGCAAAATATCCCATAAACAGGACGTTAAATAACTTAATAAATATGGCAACGGCGAACTATTTTAAGCCTAAAAATGTATGTAAACCATTCCAAGTACGAGTTTTAAGCAGATAAAAATTGAAAAAAATTATTTAAAACAACTTGGGCATAAACGAGTTAAAACGGAAGTAATGAAACAGAACGTAAACGGAAACGAAGTCAACAACTGACCACTTGCCGCCAAAATTGAGATACCAATACAATGTCAGTTAGATATTTAATAATGAGATTCTTTAGCAATACCGCGGTCAGAATTCCTACCAACAATCTCTGTAAAACTGTCTTTTCTGCATCAGCGTGCAGCACTGCAGAAACCACACTTCAGCGGCATTCCACTCTTCACACGAAACTTATTTCTACCTAATCTATATATAAAACTACTGAACCGATTTTAACCATTTTTTCACCGTAGATAGCTACATTAACAGGAATCAGGACAGGCTATAATTTATTTCTAAAAAACTTAGTTTTAAAAAGTTATTATAGAAAACAGTAAATTTCATATAGTTTCCCCATTAAATGATTAAATTTTCAGTTCATTGTTGAAAAAATTTATTGCCTTGCAACAACAATATTAATTTTGGCAACAGTTAGAAAATAGAAAGTGATTTTCTGGAAAATCACACGGATAAAATAAATAACGCATTTAAGTTTGATTTCATGTTCTCATTCACACCGCATGGTCACAAAAAATACCTTTGAGAAATATGATTCTACTGGGCTTAGTTGAAAGTCATATATTTATTTTCTTGAATTTGGCATGTTGCATTTAAACCCATGCGACGCCGGGCACATCAGCTAGTTTAGTACATAATTGATTTGTTAAGCTATATTCAATTGCGAAGTAGCTTAACTTAATTGTTGGTGTGTGACATTTCCCAAAATAAGATAGCTATCACTTATACTAAACTTGTATAAAAATTCGGAGGTAGGGAGATAAAAAGCACTACGAAAATGTATCCTATTTCAGGTGTATAAGAGGAACACAATCACCGCTGGATCGCCCTAGATACATTCTAGTCAAAAAAGAACAGATAATTCGAAATTAAATATCTGATTATCTTATTTTAGAAATTCAGTACTTTTCCGAAAATATCGGAATTCCACTATTTTATAGATAAAAAAACCGGAAACTCTGTAAAATACCGGAACTATATATAGTCTATATAGCGGCTCTAGTTTCAGAGAAAAAAAATAGTACTAGTAACCCTGGAAGGTGCTGCTACACAGTACGATTCAGGATAACTTTTGAATTGAAGCCTACCCATGGTTCTTATACTTCAAGAGCTTTAATCAAAACTTGAAAAAGCCCACTAACACCCCCTTTGCTTCTCACTGCCATAATTTTAATCAGCACCAAGGCTAAACGAAAAAGTATACTGCTGCGAAAAGATTGATGACGCCCACAGAAATAACAACATTTCTTCCCTTAGACGCGCGCGCGCGGATGTCATTTTTGTTAACACCCTCAACGCACACATCCTGAAGATGCTAATCATGAGCACATAGATTTCTAACACGCAAACATGCGCGAAACTATATTACAATCGTGTATACGACAAAATACTTTTTGTATATGAGGTGTTGTTCTTTTTGTTGGATGAGGTAGCATGATAGAACTTAGAACGTCTTATTACTTGATGAACAGAATAATTTTGCCTGAATATCGAATACTCAGCAAACTGGTATAAACAGAGATAACTCTGAAGAATAACTGAGAAAAACTCTGAGTATAAACAAAGTCGATACTACACTAATTGCATAACAAAATAATTTCAACATAAAGTCACTGCATACACTGTCGCATTTCTCAAGAATGTCGATGCTAAATAAAATTTGTCAGTGCAATAAAAGTTTTTCTTTAGTGTTGGACTTAATGCGTGTAGTTTATAACCACAGTAACAATTTTGCTCATTCGTATCAGAATTTTGCATATGGATCGAGCATGCACAATCTTTTACATAACTTTTGCATGCAGTAAACAAGATTACAAAATAAATTAATTGGTTTGCTAGTCGCAAGACCAATATTGGCATTAGAGTCGTCGTAAAGCTTACTTGGGATTGATTTTGCAGAAGATATTACAAAACGAACTGAAAGCGAGATATCTGAAAGCACTTGACAACCACGTAACATTTTTCCCACGGCATGCCGCAAAATATTCTGAAAAAAAATTCCCGTCTTCACTAGTTTACTAAAAGGACCTATTTTATAACATGACAGAACCTTTAATTATGTTTGTTTGCTTTTTTATAGTAAAATGATTTCATGCATGCTAGCTTTGGATTCATTCTTGTAATTAATTAGGCAAAAGAAACTAATAAAATAATCAAAATAATCTCATTTTCGTTTGCTGCTTTCTCCGAGAACGATTTTTCTGTTTTAACCAGAACCAAGCATATGATGCGAACACATTTCAGCAAAATGAACAGCATAATAGTGCTTCACGTACGAGCAATGTCCGCCGCGAGCTAACACGAGTTTCAAAGTTACAGAACTAAAACAATTTGGCATGAAATCGACCACCACTGGATGCAAGTCCAAAACCACAACATTAAAGCATGTTTAATGTAGGAATGATTCATAAAATTATATTTCTTTTTAATTAAGGAAAACAATGCGGTCGCTTCCACTCATTGACCGCAAACATTTGTTGAAATGAGAAACACATCAGCAACTGCAAGAACATGCGTAAGTAGGTATGTTTGTGTACAAGGACAAGCCTGTCATTCTAAATGTTTCCAGGAGCGGTCAAAGGTACATACACTCTATGCATATTCTACCCAAGAAACGGCAAACCATTGCTACACATATATAAAAGTACGGATTTTTCAAAGATAAGAGTGGAGGCAGTTGCCTCTACTGACCTTCGTAAATGATCAGCCTGGCAAGAGATCAAATTGCTTTAAAGTTTCATTTTAGCACCTAATCATCGAACAACTGCTGATATTTCGCTTTTTTTTTTTTTTTTTGCGTTGAAAACATTCATCCTAAAACAGAAAAAACAACCTTACGAGTAGAAAACGAAACAAATATTGACAAAGGTAATTCATTGATTAGTTGCATAGTCTGCTTCCGTAAAAAAAAAAGCACTTTATTTTTCACAGAGAATAAACAACAGCAGAGGACTATATTTATGCTACAAATTACAACTGAGGCATTAAAAATCAAAGGGATGTAAGTGGCTTTTTTAAGTTTCGAGTAAAACCCGTTAAATCTGCCATCATAATCTAAAAGGCCCTAAAACTAAATTTTGCAGCAATTATTTTTTACAGATTTTTTTGTTGCTTGTTCAAAGATAACGTTATCAGAAAAATTCAAAATTTTGTCCGTGCAGGTTCTACTTAGGAGCCAAAATATTTTTTTAAAAAATATTTAAATGCATTAATTAGCATTTTTGAAGGTTTAATAATTATGCCTTCTAGTTCTTCCCTTCGAGAAAGGGCTTTCTTTCTAATTACGACAGAAATAATGGTGATGTATAACAAGGCCGTATCCAGAAAAAAATTTCGGGAGGGGCCCAGAGTTTCGCACATTGCCCAAACACACATACATTTTTTTGCGTGTGCTATGAGTCTAATTTCTAGCTGCCCCCCCCCCTCCCACGATGTTTGATGTGTGTGTTTTTCATTTCTTTATTCTTATTATTTTCTTGAACTGACCTTTTATTGGAAATGGAGAGATATGTAATGACAACTTTTTTAAATGGGGTAGAATATCCGTAATTTTAGGGGGTCCGGGGGTTTCTCCCCCGGGAAAATGTTTGAAAAAAAGTTTTAAAATTCTGCATTTTGAGGCCTTATATGGGGCAATCGGGACTTCAAAAACATGTTGGAAAAGTAGGCAAACAACAATCTCATAAATTTTCTGCATTCTTTTGCAAATTAAGATTAATCAAAGCATAAAAAAATGTTTAGTTTAACAAACGATTAACATTAAGCGACAGAGAGGAAGGACAAGGGTGGAGAAAAGATTAACACATTATCACTTGCCTACATCGGTTTTCACTATAGTTACATAGTAGTTTTTGATCAGTTCTCCAACTCACCGACAGACACAGCACTTGTTAGTAACATAAAATAACCAATATTGTAAAATACATAAAATTCTTTAAAAGAAATAGTGTAGAGATTTAAAAAATAATTAACGAGAGTAACATTCTGGCCATTTAGTTAATTCATATTTTAATTATTTATAAGAAATAGGATTGAAGCACTTTTGAAGGAGTTTCAAAAAGGTATTTAATGATTTTCAAAGACTCTGGAACAGTTAAAATTCTTTAAAGCATTTCATTTACACTTTCCAGTTTCTGACGTTTTAATAGTTGATTGTACAGTAGGGTGATTCAAAAAAAATTTTTTTTGAATTTCTCTGGTCTTACCCCGCAGTTTTTTTACACTATTCATGAATGTGATGTATGTAAAATTTTAGCTCAATTGAATAATATTTAGAGGTCGCTCAACGCGATCGAATTCTGTTGAAAATTAGCAATTTCGAGAGTTGGAGTATATAGCTTCATTACCCAAAATAATATTATTCTTCATATAAAATGGAATAATTTAAAACGTTAGTTTACTCTGCTAAGTAATTAGTCAATAAAATAATAGCTCAAAGTGAGTTGTAACGATTACCCCCTCCCCCCGCTCCAAAGCTGCATTATCTCTTACCTAAGTTTGGGTAGAAAATGCAGCTACAAGCTCGGGCTGTGGTTTCTGTTTTCTTTTCGGTTGTTTGAGGTGAATGAGTTTATTTGGCTAAAACCCCTAGCATCCACTCTAGACAGGGCCCAGTATAAGTGACAGAAAGCCACTTTGATAGTAGCTGCTACAGTACAAAGTATGGGTCAAACAGGGCCGGATTAACGTCCATTTACGCCCTAGGCCAAACTTAAAAACTGCGCCCTCCCTCACGCATCCGAACTCAATCGAAATCGTATCCCCTCATTACCATTTGATGAAATTAAAGATGAGTTTCTATTTTTCTTTTTGTTTTCCTATGCACAAAAAAGGAAGGTCCGGATGTGATCCCTGTGAAATTTTTCAAAATTGAAGATTTCAAAATTTAATTTTAAGGCATTTATCGGAAAGTAATGAGCAGATAACTCGCCCTGTGGCAATTTTACGGGTAATTTTAAAGATTACTGATATTTTTTAAGCAAAAATTCAAGTATTTGTTATATTCGAAGTTACGTTAAACAAGCGATCTTTTCTCCAGGATAATTGTATTTTTAAGCTGTATTTAATGGTATCATTGAATTTTTGAAATACATTTTGAATGATTTTTAAAAATGTGTTAAAGTATGGTAACTGACTGACATTTTAAAAAGTATCATGTCAGTCAATTACCTTTTTTTTCATAAATTTTCTAAAATTATGTAAAATGTGTTTTGAAAATTTAATTGTTCCATTAAATTCAGCTTAAAATTATAATAATCCAGGAGAAAAGATCGGTTGCACAGCGTGTATTTTGCTTTAGATGTTACAAAATACACACTGCTTTTGTCCTAGAAATGCCAGTCACATACCCGTGGAATTCCCCCCCCCCCCAAATTGAAGTTCTACATACGCAATTGCAAGTCATCTTTGATGATGTTAGAAAAGGGAATAAGTTCGAGAACTCCTCCTCCCAACATTTCGAAAATTTTGATGAACTTTAATGTTGCTGGGGAAAGGCGGAAATCGGGAGAGGTCTCCCGATACTTTTTCGAAGTTGAGGTCCTAAAATACCATTTTAGAAGGTTATTTTTTATTCGGGACGATTGGTAACTCTAGTACGAATTTTTTTCCAAATTGAAGACCAAAAACATTGTGGGGCTTTCCCTATGTTGTTAGAGAAATGGATGAGGTTTAGCCATTCTCCCCAGAAAGTTTTCGAAATTTTAGTCCTAAATAAGCAATGAGAAACTATCTTTGAGGACATTAGGAGAAACGACAGTGTTCTGTAATTCGTTTCCGTATGTTTCGGAACTGAAGCCTTGAAAACAACTAGATGATTTGAATAGCGTTAGATGAGGAATGAATGTCGGAGGGGGGAGGGGGGCTCTTTGGGAAAATGTTTAAAATTGAGACCCTAAACACGAGGTCTTAGACGATTTTTAATAAAGTGGGGAGAGGCCTGAAGTCAGGGTCACTTCCCAAAAAAGTTTTGATCCTGCTGACTAAAAACGGAATTTTAAATAATATTTTATGATATGGAAGTGAGGCGTTTGAAAGCTTTCCACAGAAAAAGTTTCGAAATTGGAGCTCTAAATAACTAAATATGCATTTATAGGAACTCAAATGCATCTGACAGGGCTTGCGCTGAGGGAAAAGATGGGGGTTAGGAACTCAACTACGAAAATTTCCAAAATTTTAGACCATCTTCAAAATGTTGGGAGAATAAGGGGGGAGGGTCTTCTATTTAAAACATAACTTCTGTAAACAATGGCAATTTTTTCTGACTAGACAAACTAAAAAACACAAACTATTACACACCTTAAATACAAATGCAAGCTACAAATAATGTTTAGGTAAATCGGAAATGTTAGAAGCTTGGTACAGGGTTCGGCGGAGAAACTTGCAGACTTGAAAAGTCAGCTAAGGGAAAAGTACATCATGTATCAGTTTACTACTTTTTATAAGATATGGTACCCATTCTGAATTTTTATAAAAGTTAGATTTAAAAACTACATCGGGAAGAATGGCGGCCCCTGTTAATGATGCACTCATGTACCCTAGATTTGTTACACTCTTTCGAGCATATCGACTGATGGGATGTTGGTGATAGCAAGCCGGATGTTGTTTTCCAGGCGTTGCAGGGTCCGGGGCTTGTCGTTGTAAACGATCGATTTGAGATACTCCCATAAAAAATAGTCACAGAGTGTCAAATCGGAAGAGCGAGCCGGCCACGGTAAGTCACCTTTCAAGGAGACCAGCAAGTTTGTACGGACAAAACTGGAGTTCGTTGTGAAGAATTCGTCTCAGTGTCCAATCAAAAATCCCCAAAGCAGCAGCGTGTTTACGCGCCGAACGCCTGGAAGAGCGCAAAAACAACTCCCTCACTTTTTCGACGTTTTCTACGGTTCTGAAAATCCGTTGACCTCCTGGTCCTCTGTTTGCCAATCTCACTTTCCCTGAATGTTTTCACCCACAAAACTGTCGATTCCCAGCCAGGAATGGGAACAACGGGCTGAATTTTGAACCGAGTTCGGAAGGCACGTTGAGTGGCGACCACCGAAAGATTATTTGAAAAGTAAGATGCGGCGACGAACGCTCGTTGCTCCTTTGTCCAACGCATGGCGACAACTAAACTATAAGATAACAAAACTTCAGGACCCTCTCTTTAAAATGAGACTCTTCCCACTCCTTTCTGACCACTCCTTGCAAATTAGCATCCAATTAAAATCTGCAAGTTTCTCTGACGCACCCTGTAAAATCAATCGCACTGGAGTCACGTATTTCCAAACATTACATGTAAAATAAGTCTCATCATTAGTTTATATCCTTGTGACTACATTGGTGAAAACATCTTACGTACCTAACTTAGAAATTTTTTGACTATAAACATTTTCTGTTCTCTAACTGTTGCCAAAATCAATTATATTTTTATTTACCCCGTTAGCGATTATTGGCACAGATGAATCTAAAAATCCTAAGAAAGCAATAAATTTCATACTTACTCCAGTGAAGCCTTGGTTCACATTTTTATTATGATCACTATTAATATTGTTGTTGCCAGGCAATAAATTTTTGCAACAATGGACTGAAAATTTAATTATTTAATGGGGAAACTACATGAAATTAACTGTTTTCCATTATAACTTTTTTAAACTAAGCTTTTTAGAAATAAATTATAGCTTATCCTGCTCCCTGTTACTGTAGCTATCTACGGTGAAAAAATGGTTAAAATCGGTCCAGTAGTTTGGAAGATAAATTATTAATTTCAAAAAAAAAAAAAAAAAACTGACATGATTTATAGAGAGAAAAATTGTTTCATAAATAAGTTTCATGTTGACCATTGTCTGTACAATGGCTTTTACTAATTTTCCTGTTCGCCATATTTTCAAGAAATGATTGTTTAAACCAAAGGTATGGAAAAGTATCAGCTTAGACCAGAAAATGAATTACCTCAACTCAAGCTTTGCGTCCCCTTCCCCTCCAATTGCTTTTATTTTTTTTTTGCTGAACTGGCATTTTGCAATCCCTTCTAGTTGAATTTTTTTCTCTACATATTTTGTAGCGCTTTGGCGTTCTTGTTTTTTTTTTTTTTTTTTCTTTCTTTCTTCCTTTATTTTTTGTTTATTTATTTTTACAACGAACTGTGTATTAATTTTTTCCTCCGCTATATGCGCCCTTACGAGCTTGCGCCCCTAGGCCAATACCTAGGATGGCCTATTGGGTAATCCGGGCCTGGGGTCAAAATGGGGAGGATTTGACAACGTCCATAGAACGGTAAATGCAAACTATTCGCTCTAAATTGGCCGTTAACTCACAAAAGTCGTTTAAATCTAGGACTTCCTTTGATAGTTCACTGGAACGGAACACTTATGCAAAATATATTGGGAAAATGAAGGATGATCGGCGGGTTTCATACCAGTATTAGTATCAGGACCACAAGAATTGATGATTTACTTCTGGGTTCTAGTAAGTTAGTCAGGCATTGGAATTGCTACGGAAAATGCTGCTATACGATAACCAGTTAGATAAATGGGAACTTACTTAGCTCGTACGTAGTATGTGTTTCAATACGACATGCATTGCCGGTACTAAAGTTGGAGCATGTTTGAACTTGGGAAAAAAAAACTACGGAAGCAACTTTTATGTTGTGCTTTCCGCCATTATATTTTATACATTGTGTTTTCTGTGGTATTACAACCGAAATCTATTCTACTCTTGGTCTCTCGGTATTTTAACCGATAAACCAAGAAATAGGTAGAATTGGGGTATTTGATTGCGTGCAATGTCAGCTGCTATGTTCACGCAATTGCGTGGAACCATCCACTGTCATTGGATCTACAATACTGCTTTTTAAGCGGTTTTAGCGATCATAGTCCAGAATAAAACATTCTAATTTTATCCTGGAGTGAGGAACGATGAGGTTGAGGAGTTCGTAGTACATTCAGAGCAACGTGCAACTAGTAATGGAAGTTGCGCAAAGTTAACTTCTGATGACCCATGTAAAAGAAGTGTCCAAGGAAGATACTAGAGCTTAGTGCGATTTTCTTGAGCAGAGCATCTTCTCTTGCTGTATGTTTTCGTGTCCCAGGAGTGATTCCTCGTGTTATATCTGTGTTTAAGATTCTTTATGGCTTCAAGTTATGGATATTTCCCAACCAGCTCAAACTTGCAGCTGGACAAACAAAAGGTATTCGTAACATATGAATGTGATTTCTTTCACATTCTTATCGTTAATTTGAAAGAATATCTAAGAGCTGGGTTCCCAGCAACCCTTTTTGTGCAAGCACTAAGAAATAATTTGGAATATTTTTAGCGTCCTTTATTCATGTAAAGAAGAAACTCAAAATATATCAGCTGTTTGATCCTGAGCATTCGAATCTTTAAGATAGCTACCAACAAGGCTTTATACTACCAAAGAAACTGAGGATTGTAAACGACAATACGGAGCGTGGCATGGCCCTTATTGAAGCATTTGCTAAGACTATCACTAACGACGAAAAACAAAGACAGTGTCTTCTTCAAGTGGTACAGGAACACAGAAAAGGTTTCAAAGTTGCAATACTTTTTAAGGTTACTTTTTTGCAAGAATTAATGAGCGAATTACTATATATTTAATGCATTTAAATTTTTTTTTTATATTTTTTCCGTATTTGATTAGTTTTCATACTTTTCTGCATTTCATTGGTTTTTCAGATATATAGTTCATTTTGTGATTGCACGCTTTTTTAATTCGGAGACATAAAAAAGCAATAAAGTGACTTTAGTATTATTATTATTTACGTTCGCATTTGTGCCACTATCACAAAATTTGAAGTACTCCTAAATGTAAATATAATTTACTAAAATTTTGGGCGAATATTTCAGTGTATATTAAGGGCCTAAATAAGACGGTAAGACGAATAAAAATACAAAGGCTCCTTTTTTCTATAGATATTTACGATCACGTTTTTGTCAATATCACGAAATTTCAAGGCGTTTGAGCGACCTCTAAATATTAATATATTTTGCCAAAATTTTGCACAAATAATCAGTGTATATAGTGGCACAAAATAAGAGGGTAAGACGCACAAAAATACAAAGTTTATTTTTTTCCATACATTTCTGAATCACCCTATTGTACAGTCTTACGAAATTGTTAAAACTTTGAAAGACACATCTTTTAAAGATTAAAAATAGATATTAAAAAATACTTATAACGACAATTTCTTTTTCAATCACTAGTTCTGCAGAAAACGAAAAAGAATACAGGTAGGGTAATATTTTTTCTCGTGCTTAACATATTAATAAAAGAATCAATTACAAAGTAACTTCTGAAATACTGAATTAGGTATTTAATGAATAGTCAGAAATGAAACATGCGAGTCACAAAAAATTATTTTTGAAAATATGCTACAAAAAATGCTGGAATATGATTTTTGCATTACGCAGAATATTTTTTTTAATCAAGGAGCTGAGTTTCGCGCAACTTGATGCCCACCTCCCCTCCATTTGTGTTAGAAACTTTAAAATTCAAGGTTTACAGCTACATTTAACAAAGTTTTCAAGGTTTTTAAGCATTTGTAAATGGAATTTTTTTCAAGTAACTTGTGTCTAAGATTGGTGAGCGTCCAACAAAGCAGAGGGTCTGTGAACGTATCCGTTTTTGTGTGGTCTTGTTGATATTAACATGTTTAGAAGTGTTTGAAGACATGTTTAGCTGTTAAAAAAATCCCTCGAGGATTACAAATGCTTATAGATGGGGACCAAAAAAGTACCCTGTTAATTGAATCAGGGCGTTGAGAAGCAATCTCAGCCTAGTCTGAAACTCGGGGCCCGGCGTTTAGGGGGTAAGAATCTGAGTTGTGTAAGATTTATAAGTTTTATGGGGGGAGGGGGGACCGCCGATCAAATTCATAAGTAGCTTGCCTTGAGCCTGAATTGATTTGTGAAAGCGAGCTGGAAGTGCTAAAGAGAGTCTTGTTTTCAAGTTTGTTTTGCAGCTAATAAGAATTTGAATTGTCATTTTTTTTTTTTTTTTTTTTTTTTTGTACTTCAAATTTTTACTCGTTTAATAGTTAAAAAGAAAAAATAATATATATTTTTTTTTTTTTGCCATTTGAAATTTAAAAAAAAAGAAAACTTTTTTTTTTTAATGTTTTACATTATAAAACATTTTGGGTTTCGGGGGGGGCTCGGGCCCGTCGGGCCCCCCCTCTGGATACGGCCTTGATGTATAATAGCCAGCACTTCCCATGGCTACTATATTACCACTATCAATTGTATCAAAACAGTGGAGAGGTTCACCTACAATTTGTACAGTGATTATCTCCAAATTAATTCTTTTTGCCATTTACATCAATTTGCTTCTCACTGCCTCAATTGAGATAGTATAAAAATCTATTATTTTCATCCTTTTTACTTGGATTTTTTACAAATTTATTCTTATTTTTTTGAACGATTAAAAATAAAATAATTTATTTCTTGCGTATTAAAACGATTACAGTGCAGGATGCAGGGGGAGCAAGCCAGAGTTCTTGCTCCGGGCGGCAACTACACCCTAGTTCTGTATTTCTTTCGTTGAAACTCGGTATATGATCTTGAAGGAAGATTGGTAAGTGTGACAATTTCAAGATTTGCTCCAACTCAGAAAAATCGTAGATCCGATACTGAACGACCGTAACTTTTATCTGTTCTAGTTGAAGACATCCAAGCCTGCGAATAGCAGTGAGATATTTTACAATTATTCTGAAACGACGAGTCTGTTATTGAACTAATTCTTAAAAATGTATATCTTCTAGTTCTTCACTTAGAGTATAGCAGCACTTCCCAGGGCTACTATATTACCACTATCAATGACGCCAAAACAGAGCAGCCAAAATGAACCAAAAATTTTGCAATTTTACACCAAAAATTGCAAAAAAAAAGGTTAGTTTCCAATTAACCAGGTATTACTATTTTTTTAATTTGGCACATCAGTTCAGATGCATTACGCATTTCCACCCGTTTCTCTACAATGCTTCCTTTCACACTTCTTGCAAAAAATGCTTTACTGTTCTAGCAAAAAGGAAAACAAATGCGTCAAATGGGTTATAATTCAGAATAATAAAACAGTACACATAACAAGAGCACCAAGGAAAGGAAGTAAACAAATATCTTTTTCCTGAACAGTCTGTCAAAGCACGAAACGTGCGTGGTATATGTACAAAACGTCACACCGGCTCCCAGAAAGCTGGGATACATTTATATCCTTTAGGCAGAATGAATGATGACAGCAATGGAAACCAAAATCAAACAGCACTTCGGTGCGATACAGAAACAAGCGCAAGAGAGAGAGTTCAACGATTGCTTCACTGCTATTCTGCATTAATTCGGTTCTTTTTCGAGGCAGCTTCGTGATGTCACCCTGGACACCAAAAGCGATTCCCTCCGAGAGATTTCGACACTTCTTCGAACTGAAGAAGACGGAATGGTGACGTCAGCCTTTTAAAACAGGCGGATGACGCTCCTCTATCTATCCAAACTTCCTTCGCATGAAGTTACGAGAGAGTTTTACTTCGAGTACAGTTAGTTCATTCTAGTAAAATGCAGGTATCATTTTTTTTTTTTTTTTGAAAATGTAACAAATTTCAAGGAAAAAAAAGAGAAATTGGAAAAATAATATTTGAGAGAATACGTCTCAATTTGATGAGCGGAAAACAATTTGCAACAAAATTGCTCAGAAAAATTTTCGCCTTATCTATTTGTAAACAAAAATTTGACAAACCTTTACGAGGCCGTCCACAAATGATGTCATGCTTTGAGGGAAAGAGAGGGATTGTGAAATTATGACAGTTTGTGACATGGGGAACAGAAGAGGTGACAAGAAGTGAAATATCAGGGATTTTTTTTTTTTTCAATATGTTCATGAATAGTAGCGAGACAAAGAAGGAGGAGAGAGGAGGGGCGCCAAATATGATGAAAAAAAGAAGTTCGACATCATTTACGGACAGCCCCAAAGAAAAATATTAAATGCCAGTTCATGTTTTAGGTCAATATGTAAATAAAATAATTTTTGCAAACAAAAATTGGTACGAAATTGCTTGTCACACGATGAAACAAAATACATATCCAAGTAGAACATTTCAACAATCGTCTCAAAACTGAAGTTCTCTTCAGAAGCATACTTGTAACGAAATACCAAGTTCCTTTTATAAGAGAAAGTTTAATGTAAGATTTGCATTTAACTTTCCAAGGCAATTTGCAAGGTCCCTATTTTAAAAACACAAACAAATAAAAAAAAACCTCAAGAGAAATACATAGCATTATGATGTCGAGAGGCAAAACCTCCCTGATTCGATTTCTCGTTCTATTTATTTATTTATTTATTTTAACTTTTTAGAGCTAATGCTAAAATTAAAAAAGACTACAAATAAATACTAATCACAAAGAAAAAAAAAATCAGTGTGTGGGAGGGGGGGGGGGGGCAAACTAAAACTTTCGGGAGGGAGAAAATTTTCAATTAGCCGTATGAAACTGGAGAAAACATTTCACGGAATAATGAAAATGTATGAAAAATTTAATATTACATACATATTATCTGAAGTCAATTTTTGATTAACATTTTTTTTATATTTTGCATTCAACAACGTATTGTATATTATTATGAAGAAGAAACGACAACACAAGTGCGTGTAAATTAAATAACAGCTATCGGATGTATGTCACTAAGTATTTTTTTCATGCAGAAAAAGTCAATGTCAAATTACGAGTCAGTGGATACACACTTCTTGAGATAGCTTCAAACTAATTCAAACCGCTAATTTTATCGAGGAAATTTATAACGAAGACTTGAACCAATGCATGAAAGCTATTAGCACTGGATATGCATTTCCTTTCGCCGGATCATTCATCTCTAGCCACTATCGGAGAAACATCTGACTGATTTGTTTTTATCTACTTCATCTTTCAATAAGTTGCTTTAAAGGGAAAAGTAAACCCGTCTGAGTGCCAAATGATTTGTGAAGGAGCAGCATTTCAGCATTCGAAAAGAATACCAACACTTAAAATAACCTTCTTTTACATTAAGTGGATAAAAGAACATTCTTCGGAAAACTGACCTATTTTTATCGATTCTCTTCATTGAAGTCGACCACATTCACAACTGAGCCGATGACAAAAAGTAATGTGATTAAAATTGTCATTTCCACAGCCCATACATACAGCTTGTGTGCATGTGTCACATTTAAGGACAGATTGTACTAGTCTTGTTGCAGAAGATATTAACTTTTGAATCATTCTTGGAACAGAAATAATTCGACTGTGTGTAATCTTCACGGAGTAAATTATCCATTTTTTTTAAAACCTAATTTTAAATGAAAAAACAAAAAACTAAGCTAAGAACAATTTAGTCTTGAAAAGCAGCGGCGAAGCAACCAGTCCTCCCTTAAGATGACCGTTTTATTACTTACAAGGTTGGGATTTGAGAACGAGGAATTGTTGGATTTAAAAGCCAAACTTTGGCTTTTAAGATTTCCTATTTCAAAAGAAATAAATTATAACTCATACATTAAAATGAATAAATGAACGACTGGTTAAATATTTTACAGTGATCTTTTTCGAAAATCTTTTTTTTTTTTTTTTTTGGGGGGGGGGGGTATTGATATAGTTGAAGATGACCCGAAATCCAGTTTTATTGTTTATCATACGTGCTTTAAAAACATTATTTCAAAGGCTCAAAAAACAAAATGTCTCATGTAAAAAAGAAAGTAGGAGATTTTTTTTTTTTTTAACTTTAGCACTAGAAAAATGCTTCAATTAACCAAAGTTCACCGTACCATCAAATTTTTTAAATCTTTGATGAAAAAAAATTAAATGACTTAATTATTTTAAGAAATAAAAAAGAGTAAAGAAAATAACAATTGATAACACTTCAATTTTTGTACGTTCAAATTTGGGATGATTGTCCCCCCCCCCTCCCCCCACTGTGGTAAAACTATATCTATCTTCTTTTCTTCAAATTCAACTACGATTCGTCTGAATATTTCAACATTCATCTAGGTATCATTCACAAAGTTTCACTTTTATAAGTTCTCCGTTTACTTTTTGCAAACAAGTTCAGCGGCCTTAGACAGTGAAAAAATAGACAATTTAAGAGCGGTCAACAACTATCATCCTTTGCAGACTACCTGGTGATTATGCAAAAAAAAATCCGAATTCGTTCAAACATGCAACATTGTAACTCAAATGAGCAAGTAAAATTCCCCTCCTTTCTCCTTATTTGTGCTATCTGTTCGTATTCGTAGAGCTGAATGATGCGGCTCTGAAAAGTTCCTAAATGCACTGGTACCCACTAGGGTTCATGGCACCATTGAAATTTTAGGGGGCGGGGTAATTTTGGATTTTCTTTTGTGAATCTCAAATGAGGGGAGGGGGATTTTTTCTAGAAAGGGGTGCTACATAGCATTTGAAAAGGGTACACCACCGTCTTTGGGAGAGATGGGCAATTGGGCATCCTTGCTAAATGCATGCACATTGCACATTCCTTGGAAGCAGCATTAGAAAATTACCAACAATTGTGCAAAATAATGACAGTCAAATTTTATATTGATACTCTAATTTACTTTAGATTGTTAATAATTGTTAACATCATTTGTGATGCATTAACGTTGTTTGATATTGAAGCAGTCTACACTGACTGTCAATAAATAAATTCGAAGCCCTAGTCGTAATCAGTAAAACAGGCTCCCAGATGTGAATTCATCCAAAAAAATTCACAGCTTACACCACATCCCATCATAATTTCGCACCTTGCGTCCAGACTCAACCCACGTGCAGACGGAAGATTGAACAATTTTTGAGCCCGTGCACATTCGACGCCAAGCATTATTCTTCGCCTACATGCCGGTTTCCCTCCCCAGCATTTATTTACCGATTTTTTTCACGGCAGAAAACAAATAAACTAACAAAAACAACCCACGCAGACTCTCTTTCTCTTCACCTAGTTCGTCGGCCTCTCATTCTTCTCGTACCGTGGGCAGGAACGGAGGCCCTCCCTTATTTGGAGCTGGCACACGCACTTTTTGGTAGTAGGTCGCCTCCGCGGTACAAGGTCGGACTTGGCGTTGGCCCGGCAAGGTGGCTCTTCGGCGATCCGATCGCCGGAAATGTCGCAATTTCGACAAGGTTTTGCTTTTTCTCGAATCTGAGACACAGTACCTGATTTTGAGACGACACGAATTGCTAGATGGACGATAAGGTAGCTAGCTCTCTGACCAGCCTGTAGCAGAATGGATTGCTCAAGAGAAAAAACTATTTTGCGGACAAAATAAAAATTAATAAAATTTACCCAATATGTAAGTGGGTGTCTGACGAGCTCATACTGAAATGTTGCTAGTGCCTGCACACATGCAGTGTTGTAGTTGGTAAAAGATATTAGGGAAACACCAGGCCGGTTATTCAGCGGGGAAAGAAGGGGGTTGTTGCCCCTTCCCCTCCCTTGGCATTCCGAAATTATTCATTCATCTTTGAGTATGCTTGATTTTTGCAAGATATGAACTAGGTGTCAATCCAGGATTTTTTGCCAGGGTCCTGTTTTTAGAATTTTGTAAAAAATAGTAGAATTTTGTAAAAATCAGCACGTAATTTTGTAAAAAATAGTTACTAGTTAGAAATATTCCCGATTGTTTCTCAATCTCAGATTTTTGTGAAGAGCAGGGTTGGCAAAGGTGGGCCCAGCCCAGAAAAACCCGCCCGGGTTTTTCTGGGCGGGTCCACCAACAAAAACCCACCCGGGTTTTTGTCAAAAGTGGGTTTTTGTTAATTTCTAAGTGATCAACAAATATAGTCAATAATAATATCTCATCTAAATTATACATAAAAAATAAGTAAGAAATCAGGTTCATTTGAGATAATTTTTCTTAGAGTAATTATTTATTTTATAAAATAATTATTATTTCTTCAATTTTCAAGTCATCGTCCAGAAAATTTTTCTAGCTATGATACTACTTTTTGTTGCAAAATACTTATTATTATTTATTTATTTTTTCACACCAAATTTCAAATTTTAAAAATAAATTGGAAATGAACCATTGATAAACTTCTTGTAGAAGGAAAAAAATGCCTAGTTAATGTTTTATGATAATTTTGATTCAACACAAAATTGAATAAATTAATTTTGATTTGTAGGTCTCGAAATTGAAATTTTTGTATGGAATAGTTGCTGCTGCAAATTTTGCTTTTATTCTGGAGCAAGAAAAATTAAGTTTTGCTCTTCATTTCTTCTAACCCTATTGCATTTAGATGATTTTCAAGTGCTATGTTATAGATGTACCATACCACTGACTTTGATTAAAAAAAAACAAAGAAAATGCGTCCCCATGCAATTTATTACTACTAAAATATTATGACAAGCATTTATTAATAAATTTATAATTCTTGCAAAGCTCTAATGTTAACCTAGTTTTTTCTAAAGATTATTTCAAAAAAAAAAATCGATCAAGAGTCCCCCCCTCCCCTATCTGAAATTAATCAGTTTTGGGTTTGAAAATAGGAGGGGGGGGGGAGTTAGACACTTCTCTTATCTCAGGCACACACCTATCATTGAGATATGCCTTATAAGAAACATGCAAATGACATGACTAGACGTGACGCAGGCTACTTAAATTGATACTATTAAAAAATTAAAACTATTTGCACTTGTTTATTAATAGAAATAATCATCTTTTCTCATTAAGTTTTTGAAACTTTCACACCCTAAATATTCCTGTATTTGTAGGAAAGCCCATTTGCAACAGTTCTTCTATTTTGCAAAAAACAAGTGATAAAAGTTTATAGCTGAAACCATTGTCCAAAGCTTCTTAAATATACACATTAAATATTACAATTCGGTTGATGATATTATTAATTGATATTGTTAATAATATTAATTATTAATCCATTAAAATTGATTAAATGCGATTCAGAACTTTAACTTAATGAATATATTTTTATATGAATGAATGCATACATTATATATCAATACCCGCATAAGAGATAAAATTTAACATACAAAAACCCAGAAAAATCCGCAAATACCCAGAAAAACCCACAAATACCCAGAAAAACCCGGGTGGGTTGGGTAGAAAAACCCGGGTTTTTGCCAACCCTGGTGAAGAGTCCGTTTTATATTTTCAGATATTTGTGAAGGATCCATTAACGGACCTAATTCCTCCCTAGGTTGATACCTATGAACAATCCGTAACAGAAAACTGCATTACAGTGAAAACACTTCGAGCGGTCACCTCTACTAAGCAGCCACCCCTTTTAACAACCAATTTTTTGTAGCATAGATTTTTTTTTTTTACCCAATAGACCTAATTTTAAAATTTCCCCTAGCAGCGGCCACCCAACCCCTCTGAACACTATTAGAAATTTGTACTGCGTTTGGTAAATTTAAAAACAACTTTTTTTTTTCTATTTTTTTCTCATTTTACTTGAATCTGGAAAGTGGGAATAAAACCATGCGCAAGTAGATTAGATATCTGTCATTCGAGACATTGATGGTCAAACGATGTTAGAGCAGCACTGCGAAAATTACCTCAGTCTAAAGCTTTAAAATGTAACTTTAGTTGAACAAGTCAGCTGATAATAATCTGTTTAAAAAAATCCAAAAACTGGCACGACATGACCCGAAATTAACTCACATAGCAGTGAAATCGAGATCAAAAGCCATGATCGATAGGGTAATCACATGCAAGACCGCTACGTAAGAATGCGGAAGTTCACAGTAAAAGGATTTAAAAACTACACAACTTGTAATATTGTAACAGCAAATGATTTGTTTTTGAGCCTGAATATGAAATTGCATATTTTTCTCTTTTTTATTTTACTGCATATGATACAAAAATTAGCAATTTTTTAAATAAATGCACATTAGAAAACAATGATGTTTACTACATGTTTTTGAAAAGGCACAGAAAAATACTAGGTAGGTTAATAAAAATGTAATACAGATTGAAATAAAATGTAAGCCAGCATCATAGATTAACTTTAAAAATCAGCTACATGTAATTCGAATCGAAAAACACTACACTTGTGCTTTTAAGTGGAATTTATTGTGTACCAGTATACTTAAATGAACAACACATTTATCCAAATTCAACGACAAGAAAAAGAAATGATGAGCAAGTGCACAAAAAACATTTCAATATGAATTCATCAGACGGAGTTCTACTCAAAAAAAAAAAAAAAATCGATTTTCCACCCGATGGCTCCATTCTATTTTCCACATTTCAGAGTGTAAGCATATATCATTTTTTCAGCCAGGCGCCGTCCGTTTTAAGGCTTTTCAAAGTGCAGAGGGTGAAAAAAAAAATTAAAAAGGGTAAAAATATTTGGCACCTTACAATCGTGTCGACAAACTGCCCCCTGACAAATGAGACGTCAGAAGATCCAGACAGCCAAGGAGACAAATTGCTATCGAGCGTCACTCGATGTTAATAGGAGTGGCAACTGCTATAACTTTGGATTGAATTTATCGGGATTCTTTTCATGAACTGATGCTCTCTGTTCTAAATCGAACCGCTCAACAGCACGACATCTCGTCCGAGGACGACCTAGAGTTGCAAATATTTCCCTCTAACACTATCAGATTATAAAAAATACGGAAAAATATAAGGTAAACCGCAGTCCTTCCTTTAGGAGGCTGCAGGCGAGAGGGAGGGGGGTTAGCCTCTTTCTGATAACTTAAACTAAAACAATAATCACATGAAACCAACAAGAATGGCACATGCGTGATTGCATGGATATGCATTATAGTCATTGCCCCTTTTGGAAATAACTTGAAATAAGATGCTTTAAAAAAAATAGAAGTTCGTTAACTTTTTGAAGCCGATGCATAAGCCGATGCATTCCAGCCAAATGTTGAACCCAATAGCCCCGTTCACATGGTGCGTTTCCACCCCGGAAAAAACCCGCTTCGAACCGCATTCCAGGTTTTTGTGGAGTTTAAAGCGGAACTTTTCTCCTCCTGCCCTCTACTGGAATCAAAGCGGGGTCGAAAAGGGTTTGTTTACTTTCGCCGTACTGGACTTCAGGTTTCGACTGTTTTTGGTTACTTCTGCTTGACACTGTTGTATTTAATTATTTCATATCCTACTTGTACCTTTATGATTAGCTAAATTAGTAGAATATAATGCTGGAATATTTATTTATTTATTGATTGATAAAGCCGATGGTGCATCATAGAATGTGGAAAATTTAGCGAGGGTGCCTAGTCACCAAGAGCAATGGTGCCCCTCTCCATCTGCAATTTAGCCGATGGTCCCCCCCCCCCCCGTTGGCATCATTGCTTACTATTATTGAAACAAGTTACTGGAATATCTGCCTGAGTATGAAATGAGTATGCAATGAGTGACTGATCGATGGATGTTCTCTATTGCAGATCTTAGAAAGCAGAAACTTAAGCAAGGGATGGCCCATCCCCCTAAAAGTGGTGGCACCCCCCCCCCCAGGACTTTTGCTAACCCCTCTCCCCACCCGGAATAAAAGCGCAGTAATGAGAGTAAGACCTTTTTAAAATACCTTTTCTAAAATTTTAGTGATGTAGTCTGCACCATGCCACCCCCCCCCCTCCCCAGCCCTCCTGCATTAGCTATTATTTTTAGAATAAATTACTGGAACATTTAACTAACAAAAGAGTCAACGGCAGTCCTCTACTTCTGATTTTCAAGTTGGCCGAGTATTCTCTATTGCTGATTAGGGGTGCTAATCTGCCAGAGTGCAGCGATGCACAAGCCCCTAGGAAATTTTATGGAAAACCCCAAATACATGATCCACCAATAATGCAACAAAATCATTTTAAATATCCTTCCTAAAAATTCCAATGGTGTAGTATATACCTCCTAATTCTTCATAGCTATGGGCACCACTACTTTCGCTGTAATTATTAGAATATTTTTTGAGATGGCCAATGGTTGAGTTCACTACCGCAGATTTTAAAAGGTAGAGATTTTAGTTAGGTGAGTGCCCCCCCCCCTTCCCCAAATACCAGAAAAACTCTAAGAACAACAACTCAAACTCCCTATTCGTTTTTGTGAATTGCATAAGACTTGTCTGAATGTGTGACCCTCGCCCCTCCCGAGAAAAATTTCTCGCACGCCACTAGATACGAGACGGCTACTTGTCTCTCGAATCCCGGAACTTCCAATATTTCCGCATTTAAAGAGGAGTTCCTTGTAGCCCCGAAACGGAGTGCAGGCAATTTTATTTTGCAGCGCATGAGTCACAATGTCGTCCTTCCAGAAAAAAAAAATGTGTTTAGATAATACATTTCCTGAAACAATTTAATGCACCGCTAAAAAATGGAAAGAAAAAGAAAATGAATAAAAGTTGTTGGAGCGAAATGAAATGATAGGCCGCGGAAATTCATCTTTTTAAAAGCTTTGATTGAAATAAAAATTTTCTTAGTTCAAATATGGACGAACACTACGTATCTCGCATCCTCTACCACTTTGGCAAAGAGCCAAATTCGTCAGGTTCCGATTTCTATTTTCATATTTTACTTTTTTTAGCATTAAACTACTCGCTTTAGACTCAACGCCCGTAAAGTGTAATACTGTGTTTTGAGTTTTAATTTGTAACGTTTTACCTCAATTCGGATTTTCTTTATACAATGTCTAAGGGCTTAACACTGCGGAATTTCAAAGTCAATTTACCTGGAATTATTTTAAACTCAAATTACAAGTTTCGGGGAGGAGGACTTCCTCAAAATGAGTTGAAAAAATGCCTGCTTATCTCTCCCCCCCCCCCCCGTTTTCGATCAATAAATAAAATTCAAAAAATTTATCAAATGCATGCACGAAGATTACAAAGCTTTGGCTATGAATTTTGGATTCAAGTAGATTTTTTATTTATTTATTTTTATTGCATTTATTTATTTTATTTATTCATTTATTTATTTATTTATTATTTTTTTTTGAAGTATGGGAGCCAATATTTTGAAAAGTGCTAATTTGAAGTTGTAGTTTCCTGATTAAAAAAATTTTTTGCAGAAAAAAATTAATATTGGATTCTAATTCTAAATTGGGTCTAAATGCAAGAAAATAAAAGGGGGGAGGTCAAGGAAATTATTTACCCCCTCTTTAGATTACTCACTTTTAAGCCGTTACAGATCTGATGTTAATATAAGCTACATATCTGAGTTTATGCTTTCAGTCTTCATTGACATCTCTAAAAATATCATTTCCTTGCATTTTTAAAATAGAATTAAGATAATTACATTAAAATATATATATTAGCTAAAAAATCAAATTTAATTTCAAAAAGCATTTCTTGGAAATTAAAATGAGCGATAAGGTTTTAAGATAAAATAAATTATGAGATTTTAAATCCAAGCTAATAAATCATTTGTTTTGTTTTGAAACAACACACAACTTCAACTTTTTCAACACACAACTCTGCTGCTTGCTTTTCTTTAATTAGTTGCAGGAAATTTAATTTCTTGATCAGAAATTCAAATTTAGCATGCTAGTTATTATCTGGTTATTTAGCGAAATTGTGAGAAATTGAAGCACCAAAAAATAAATAAATAAAATAATAATAATTAATTAACTTAATTTCTGCAGTGTCAAATTTTTTTTTATTTTACTAACTTCTATTGTCAGGTCATACAAACCACAAAGGAAGCAATTGTACTAAAACTCATTGCTTTGCATTTTTTAAGGACAAAAATGTTCAATATGTAATGTATGGTTAAAACCTATGATTTTTGCTTTTTAATAATTCTGAAACGTGAGAGTTAGTTCGGTAACATATTCGCTGTTTTACAGTGTTACCGCTCTGACAAACCGACAAAGCTTTTTTTTTTTAATTTCCGAGTCGATCGCGCTAAACCAAAATCAAATTGCAATCCCATTGCCTAAAAATTTCAATGGTGCAGACTGAGCTGTGACCCTTTTTTTTTGGGGTGAATACCCTTAGGTTCAATGTATTTACATCATTTAATTATTTAGGTTACATAACATTTCACTATTTTTGCACAACTTGTAATTAATATAATCTAAATAAACATGTGCCTAAAATCAATATGTTTTTTAAACCATGGTGTTCATGTGTTTGCTTTAACACCTTAGTACAGGGGTGCCCACAGGTGGGGGGGGGGGGTTATGGCGCAAGTTGCGCCATCAAAATTTTTGGGGGAGATTTTTTAAAATTAATTTATTTATTAATTTATTTAAATTATTTATGTTTTTGATTTAAATTATTTACTGGTTTTTTAAAATAAAAATTATCCATTAATTTATTTTTCAATACAAATTATTTCTTTTATTACTTTATTATTATTTATTATTTATTTATTTATTTTTTCTGTGTGTGTGTGCTTGGAATGTGTGGAAGAGCAAAAAAGTGGTTCGATTCTTCGCATAATTAGTACTTCTAAAAAGAAATAATAACTAAAAAAAAAATAGAAATAATTTAAAAAATAAATAAATAATTTTTTAAAAAATAAATAAATCCTTTTTTTAAATAAATAAAAATATTTAAAAAATATAAATAATATTTAAAAAATAAAAAGAAACGGATGGTTGTGGAAATTTTTGGGGGGGAATTTCTGCCATTGAGCTTGGGGGGGGATGGGCACCCCTGCCTTAGTAGTAAAATGTTAGAATAAAAAGGAGGGTCATTTCATGTCAAATCGAAAAAAAAATAAATAAATAAAAAGCAACCTGACCATCTGATATTTTCATAAAACTTTCAGAAATATACCACTTTTTGGTGTAGTAAATTTATATATGCGGTAAAAGTATTTACTTTTGTGAACCGCGGTTATTATCTTTTTTTTTTTTTTAATTAAAAAAAATTAAAATAGAAAGCAAAATTTTCTACAAGAATTTAAATCATGCATTAAACTAAAGTACATGTAATTGTATTTAAAATGAGCTCTTATACAATACTGCTTGGATTGTACCTCCAACAGAACTTGCAAAAATTAATTACTCATCAATTTTTAAAGATGATTTTTATTTGAATAATACACACAATTCAAATGTCAAAGCCACAGTTTTTTTTTATATCAAAAAAATAATAAAATTATCAAAAATTTTCACATCACACGTATTGAATGTGAACATTCAAGAATAAAAACAATTAAATCTTTTTTTTACAGCTGATTCTTATTTTGTTATATAGAAGTTGCAATTCTTCATTGGCAAATTCAATTAGCATGCATGAGTTTAAATATATTTTTACTGTAGCAACCACGTTTTACCTTTATTTATACATGTTTGCAGATGAAGGTATTCAAAATATAGTTGAACAAAAACCAGAAGTGGGAACAAAAATATCGATAGAATTTTAACAAAAATATTTCAAGTTAAGTCAAATAAAAATTGAATAAATTTAATTTTGAGCATAACTAAAAGCTGTAATAAGAAAAAACTAAATAAACAATGACAACAAATGCTTCATCGGTGCAGACGAAAACAAAAATTAGTAAAATTAAAGAAAAATCAACTTGAATTAAAAAATTGAACTAAGTTAAATGTTCAGTTATTGCGTTAAAAATTTTAAACATGACAAAAGGAAATGAATAAACAAACGAATAAATATCAAAAACTTACGTTAAACTTGTAAAACATGTAGAATAAAAAAGAATCATTAGCCAAATTAGATCAAACCTTCAGAATATGGAAGGTTTTCTAAAAATGTTAAGTTTAAGGGGAAGATGAATTTGAATGCAGCCAGAATTCAAATCTAAGGAGTGGTAGGAATTCCAACAATGTTCGACAATGCTACTCAATAGTTTTTTCATTAATAAGCTCTTTAATAAATCAAATTTCTAAAGCATTGTTAGTTTGTTCAACATTTAAAAGCCTGCGCACCACCACACTGACTACTAATTTTGAAAATACAAAAAGTTTAAATGAAGAATGGGATCTTGAAGATAAATTAATGTTAGTTTATTAAAAAGAAAACTTGAGATTGAATTGAAATTCAAGATTTTCAGCATCCTGACAACTTATAAATACCAAACTAAAAATTAATAACATCCGTTAGAGAGTTTGCTAGATACATTAGATTTTTCTTTTTTTTTTGAGTTTTCTCTAAATAGACTTAATCACAGTAGGAGGAAAACCTCTATGAAAACCAAAGCTATCAGATAATTAAATATCAAGATTTGAGCAAATATTCAGAAGGTAAAGAAACAAACAGCAAAAGGTTTGCAGTACACATCAGAAAAACACCAGGCAAGATACAAAACGGTTTTAAAAGCAGGGCAGTTATGTTTCCTTTCACAAAAAAAAAAAAAAAAAAAAAAGAAAAAGGGTATGAGGCGATATGGAATTTATATTTAAAAAAACATTTTCAACAGATGATTACAGCCAGGGCCTATTTATCGCACGGACACCCCGGGCCCGTGCTTTGGGCAGGAAACTTCCAAGGGGCAGGAAAAATTCTATTTTTGAAAATTGTCCCACGATTCATTTGTGCCTTTATATATTTATTTTCCTAATAGAAATTAAATATGCATTTATGAAGTTTAGGGGGGGGGGATGAACACCGTGGTTGAATCACCACCGCTCTATAAAGTAAAAATCATTCAAAGGGGGCAGGAAAATTTGAAAGTGCACTGGGCATGGACACTTGCAAATCAGGCCCTGATTACAGCCCAGAAATAAATCTTTTCAACATAAATATAGAATTAGAAAAGCTACATCTAAACTAATTTTAGCTTAAAATGATTTGTACGTAATCACTTATAAAAGAAGGTTTTGTATAGTAAGACCATCTGCTCGTGCCCAAGCCAGGGTTGGCATGGTTTTTACCGTCTGTGGTATTTATTGATTTTTACTATGGTATTTACTGCCCTTGGAAAAACCAGTTTTCTCCATGGTTTTTACCACCTTGAACAAAAATATGAAAAGTTCATATTTTTTTCTTTTCTGTGCAAATGTTTTTGTTTTTAAAAGTAAATTAAGGTTGAACCTGTTTATTATTAAGGCTGTGAACATGAACATACCCTTATCTACCTTTTTTTTTAAATTAATTTTAATCAATGTTCAACAACAGTACTCGTACATTTCAAGCTGGAACCAAAATTACAACGGCACTAACTTCTGACCTCTCCCCCCCCCCCCCAAAAAAAAGAACTTTGGACTGGGGGCGGGAGGTGACATGAAAAGTGCAGCAGCTTTTTATTTGGTGATGAAATATGAATTTTAAGCTGATTTCACAGATTTTTTGCACGCCAACAATATGATCATTAGAAAAAATTGGTTCTGCAAAAAAAAAAAAAAAAAAAAAATTTTTAGTAATATACTGAAGAATAAATGAAAATATTGGGCCAACTTTTGGTGAAAACATAACAGTTGTTCTTATGACTTTCTAATTATAATAATAATAATGATACGTAGTATAAACTCATAAATGTGTTATTGTAGAATTTCTCATGCTTGAACAATATTGTTTCTGTAATTTCATCAAATAATTAATTTTCAAGAAATGTGTTTTTTAAGCTCATTCATGCCAGTAAAATGAATGTAATTCATTTTTCTTTAAGTTAAATTTTTTCAACAAAAGAAAAAACATGAATTTACCAACATAAATAAATCTTTGCGTCCTCTTAACTGCCTAGCAAAATACAATGCTTGTGCGAGTACAGTGCAACTATACAGTAAGACTGATCTACTTTGAAATAATTCATGACGGATCCAATTCAATATAATTGACGTGTAGCACAAATGAATTATTTTAGCATTAAATTATTAGCTGCTGATGAACTTTGAAAATTTAGTGATATTATTAATTTAACTTTTAAATAGCAGAAAACTAGTCTCTCCTCTCTTCTCTCTTTCCCTTACTTTTGATTTTTTTCTCTACACATCTGAAACTCATGACATAGTTGTCATCTTATTACTTCTCCAATAGTTTTTTGGTAATATGTAATAATATATTTATGTAAAATAATACATAATTATAAAATATAAGATATGCAGAGGCTCATTTGTAAAAATAAACTGAAATAATTTTACTGAAGTTAAAACACACTGGCATAGGTATGTATCACAAGACCCTGCAACACAGAGAGTATGGAGTAAATGGGCCTAAAGTTGAGGTTTTTCTTAGTTGATTTCATTAATTTTTTTGTAAATCATACTTGGTTTGAAGGTTAATATTTTATTTGGGAGTTTTAAAAGTTAACACTTCTTTCCTTTGTAAATAGAGAGAAAGGGGCCCAAATTTCAAGCATAAAAAACTAACTTTATTTCAGTGCAAAAAGTAATACTACAACACCCGCCACATAGGAGCGCCCCGATTGGAGGTCACTGTCAACAGACCCCTGAATGTCCTTAAAGTCCTGAGAGGGGGCAAATGACCCCTTTGATCTTTAAAATGACAGGCCTGGAAAAATAGGGAGGGGGAAGAGAAGTCTTCTACATTTGTAATCTAAACAGAAGAAGATGGGAACGTAACCACAAAGAGAGGAGGAAAGGGATCCTAAAACAAAATCAATTCCTTTTACGTCACCAAAAAGGTAGCCCAAAACTGTTTTAAACTTCAACTTCAGAAAAATTTCCGTAGGTAGTCCTCACACCTCCATCATCTTACTATCACTAAAGAGCGTGTTTAGAATTGCAACTTCAATAAAGTTCAGAATCTCATCCTTTCCTCTAACGTCATCAAAAGCGGTCTACAGATGCTTTTTTAAGATCTGAATTTCGAATTTTTTTGAAAACAATACTTGAATAAAGTGTTAGAAATAATAGGTCGTTAGTCAAATTTTACGACCAAAATTCTTGATTTGAAGCCTAGATACCAAATTCGAGGCCCCTTAAGTCTCAGATCAATAAAGCTTTTCTTTTTGGAATCATTGTAATTAAGACCCATGATAAGTCCGGGGGATTAATTCTCAAAAGTATTACTAAATGCTAGGGATGCACCGAGTACTCGGTAAATATTCGGTACTCGGCCTACTCGGCCAATTTGCCGAGTACTCGGTACTTAACCAAATTTGGATCAGATACTCGGCCGATACCGAGTAGTTGTAGAAAATTGAATAGTTCAAGACACATTTTTCAATAATTAAAACTATGCAAATATATAAAAATGTAATCATTTACAATCATTACAAAAAGTAATATAAACTCTTCTCTATTGTTCATTGGAGGAACAAATTATGGGTATACTGCCATCTAGTGAGAAATTTTCAAGTTAATTTTGAAAATAATGAAGTTTGTAATGCTTCAATAGAGTAAATCTTTATTTTAATATCCCCCAAAAGCTTTTAAAAATTATTCAAGTTTAGAGAATTAGAACTAATCAATAATAGATTGATATAATTCCTACTTAATTGATAATTTATATTTATTCATTTAATGTAGTTTCATTTTAAAAATAATTCTTTTCTAAAATTTTTGACAAAATAAACAAAATATTTTAAACTGCATAAGTTAAATTCAGTGGGATTTTTGTTCTCAGAACTATCATATAGAGGTCCATTCTAATGATCAGTTCATATGCGGGCTGCGGAGTCGGAGTCGGAGTCGAAGAGTCGGAGTCAGACTGATTTTGGACAAAAGGAGTCGGAGTCGGAGTCGCTGGAAAACATGTCGACTCCGACCACCTCCGATTTGGATGCAATTTTATGGAGGTGAAAACATATCTTTGAAAGTAACAGATACAAATTTTCAGCGTCCAATATCCAAATCCTAAGCATCTAGGATCATTAAAAAGGGCTTCAAAATGGCCGGTCTGCTTTGTGAAACGATGTTTGGGCTTATGCAAATGAATAAAAAAATATTTGCAGCAAAAATGCAATGTGTTAAAATAAAGTCTGGCCATTTAACAAGAAAACGATTAGTTTTGTACCCAGTCAAATGACAAGAGCAGCACTTGTCTTTTGCTCTGGAGAAAATTCACTTTTTGGGAGGTCACAGTGGCCTCCGATAGTTGAGGTAAATGTGGTGAAATTACCTGCGAGAATTCTTGAGAAAATTTAACTTTTTGAGAGGTCACAATGACCTCCCATAACCTCCAACTGGGATACCCCAGCTTGCTACCCCCCCCCCCTAAAGTGAGTCCTGGCTACGACTATGAATAAAAATGAAACTTTTAAAAATGGACTTAATATTTCAACCTTTGTTTAGGGTTTTTCCCTCTTCACATTTAGGTTAAAAAAATAAATAATACAAAAAAAAAAAGCTGGAGTCGGGAGTCGGAGTCGGAGTCGAAAGTTTTAAAATCCCGGAGTCGGAGTCGGAGTCGACCATTTTTCCTTCGACTCCGCAGCCCTGTTCATATGTCAGGGTTCGAATTTACTGCTGGTCCATTGATTCCAGACCAGTAAAACTCGCCTCGAATCACCATAAAAATAATAAACAATCCAAGGACCACCATTTTTCTTAAAGAAAAAAAATGTGGTTAATGATTTAAGGTGGACCAGTGATGTTTTATGTTAACCAGTATATATTTCTGTTCACTGGTCGAGAAGACCAGTAAAATTTTGTAATGATTTCTAACCCTGCACCGCTGTATGTCAATGATTTTTTAAAAAACAATTGATACTCGGTACTCGGCAACTCGGTACTCGGCCGAGTAGTGAAAGGCCGAGTATGCGGTAATCGGCCAAAGCGCTACTCGGTGCATCTCTACTAAATGCGATCGATTTTATCTTTTAAAAATCATTTTCATAATAGCATCCAGCAATGCATAACAAGTAGTTTGTTAAAATATATATAGATTCACTGAAAATGGCACCTAGTTGTTCGTTTTGACGCCTAGCAATCTATTCTAGGGGCCATCATGATGCCAAGATTTAAATTCTTATTTTTAATACTGCTTGAATCACTCGTCTCCCTAACATTGTCAGATTTGCCAACTTTTGGAAATGGGCATCAGTAAAACTTTTACGAGAGCACCTCTCACCCAATTAAAAATTTAATTTACGATTGCGCAAAAATAAGAATGGTGCAAAGATTTGAGTGCTAAAAGGTTAAAACATTTAATCATTAAACTAACTGATAGGATCCCAAACATTTTAAGGGCTAATAATACTAAAAATATAATTGAATTTGAGTAAACTCTTAATGTTTAATGATTTCTAACATAATTACTCATTAGTTTGTAGTAAATTCCTTGCTTACGATAAACTATCACTATGAGCAAATATAATCACTTTTGAAACTGATTTTAATTATCAAAATTTTCAAAAACCGTAAGATAAGTACTGGTAAAAGAAATATTAAAACTTTTAAGAATGGTATTGGCTTGAACTGACTCTGATGCAAATGGAAATTTTTGAGTAGTTGTGAAAAAATGAAAAGTGTAAAAGTGAACAAGAAATATTGGATAGAAAATTCTTATAAAAAAAAATTTCTTATGTGTAAGTGGTAGAATCAAATTGCAGACAAAAACTAATGAGTTTTAAAGAGGCAGATGAAAGGGTAAAAAATCGAGAAAGATGGTTAAAAACATAAAAACTAGCTAAAATAAATAAATAAATCCATAAAAGTTGGCAAGTATGAAATCACGTAAAATTACAGTTTTGAAACTTTAATCTCAAAAAAATGCTAGAGAGAGAGAGATCCAGAACCCTATCTACGCCCCTAATCAATGTATAAAGAGAAATTTTTCATTATGGGTGTCATCCAAATTTCTCGATATTAAATGTCGAAAAACTATTTTAGGCTCCTGCATGTGTGTTCATAATGAATTTGGTACTTCATGGGGGTAGAGGTGTTATGAGCCCTACATCCTCCATGGGCAAAGTCACTGACCCTAATATTATCAAAATTGTCCTACAAATATATTTTGGGATCTCCATTTCAGGAAATTTCTAAAGAGTAACATCTAACCCCTATTTCTATTAAGATTGCCAAAAATTGCATTGCGGGAAACTGAATATCAAAAAATCAATAAAAGAGTTCAACCCTTTCCATTAAGTTACCTAAGATGAGCAGGTGTGGATTTAGAGGGGGAGCATAGGGATCATGACCCTTCCCTGAAACCAGCAATTATAGCCAAAACTGCACTTCTGGGATTTATATTTCGAAAAAGCTACCACATGCCCCCAGTTCTCACACAAAAATTGCACTTCCACCTGTCTTTCTGAAAATGACCCCCTCCAGAACCAGAAGCTGAACTCATCCTTGAAGATGACATACAGTTGCACATAGTATACAAACAATATGTTTGTATCTAAAATGACACAGAACGACTGCATGCAAGCATTGCAAAATTATAAATGGATCCCTTATGATTCGTCGCCAATACGAAATCAATTGAAATAGGCATTATAAGGTTACAGATATCTTTTTAAGTTTATATGATATTTAACTAGAATTATTTTAAAAATTACCAAATGCATTTGACCACGAAATTTTGAAAGTTATAAAGTGGTATCTTTTGCACATGCAACGGGCAGTGAGAAATGAATTACTTTAGATCAAATGTTCATATTTCATTAAATTTTCAAAATTTTCATTTCAAATGCTAGCACAGTGAGTGCCGGAACATGGAATGAGAGATAAATTGAATCAGCTACTTTAATGAATCAAATCCACTAACACAGAACAAAATCCAGCTTTAACATTAAAAACTGCCAGATATTTAAATTAAACACACCGCTTAGATGATTTTTTTGTAAATAGTGAAAAGAATGTATTGTATACTTTTAGAAAGTTCTCTTTGAAAAAGTCGAACAAAAACCTGCGAGACAAAGAGAGACGTGTTGAGGATACATATATATATACTTCTGCACACTAGGCTTTATCACCAGGAGATTTGAGCACATGAGGCAAGAATTTTGCTGAATACAAGAAAATTTATCAAAGATAATTTTATGACATTGAAAAGAAGGGTGTCTGAAGTTATTATAAATTTTTAGCAATCAACAGCAGATACATTTTCAAAGCATAGAAGTTGAAATTTGAATTTTGTAATTGCTTTTTCATTCAGTTTTACAATAACATTCTTTAAATAACTAAAGAATGAATATTTTGAGTGAACTGTACACTTATCAAAATACCTTATCTTGTTTTGCAAAAAAAATTACATGAAGTTTTCCTCAAATATAAAATTCTACATTAAAATAAATTTTCCGCTTTGTAAAATCAGACACTTAATTGCTTAATTGAATAAAACTCCAAAACAAACATAATTCGTATAAGCAGTGATCACAGAATAAAAATTCGTTGTATGCTTTTAAGTTCTCTAAACGTTTGGTCAAGTCTGACAGAGAACTGCATGCGTTATACGAGCCAAAAACTTAAGAATAAAATTGATTTTTTTAAAAGAAATGATATTAGTGAAGTAATACTTTCACGCAAAATCAATTATTGTCGTAGATAGTAAGTTAACTAACTAATTGCTAAATTTTGAGCTTATTCCCAGCTATATGTACAATGAAAAATGGTCAAAAAGCATTTTTTAAACCTTTCAATTTGTTGCTGGTCCCCCCAAATATATGGATGATTTAATTTTTATTGAAAAATGTCAAGTAGCTGAATTAATACCTTTTATGAATAAGACATACAAAACAGTAAAATTATTAAAAATTACAAATTTCTCTCTTTTCTCGAGAAGTTTATAAAAAATTACAGATTTCTCGAGAATTTTTTTAAAATATGAATTTTTGCAAATTGTGTTGTTTTTTGCCCACCAATGTACATATATACATTTGAAAAAATGTGGGGAGGGGGGATGCTAAACTCGTACTCTTCTCTGTTTTTGTACCTCCTAATGATAACTGACTGTATAAACTTATAGATTATTAGGGTTTTCAGGAGGGGGCCCAAAATCAGATTCGAGAGAATGGGTGACAAAATTTTGAAGTTTTTACAGTAAAAGCAAAAAAGAATACATATTATTGAGCTCGAGATAAATATTTTCAGTAGCTTAATTATTATTGTTGATAAAACAGTTCTAAACAACTAAACTTGATGGATATAAATATTCCAGATAATACGCATAATTGAATTAATACTGACATTGAATACAGGTTATTATAAACTGTCACTGATAAAATCCTTCATAACTTGTTATTTATTATTCACCATAAATCACCATAGTTATTAGTTCAAAATTTAACATCCAAATGGCACCTAAAGGTTTTAAGTAGTGTTGTAGTAAAAAAAACCAATAGCAAAAGGCCTATACTGTAAGGATGTTTATTTTTCTAAAAGTAAATCTTATTTAGTTAAAATGCGTATGTGTCTATAAACTACAATACACTTATAATCTGCAAAGAAAAGTAAATTATGAAAATTAAATAAAAGAAACTAACATTTATATATGTCAAATACTGCTGAATGATACTTTTTGTGTCTTTATTTTTTTTTTTTTGAATCAAACAGTTTTAATTTTAAGTCAGTGGGTGGAACTGTTCATGCATTTTCATACCAATCATTTGAATCACGTGAGCTTTTGATAAAAAAATAGTGGACTAGCAGAAAAGCACTCAAAAAAAAATCTCTGTTATTTAACTAGTAATGTTGATTTTATAAGAAAATTGCATGAAATCCTGCCAAGAATTTCCTTTGTATTTGAAATCAGTGCCAAATGAACTCAAGTATACATTTAAAGTATAATACTATTCAATTATTCTCCTAAGAGAATATTTCAGTTCTTTTCCAGTGGCATATTTACCATGTCACAAATATCGCAATTACAAAGGTCCATGAAGAGAATTCAAAAGCACACATGATAAATGTTTCATGACAGACAAAAGACCTTCAAAAATGCAAATTTGCCGCTATTATTTTGTGCATTGAGCAAAAATTAAATACATAAAGAGTTTTTAAAACTTTCACATGTTGTTGCCTATTACTAAATCTCCCGCTTAGAAAGGGAAAAAATGAAGTGTCACATTATTCATACTACTATAAAATTCTCAGGACTCATTTAAATACTTATTTTGTTAGTAAAGTAGACCAACAAATGAAAGAAGCATTCAATCCAAATTCATGATTCTATTAAGAAATTGGATTGCAGCATTTTTTTTTTTAAGAAGTAAAAAATACTTTTTTTAGTTAAATCTTTTAGTTAACGAATATCGACAGATAAATCCGCATCATTGTTATACGATTAATAACAAAAAATAAATGAATAAAAATTGAAAAGAAAAGATGTTGCTTGTTTTCACATAAATGCTTATTTCCCAATCTTAGTATGCCTTTATTATTTTAATTATAATTTATTTAAATTTTGGAAACAACGGTAATAAAATCAATAAGGAGAAATCTTGAAAAAAGTACTAGTTCGATGCATAATTTTACAAAATGAGAACAAATTTCTATGTAATACCGAAATGAAACATTACAGAATAAATACCAAAACGAATACGAAACGTTTGTAAGCCCCTTTAAACAAATTACTAACCCTTCATGCTACAGCTATCATTCATTGCATCTTTCAAACGAAAGAGATAAATCGGCGAAAGATGAAAGATATTCAGAAAATCTAACATGCTAAGGAAGAAAAAAATGAATGTGCTTATGGTACTAATGCTTTGAACAAGAACTTGAATATAAATAGATGTATGAAATCTAATAAAGCTATTTAAAAGCGTCCGTAGTACCAATTCATTAAAAGCCTATATCAATCAGCTGAGTGAATATTATTGCACTTGTCAATTGCAAGGATTTATTTAAGTGCTTTACAATGCCGATGCTTCCAGAAAACTTCATGATACAAGAGACATAAGTTTTAAAAAAAATTGGCTGAATAAAACGATCAAAATTTTCACACTTACCGAGCTTTACTCGATCGCCTTTACCCTTCCCGACTCCACCGATATTCTCGGCACACCCTTGTTACTACAAGATGGCGCTCATGTGACGTCACTGTACAGGAAGCCGTAAAAGCCGCAATCCGCTCACCGTAAAAGAAGTTTTCTGGACAGAAATTGCCAATAATTGGTAATCCACTGTTGTAAGCACCGCTAGATTTCAATTTTTCGATGAAAGAACGGCATCATGCACAGTATTTTTATGCAGAGGGGAAAAATGAAGGAAAACGCCGTATCTTTTCACTCAGTTCGGCATTCACATGTGCTGATGTTTACAGTAAAAGGGAAGCAAGCACACGCACAGCCGCGCTTCGGCCTACTTCGAAGAATCTGACACCCAGCAAGTGTAGGATGATGGAACAATCCTTATATGGCTGTCGGATTTAATCGCTCAAAATGGATTTTCATACATAAATTAGTAAACACTCAAAAGCAGTCTAGTCAATTCAATGAACGAGTGAGACTTTCTCTGCTGCGTCTTCCATCATAAGCTGGCAAATGTCATCAAAAAATGAGCTCATCCCCGTCTTGTTTGGCAACACGTATTCACCGCACGCGCGATTTTTAACCATTCATTGAGAAAGAATCTTCGCCCGTCACGGATTGACAGCTGTTTACATGAATTACTGAATAATGGTGTTGGGAATTTTTTTTTATCGGGTCTTGAGAAATCCGATTACTCTTAAATCACTGCACATTTGCTTTTCAGATTCGTGGGACAAAACGCTTAAAATCATCGCTGTCATTCATTACCGTTTAAAAACCTAAAAGGACAAAATTCTTTATTATCTCTTTCTCCTCCTACGTTTATTCCATGCTGAATTCTTATAATAAACAAAGTAGGCAGCTGCTTAAGATGAAAATTTAATTTTTCCTGCAGTTTTCTATCCATAAAAGCAAAATACATCCGTTAGTATTTTTTGAATCGCTTTTAATTTCAGTCACCCCATTAGAATGGGATATATTTTTAATTAATTAATTAATTAATTAATTTTTAGTGCAGGGGGATGAGTGGCAGATTCCCATTTAGCCTACGGACAGCACGTAGCTGAATTCTCAAGCAAAAAAAAGTAGGCAACTGCCTTAGATGAAAAATATTACTTTAAATATCGTTCTCTAATTGAAAACAAAATACTTCGTTTTTCTTTTTTTTAAATAGGTTCCCCCACTTATACAAAGAAAACGAGATGCATTTTTAAATTTAGTTTGAAGTAGACCTGTCATTTCAAAGCTTTTCAGGTGGAGGGTAAAGGTTCTACTCGAATAGGCAATAGAAAAAACAACAGCAACATCATATTACATAAAAATATGTAAACACATTATGTTTCTGAAATCAGGAGGAATAAATAAAGTAACGTAATATTTCCAAAAATCAGCATGTGATTTCATACAATAAAATTTTTAACTTTGGGAAATCTCTTTTAGATTTAAGTTTGGGAAATCTCTTTTAGAATCCTTAGTTTTGTTTTCAAAGTATATTCGCTCTTTTTTTTTTTTTTTTTTCGAGAAAAAAAGGGGGGGGGGCATCAGATTTCAAGTCAGCCTACAATCAGCATGGAGCTGAAATAAGCACCATACTTTTCATCTTTTTAAATTGAAATAGATATGCATTGGGCCGATGTCAAATTTTAAAGAAATCAACTATATCTTGTGAGCGCCAAAAAGGGGGAGAAGGGCGGACATAATTACAGTGCTAAATTTTCTCCCCCATACTCAAGGACAGTTTTCGATTTTTAATAACAGGGTTTGGTTGAATTTAATAAGAATCAGTATTGGCAAACAGAGGGCACTCTTCAGTTCATTCTTTCAGTTTTTTATTCAAAATCAAACTTTCATTTATTTATGTATTTCGGCGGAAATTTTAAAAAAATTTAGAAGTTTCATGTCCTTCTGGTCTTCACTCCTTTAACAATTTCTTTCTTTCTTTTTTCTTTTTTTTTTTCTTTGGCTCTGCTGTCCGACTGTTCATCGGTATTTTGGCACTGTTATATAGCATACTAGCTTAATACCCGGCGATGCCCGGGTGCTTATTAATACAACATAGCATTCAGGGGAAAAAAGTTTGAAAGAGTTCTATTCGTATGGGTATAAAATAATTTGCATCAATCTGTCTCTTAGGTACAAACTTTGAAAAAAACTAAAATATTACAGAAAGTTAAACGTTTACAGAAAAATAGTCTTATCAAAAGGTGAAAATTAAAGATAAATGTTGTCTGTGCTTTGCCGCTTCCACTGGCATGAAATATATGCACATGGAAGTGAAAAAATTGCATCAATTTCACCGGCCAAATTTAAAATATTAACTTTTCTCTATTAATTGTTCCCACCTACAAAGTAAAAATTATTATAACTCAGAAATAAATCTATTTCTCGTTCTGAAGGCTTATCTCCATTACAGACGCAACTGTCGTCGCATTGCAAATTTGAAATTCAAATCCGTGGTTCTTTTTATAAAGTCCACATGAATTATAATTGTTTTTTACTTATTTCAATGTTAAAAGGAAATAGGTGAGCCTTAAATTGAAAATTCATTACTTTAATCGTAATCATTGTTGGAAAATACACATATTTAAAAATCTTAAATTTCATCAATTTGAATGATAAAAGGCCTATCTCGATTACAATATAAATAGGCTAGATTCCTATAAAAGGGTCATTTTTTTTTTCAAAAAATTTAAATTTGCGCTTTTTAGATTTTTTAAAATTTCAAGACCCCGCCTATGAGAATTCTAGGGCATCAAGGAACCTCTGTGTCAACTTTGATGAAAATCTGACGCAAACTGTGGATTTGTATAGAGAACAAGTATATATACATACACTCATTTTTATAGATATAGATGAAGGCTCTTGTTTTATTAAACTTAACCCATTAATGCCTAGCGTCCCTTTTTAGGGACGGTCCAAAAAATGGTCTGAATTTCCCCAAAATGAACAATTCAATCACATAATAGTGTTCAATTAGTACTTTGGTATTGTTTGAATTCGTTATTAACAGATTGCAGCATATAACCATTGTAAAGTGTGTTCTGTAGCAGTTTTAATATGATCTTTATCAAAAATTACATCGTTCACAATCTCAAGAAAAAAAGCTAAGTTTTCAAAGTCATTCCCAGCTTACCAGTTTATGTTAATTGCTGATTTTATTTCTTCCTATAAAATGTCTTTTTAAATATTATATCGTAGGCAGAAAAAAATTTGAGTAAAACATGTATGTACCCTCTGGGGTCTATCGTAACTTTTGAAAGACGATTTTTCTTTCTTTAATTAAAAAAAAAAAATATTTTTTACATGATATTTTTTTTATTATTTTTCCTGTCCATTAAACACTGTTTATAACCAGTATATAAAATATCCTTGGAAACAAAAAATGTCAGGCATTAATGGGTTAATAAAACCAACCAACCAAAGGCATCTTTAAGAGCCAAAATTAAATGAGATTAATTCAATGGCATCACGAATTTGCACTGCATCTAATGGAGCACTATTGCTACACCAGAGGCAACTGCACCATGACTTGACCCGCTCCTAAGCTCCACTAGCCAGTGGGTAATCTAAAGGAACAAGTGAATCAGATCATACTTTTGAATTATAATTTTACTCATAGAAAATGATGTATAATATACAGGTTTTTGTTTAGCTTCCACTACTGTCACTAAAGTCACCTCCTTCATTTTCTCAATAATAAAAGTTTTTTTTTTTTTTTACACATTTAATTCTTAAATTTTACTTTCGAAAATCGAAACTGATTACATAAAGAGTAAACTTCTTTGACTCATTCTTCAATTGTTAAGAAAATTACGGCGAAAAATAATAATCCATTTAATTATTCAAAAAACCATTTTGAAACTTTTCCGTACAGTTTTCACTGCCATGTCATTGTCAGTTTCGTTATTATTATTAATGTTTTCCCAATCCCTTACCGGAATGCTTTTTTTTAAAGAAATATTAATGTTTTAGAAATGACTATCACATCATGTAGAATAAGAAATCTGCCTGTTGTATATTTTTTTAAGTAAGACAACTTTTAAGAGCATATCTTCATTAGGAATTTCCAAAGCTAGATGTTCCACGTTTACGTATGAGAAAAAAAAATCAGAAAATTTCCCAAAACACAACTCAATGAGCATTAGTTATAGTAACGTAATTAATAGAGCTCGAATTATATGCACTAAAAATCCAGTAAAATATGCATGCAAATATATTATATATATTATATATATATATATATATATATATATATATATATATATATATATATATATATATATATATATTAACTTGCGTTGGGTAAAAGTTCTCATGTCTGAACTCAGAATCTTACTACTATTATACAGGGTGTCCACTCCAATCGTGGACCAATAGCTAATTTCTAAACCGTTAGAGATAAGCATATAGTTTATTTAGGAAAAAATCTCCAAATTATGAAAGGAATTTTGGGTCTATTCAATGTTTTTCAAAAAATCAAATTTTGAAAGAGTTACGAAATTTAAATTTTTATACAGCCCCCCAGTCCTATCATTCATATTTAGTAAAACATTCTTGACACTGTAACGTTTAAAACTAAAAAAAAATCACTTTTCTACCACAAAAATTGACCGAGTTATGACGTTTTGAAAAATCAAGATTTTGAAGCATGAAACAATGCAAAATCTTGATTTTTCAAAACGTCATAACTCGGTCAATTTTTGTGGTAGAAGAGTGATTTTTTTTTAGTTTTAAACGTTACAGTGTCAAGAATGTTTTACTAAATATGATTGATAGGACTAGGGGGCTGTATAAAAATTTAAATTTCGTAACTCTTTCAAAATTTGATTTTTTGAAAAACATTGAATAGACCCAAAATTCCTTTCATAATTTTGAGATTTTTTCCTAAATAAACTATATGCTTATCTCTAATGGTTTAGAAATTAGCTATTGGTCCACGATTGGAGTGGACACCCTGTATATGCGAAAGTTTATATGGATGGATGTATGGATGTATGGATGTTTGTTCCTCTTTCACGCAAAAACTACTGAATGGATTTTAATGGAACTTTTACCATAATGTAGCTTATACATCAGAATAACACATAGGCTATAATTTATAACGATGTTCGAAAAAGTTCGATTGGTAGTGCTTTTTTCATTCCAATTTAAGCACATTTTTCGCATAAATCCGCGAAGGCATCCAACAAACTAATTCAGTATTTAGTGTATCATCTCAACTCCCTGTCGCAAGCTAAAATTGCGAGCATCATTTCTTCTTTCCGTATTTAATGTTCAAATCTTTTCTCAAGTCAAATCATGAAGGTTTTTTTTTTCCAGCTTCATGGGGAATATCCAGGCTTTTACCAGGATTTGTATTTAAAACGTTTTGTAGTCTTAGTTGTGTAAGTAGAATATTTATCCTTAAGCAATGTGTTTCTTAATGTGCATTGCTGCGTGAAAATATTATTTTTTTAGAATAAATTGTATTCCTTTATTAGTAAATTGTACACTGTATCAATTATTTTCACAAGTTTCGTAAATTTGTCGGTCCTGCTTAATCAGGTAATGGATAAAAAATACAATTTTACGGTATTTTTAAAAATATGTTTGCGCTGATTGGGCGGGTACTTACAATTGGTCACTTAGAATCCAATCGAACAGGTATCTTGCCGAATTTGTTGCAAGAATATTATAACTAAGACTAGTTGACCCGGCAAACGTTGTTTTGCCATACAAATAATTTCCTAGTAATTTCTAGTGTAGACAAAAAATAGCTTACTTATTGTAAGTATGTATGTATGTATGGTAGAATGTGTATATTGTATGTATGTAAGAATGTGGTATATGCGTGAAATAAGCATGGAGCGCTGTGAACGATGAGGAAATATAAAAATAACAAAAGGCAAACATTATTTTTAAGTTATTATAATTTATTCCTTAAAATTATATATCATTAATTAAACAATTACGACAGTAACACTATTAAACAATATCAATCTCTTAATGCTATAGCGTGAACAATATTTTTTGTCAGTCCATCCTTAGCTAACACAAACAAACTGGATGGTTTACCCACTCGAGAGCATGCCACGTATAATTGTCCGTGTGAAAAACATGGTGTTCTCAAATCTAAGCCACAAACAGACATCGTTTGACCTTGGGATTTGTTGATAGTCATTGCAAATGCCAATCTAATCGGAAACTGAATACGTTTGAATTGAATTGGCACATCTGTAGGTATAATAGGAATCCGTGGTATGAGTATATTTTCACCTCTGAACTTGCTATTTAAAATCCTGGCTTCGATCACGTTTTTCATTAATTTTTGAATGACTAATCGCGTACCGTTGCACAGCCGGGGCGGGTTCAAATTACGAAGCAAGATAATTGGAGATCCAACCTTTATTTTTGAAAAATTTGTGTCACTTTAATGGTCGTTCATACCCCCCCCCCCCTCTCGCAGTGAAAAAAAACTTTACACAGCAGATTTTGCCTAATAACTCAACACTCATGGTGTTTGATACATTTTATTTGTTTGTAATGATGTGTTTTGGTCACAACCAATATGAAAATCACAAAAAATAGTTACTTTAATTTTTAACATATATTTGTCTTCTTCAGAATTTTTGACTTTTAATTACCTTGAATTTGACGTAAATGCAAGGTATATCATTCAAAAAAAAAACCATGCAGCTGTTCGAAAAAATCTTTACGGGCCTGGATTCGATCTCATTCCATCAGGAACTTCAACCTGACGCACATAACCACTTGACCATCGGGTCGCTCATTGAAGTAAGGATTTACGATAACACATATTGTTTTAAATGACATGAAATGTTAGTTTTTCGATCATAACTTTTTTCTAGTGAACAAATATCGTCATATGAGTACATGGTACCTAAGTTACACCATCTCCTATCGATTAAAAAAAAATCGTCCAAATCGGTTCAGTAGATCAGATGTTATGTGCGAACAAAAAAAAAAAAAAAATAGGGGTGGACTACCCCTAACATTTAGGGGGATGAAAAATAGATGTTGGCCGATTCTCATAGATACTGGATAAGCACAAAAAATTTCATCAAAATCGGTCAACCCGTTTCGGAGGAGTATGGCAACGAAAACTGTGACACGAGAATTTTATATATTAGACTAGCGGTTCCCGCACGGCTTTGCCCGTGGTATAAAATTACAAGTTCATTTGTAAAATAATTGATATAGCAGAAAAAATGCTCTATTTTAGTTGTAATTCAACTATAATTCCTTCAAAGTATGATATAAAAATCTATTTGGACCCCACGCTACTTATTTTTATGTGTAAATTTCTTAGTAGATGCCTTAAGTGCTAAAATAGTGCTTGGAGTGAGCAAGATAACAGTTCAAACATTTATATCCCTAGTTTGCCACGAAACAATGCAAAAAAAAATGTTTAACAATGATTAATCCCCTAAATATCGCCGATTTTAACATCATTCAGTGGATTTTTCGCAAAATATCGCCAATAGCGCCAAATTGAGTCCAAATAAGAAAAGAAAATATTTTTTTCGCCAACTTGCCTATATGTCGCCAAATTGGCGGCAAATACTTGGCGACCAAAAGCTTGGCGATATATCGCCAAGTGGTCGTGCCAATTCATATCACTTTTGTCTGCATTGAAATGAACACTGATTTACTCCATAAAAGGGGTAAAACACCCCCTTGGAACATTCGAATGCAACCCCAAGGGGAGATGCACAAAAATAAGCCAAAAGAGAAAATAAGAACAATTTTGTTGCTCACAGAAACCAACAGAAATCTTACCAAAGTTTAAAAGAAGAAGAAAGTTTCCTTTCCTAGTTTTAAAAACAAAACAATACATTTTCCGAAATGAAACACTTTAAAAAGAACGATGCAATAACGCAATTGATACGATATTTGGTTAATCTGTGCTTTAGATACCCTTTTCTCGCTAAATGGGCGATAGGCGTGCCAAGCGTGGTAACCCTGCCTATTTTGCGTAGTTTCTCTCGGAGCTTTCAATTCCGCGAGACAGGCAAAAACGCGCCAGTTGGTGACTTTTCGAAAACGCGCCAAGTAAGGTCCCAAAGCATTTTCATCGGGAAAAAGACAGGGTTGCCAGAGAATTGAAACAAAAAAATACTACGCCTCCTCTAAAAAAAATATTACAAAATACTACTGTTTCCAAACGTTGCCAAAATCAATGTTGCTGAAATGCGAAATCTATGAAAATGAAAAGAAAAAAATCCGCCAAATCTTTTAATTAAGTCATTAGTATATTGGAAACAGGGTTGCCAGAAAAATACTACGCTCCTTATTTGGGCCGAAAAAATACTACCGTAGTATCAAAAATACTACGTCTGGCAACGCTGGAAAAATGACGAAACAAAAATAAGTATGAACACGTAACCATGGTAACAACATGAAAAGTTGATTTCCGTTGATAAAATAATTCATTTCATCTATCTTTTCAAACAAATTTTATTCTCGAGCAAAACCATTTTAGAATCGTTTGGCTTGCTTTACTGAAGGTAGGCCTTGAATTCCGGGATTCTAAAAACAATTGTTACAGCTCTCCTGATGATCGTAGAAACTTCAAAAAAACTTCATTTTATGCAGAAAATTTCAAGCTTTCGAATGACATAAGACTTGAAAATGTGTGTGAAATATTTCTTACCTATTTTATCGAATTACCGCTAAGAATTCGAATAGAAAAAGAACGAAATGGAATTTTCGAAAAATCGCTTCGAGGTGCAAAACTACATGCTACAAACTAATTTTGTGCCAAGTGGCATGAAAATCGACCGAACGGTTTTGGCGCTACGCGCGTAACAGACAGACAGACAGACCCACCTTCAGCTTTATTATTAGTAGAGTAGAGAAGATAGAGAAGATAGAGAAGAGATAAGAGATAGAGATAGAGAAGAAGAGATAGAGATAGAGAGTAGAGATAGAGAAGAAGGGATAGAGAAGAGATAGAGATAGAGAAGAAGCAAAGTATTATTACATAGTCTTTGGCGCCAAAACTGGCGTCCGTTGAAAAATTACCCATAATCTCTACTAATAATAAAGCTGAAGGTTTGTCTTTCTTTCTTTCTTTCTTTCTGTCCTTCTGTCTGTCTGTCTGTTACGCGCGTAGAGCCGAAACCGTTCGGTCGATTTTCATGCCACTTGGTACAAAATTAGTTTGTAGCATGTAGTTTTGCACCTCGAAGCGATTTTTCGAAAATTCCATTTCGTTCTTTTTCTATTCGAATTCTTAGCGGTAATTCGATAAAATAGGTAAGAAATATTTCACACACATTTTCAAGTCTTATGTCATTCGAAAGCTTGAAATTTTCTGCACAAAATGAAGTTTTTTCGAAGTTTCTACGATCATCAGGAGAGCTGTAACAATTAATTGTAGAATCCCGGAATTCAAGGCTTATCTTCAGTAAAGCAAGCCAAACGATTCTAAAATGGTTAATGAAAGGAATTATTTTATCAACGGAAATCAACTTTTAATGTTGTTACCATGGTTACGTTTTTATTTCGTTTATTTGTTTCGTTCTTTTCCCATTAATAATTTTAAAAATGTATTTGTTTTTGTAGCAATCCAAACTCCAAGCCTTATTAAAATTAGTCAAATGAAATATAATAAAATCGTGATAAGATGGCACCTGTCAATCAAATGAGAAATCGAGTCCTTTCTTTAAAAAAGGTAGAGAAGGAAGAAACTGACGCGTACCATTTTTGTGAGTTTAGAGATATTTTGGCGATCTGACGAGTTGTGTAGAAGAGGGAAACATTGTTTAACCAAATGAGGTCAAAAAAGAAACAACATGATAGTAAACCATTCTAAATTTATCGTCTGGCAAAACATATTTTATTTCCTTTTTTTTATTTCAATATAAATTGCAGTAAATGGCTTGAGTGAATGAGTTTGGCTTTTATAATTTATCACTAGCGGTACCCGCACGGCTTTGCCCGTGGTATAAAATTAAAAGTTCATTTAAATAATTGATATAGCAGAAAATATGCTCTATTTTAGTTGTAATTCAACTATAATTCCTTCAAAGTATGATATAAAGATCTGATATGGACCCCACACTACTTAATTTTACGTGTAAATTTCTTAGTAGATGCCTTAAGTGCTAAAATAGTGCTTGGAGTGAGCAAGATAACAATTCAAACATTTGTATCCCTAGTTTGCTACGAAACAATGCAAAAAAATGTTTTACAATGATTAATCTCCTAAATATCGTCGATTTTAACATCATTCAGTGGATTTTTCGCAAAATATCGCCAACAGCGCCAAATTGAACCTAAAAAAAAAATTTTTTTTCGCCAAATTGGCGTCAAACACTTGGCGATCAAAAGCTTGGCGATATATCGCCAAGTGGTCGCGCCAATTCATATCACTTTTGTTAACCAATTCATATCACCTTGCATTGAAAACACTGATTTACCCGATAAATGGGGTAAAACACCCCCTTGGAACATTCGAATGCAACCCCAAGGGAGATGCACAAAAATAAGCCAAAAGAGAAAATAAGAACAATTTTGTTGATAACAGAAACCAACAGAAATCTTACCAAAGTTTAAAAGAAGAAGAAAGTTTTCTTTCCTAGCTTAAAAAACAAAACAATACATTTTCCGAAATGAAACACTTTAAAAAGAACGATGCAATATCGCAATTGATACGATATTTGGTTAATCTGTGCTTTAGGTACCCTTTTCTCGCTAAATGGGAGATAGGCGCGCCAAGCGTGGTAACCCTGGCTATTTTGCGTAGTTGACTTTTTGAAACGCCAAGCAGGGTCCCAAAGCATCTTCACCGGGAAAAAGACAGGGTTGCCAGAGAATTGGAACAAAAAAATACTACGCCTCCTCTAAAAAAAATATTACAAAATACTACTGTTTCCAAACGTTGCCAAAATCAATGTTGCTGAAATGCGAAATCTATGAAAATGAAAAAAAAAAAAAAATCCGCCAAATCTTTTAATTAAGTCATTAGTATATTGGAAACAGGGTTGCCAGAAAAATACTACGCTCCTTATTTGGGCCGAAAAAATACTACCGTAGAATCAAAAATACTACGTCTGGCAACGCTGGAAAAAGAACGAAACAAAAATAAGTATGAACACGTAACCATAGTAACAACATGAAAAGTTGATTTCCGTTAATAAAATAATTCATTTTATCTCTCTTTTCAAACAAATTTTATTCGAGAGCTCAACCATTTTAGAATCGTTTGGCTTGCTTTACTGAAGGTAAGACTTGAATTCCGGGATTCTAAAAACAATTGTTACAGCTCTCCTGATGATCGTAGAAACTTCGAAAAAACTTCATTTTGTGCAGAAAATTTCAAGCTTTCGAATGACATAAGACTTGAAAATGTGTATGAAATATTTCTTCCCTATTTTATCGAATTTCCGCTAAGAATTCGAATAGAAAAAGAACGAAATGGAATTTTCGAAAAATCGCTTCGAGGTGCAAAACTACATGCTACAAACTAATTTTGTGCCAAGTGGCATGAAAATCGACCGAACGGTTTTGGCGCTACGCGCGTAACAGACAGAAGGACAGACAGACCCACCTTCAGCTTTATTATTAGTAGAGATAGAGAAGATTTGCTGGTTGATGTTTGTCGATGTTTATTGTTTTTATTATCGTGGTGAAGAATAATGCACGAAATTTCTATTATTTTGTTTTTGAAGTTAGGAAAGAAAACTTTCTTCTTCTTTTAAACTTTGGTAAGATTTCTGTGAGCAGAAAAATTGTTTTTATTTTCTCTTTTGGCTTATTTTTGTGCACCTCCCCTTGGGGTTGCGTTCGAATTCCCCCAAGGGGGTTTTTACCCCTTTTATGGGGTAAATCAGTGTTAATTTCAATGCAGACAAAAGTGATATGAATTGGCGCGACCACTTGGCGAAATATAGTCAAGCTTTTAGTCGCCAAGTGTTTGACGCCAATTTGACGACATATCGCCAAGTTGGCGGCAAATGTGGCGAAAAAATTTATTTTTTTATTTTGGTTCAATTTGGCGCTATTAGTGATATTTTGCGAAAAATCCACTGAATGATGTTAAAATCGGCGATATTTAGGAGATTAATCATTGTAAAACCTTTTTTTTTGGCATTGTTTTGTGGCAAACTAGGGATGTAAATGTTTGAATTGTTATCTTGCTCACTCCAAGCACTATTTTAGCATTTAAGGCATCTACTAAGAAATTTACATGTAAAAGGAAGTAGTGTGGGGTCCATGCCAAATTTTTATATCATTCTTTGAAAGAATTATAGTTGAATTATAACTAAAATAGAGTTTTTTTTTTGCTATATCAATTTTTTACAAATGAATTTTTAAGTTTATACCACGGGCAAAGCCGTGCGGGTACCGCTAGTACACGATATAACTAAAATAAAACGATTGTTGTCTGATATTTGTAAACTGCGCCAAAATCTTAATCATCGAGATAATACTCCCACAGTTGAAGAAAAGTTCAGTTTTTTACTTCCTTTTACGTAGTAAAGGAAGTATTGTGATCGCGAAAAAAAAATCACTCAAATTTGAGTCTAAATTTTGATTTTGCTCACCCCCGAATGAAAATTCCTTAGTTTTTTTGACCTGTCAGCACGTGTATATGTACCTAGCAACATATAAGCAGCCGAAAAATTTTTTTCAACCACCCCCGAGTTAATTACGACGAGTTTTCTCGTGACGTCTGTATGTACGTGTGTGCGTATGTGGGTCGCATAACTCAAAAACTATATGCCGTAGAAGCTTCTAGCTTGGTATGTAGGCTCTGAGGATGGTCTAGTTGTGCACCTCCCCTTGTGGTTGCATTTGAATGTTCCCAAGGGGGTGTTTTACCCCTTTTTTGGGGTAAATCAGTGTTAATTTCAATGCAGACTCAAGTGATATGAATTGGCGCGACCACTTGGCGATATGTCGCCAAGCTTTTGGTCGCCAGTTTGACGCCAACTTGGCGACATATCGCCAAGTTGGCGACAAATTTGGCGAAAAAATTATTTTTTGAATTTGGGTTCAACTTGGCGCTATTGGCGATATTTTGCGAAAAATTCACTGAATGATATTAAAATCAGCAATATTTAGAAAATTAACCATTGCAAAATATTTTTTGCATTGTTTCGTGGCAGATTAGGGGAGTAAATATTTGAATTGTTACCTTGCTCACTCCAAGCACTTTTTTTTAACACTTAAGGCAACTACTAAGAAATTAACACGTAAAAGGAAGTAGTGTGGGGTCCATACCAGATTTTTTTTTTTTCCGATTCCGTACGTTGTCATTAATAAACTTTTAAACTTACGTCAAAGCGTAAAGTAATCCGCATACGAAATTAATCAAACCTCAAAACTAAAACTACCATTAATTTGTGTTTTTCGCACGAATAATTGTCAAATGCTCCCTACTAATTTCGAAATCACTTAGGACAAAAACTTTTAGCGTCATTTCATGGTCAGCAATATTTTCTCAGCATTAAATGACAATTTTTCTTTGACAAAAATTACTGACTTTATAATACCTAAGCATGATTTCATAAAGTAGGGAGGGGAGCAAAATTATCCTAGGTATCCCAAAACAGTTACCGCAAATTTAGCGACATTTTAAATCGTCAACGCGTTACGTTTTGAGTTCTTTTAGTTTAGGAAAAAAAAGGCGATTATAAATTGTTTCTCAATATTTTTACTGGCCCAGGCAACGCCGGGTATTTTTGCTAGTATAAAATATTTCGTCTTTCTATTAAGGCGATAAATACTACAGGGTAATTATAAATTCACAATGGTTATATTGAACTACATCTAATACCTTTAAACGAGCAATTCTTGTATACAGGGTGTCCACTCCTATCGTGGACCAATAGCTAATTTCTAAACCGTTAGAGATAAGCATATAGTTTATTTAGGAAAAAATCTCCAAATTACGAAAGGAATTTTGGGTCTATTCAATGTTTTTCAAAAAATCAAATTTTGAAAGAGTTACGAAATTTAAATTTTTATACAGCCCCCCAGTCCTATCAATCATATTTAGTAAAATATTCTTGTCACTGTAACGTTTAAAACTAAAAAAAAATCACTGTTCTACCACAAAAATTGACCGAGTTATGACGTTTTGAAAAATCAAGATTTTGAAGGATTTCGCATACGGTCCCTTACGCGATCTCTCGATGACGTCATGAAATAATGCAAAATCTTGATTTTTCAAAACGTCATAACTCGGTCAATTTTTGTGGTAGAACAGTGATTTTTTTTTAGTTTTAAACGTTACAGTGACAAGAATGTTTTACTAAATATGATTGATAGAACTGGGGGGCTGTATAAAAATTTAAATTTCGTAACTCTTTCAAAATTTGATTTTTTGAAAAACATTGAATAGACCCAAAATTTCTTTCGTAATTTGGAGATTTTTTCCTAAATGAACTATATGCTTATCTCTAACGGTTTAGAAATTAGCTATTGGTCCACGATAGGAGTGAACACCCTGTATATATTTATTTATTTTTCGGATCTCGAAAACGGCTCTAACGATTTCGATAAAATTTTGTATTTAGATAGAGTTTTGGTTTCTGAGTTCATCTACGTCGGCGTTTTTTCTGTAAAAACGCGAGTTTTCCCAAAAAAACCCCGTTTTTTTTGTGCCTTCATTGAAAGTTTGAGAAGCTTTTATTTCGCCATTTTGTTTATGATTACTTTCATTGTTACTGTTTCCGTGGCGACCACGTTTTGTTATAACAGTTGGATTTCATATTTAATCACATCAGCGCAAGTTCAAATTATGGTACTTGGCAACGTTAAATTGTTATTGTTTTTGAAATGCTAAAGCAAGGCTTCACTAGATAACAAGCTGTTTTATTTATTCAAAAGCCATGGGATAAAAGCAGTGGTAATTGTCCACCGACATCTATTGAATTTTATGGTAACTTACAGTATATAAAAATCAGATTACTTTACTTTTCAAGTGCGATTTCAAAATTGAGTATAAAAGTGTTATAGTTAGTTTTAAAATACTTTTTTTCCTCCTCAAGAGTGTTTAGTAAGATATTTCAGGTAAAATATCAATAAATATGAAACCCATTCTTAAAATATTAAGTTTCGAAACAAAATTACATCTAATATCTTTAGACGAGCAATTCTTGTATATATATATTTCGGATCTCGAAAACGGCTCAAACGATTTTGATAAAATTTTGTATTTCGATAAAGTTTTGGATTTTCCGATCGGTAAGTCGTCGGACTCGTAACCGGAGGGTCCTGGGCCGATCATATAGAGGTAGCCCAGCCGATCAAAGATCCACAGTCTTCATAAATGGTGGCTGGGGGACGTTAAAAATGTTCGTGGTCATAAAATCCTTCAAGTGAAACGATACCTCAGGGGGATGCTGGGCCAAGGGTCTGCTCGGCCCTTGGGTCTGTTCAAAAATGAACAGAGCGCTCTTCAAGGCCGCATCCCGGTTAAACCACGAGTTGTGGTATGTACGGGGGGAACCTTGGAGTGTCAAGTGAAGTGAAAGTCAAAACCAACTGAACTAAATGCGTACTGGAGAACAGGGACTCTGCATATATTCTCATCTACCCCTCCCGCGCCTTCGGCGCCAAATGAAATGAAATTGGGTGTGATTTTACGGTGAGCATGGATTAACCCTTTGACGCAGAATTTTTATCAACGTTTTTCTCATACTTTGTTCATTACTCTGCATTAACTTACGGTAAAATAAGGGAAAAATATTATATTTAGCATTTTAATAATTTTCTGGTTATGTAATACAGCACAGAACAGTGGTGTCCTTTTCTGCGTAAAAGGTAAAATATTTATGGGAAATCGGTGTTTCGTTCAGTGGGACACCGGTGTCCCATTTTAGCTTCAAAATGTTAAATAAGGTTGTGTTTTTTAAAACAAATTACGGCTGTTTTAAATGCGTAATTGCAACCAAAAGCTTAAAAATGCTTTTCAAGTTTATCTAAATAAGTACTTCGCATTTTAGAAAAAAAACACGAGTTTACAAACCTCTTTTTTTTTAACCGAGTGGGCTCGGTCCCCAGGTACTTTGTGATAAAAAGCCATTTTTGCAAATAAAATAGGGATAAAATAGGGACACCGGATATCCGGCATTACAATTACATTGCATGTTCGCTTATTTTTATGTAATGCAGCTTCAAAACAATAAATCAAAGTTGTTTCTCGCATTATTTCTTTAAGAACATGTTAAATACATTTAAATTAATTTTTAAAGCCTCTATTGTATTTGTACAGGAGTAGCGCTACATATGAAATAAAACACTAGCATATTGTGATTTCTTTCTAAATTATGTATTTTTATCAAAATAGACGAAACTTTAAAAGATTGAATTAAATATTTCTGTATATACTCAAAGTTTAAACTTTTAATTATTCTTAGTTTAAATTTTAAAGCTTTTCTGTTTCAATATCATTTCAATAGGTTTTTACGTAAATGATACATATTTCACCAATATTAAAAAAAAAAAGAAACAAAGAAAGAAAAATCTGGTATGGGCCCCACACTACTTCCTTTTACGTGTAAATTTCTTAGTAGTTGCCTTAAGTCAAAAAAAGTGCTTTGGAGTGAGCAAGGTAACAATTCAAATATTTGCTCCCCTAATCTGCCACGAAACAATGCAAAAAATATTTAACAATATTAATTTTCTAAATATTTTTGCTGATTTTAATATCATTCAGTGAATTTTTCGCAAAATATCGCCAATAGCGCCAAGTTGAACCCAAATTCAAAAAAAAAAAAAAAAAAAAAAAAAAAAAAAAAAAAAAAAAAAAAAAAAAAAAAAACTTCGCCAAATTTGTCGCCAACTTGGCGATATGTCGCCAACTTGGCGTCAAACACTTGGCGACCAAAAGCTTGGCGACATATCGCCAAGTGGTCGCGCCAATTCATATCACTTGAGTCTGCATTGAAATTAACACTGATTTACCCCAAAAAAGGGGTAAAACACCCCCTTGATAACATTCAAATGCAACCACAAGGGGAGGTGCACAACTAGACCATACTCAGAGCCTACATACCAAGCTAGAAGTTTCTACGGTATATAGTTTTTGAGTTATGCGAGCCACATCCGCACATACATCCGCACATACGTACATACGGACGTCACGAGAAAACTCGTCGTAATTAACTCGGGGGTGGTTGAAAAGAATTTTTCGGCTGCTTATATGTTGGTAGGTACATATGCACGTGCTGACAGGTCGAAAAAACTACTGAACATTCATTTGGGGGTGAGCAAAATCAAAATTTAGACTCAAATTTGAGTGATTTTTTTTTCGCGATCACAATACTTCCTTAACTACGTAAAAGGAAGTAAAAAAGGAAAAAAAACTAAGCTCAGATAAACGTTTTTTTTTTTTTCAAATTGATACATATTTTATTAGAATTTTATGAATTTAAACTTCATTACAAAGTAACACATTTTCTTATTTCTAATTTTGCAATAATATAAAGCAAAATTTTACTTTAAAATTCTTTTTTTTAAAGAATAATATGCATGTAATTTTTCTAACATACAAGTTAAAGAAGAAAATATTAAAACAGAACCAGTGTGTTAAATAATAATAATAAAGTTATACTCAAATAATCAGTTAAAAATTTTATATAACTCCAAAAAACAAAGAACATGTTTTCTGAAGATTCAAATCAGCAGTTTAAATATACTTTTAAGAGGTATGCCAAAGTTGTTCTCTTTTTAAAAACAAATGAGTAAACTTTACTTAAATAATCAACTTGAAATTTTACTTTAGTTCCAAAAAATTAAGATACACATTCTTAAAAGTGGCAAATTATCATTTTAAATACATTAAGGGTCATGCTAAACATATTCACTTTTTTAAAAACAAATTAATAAACTAATTCTTAAATGATCACCTCGAAATTCAACTTCATTTTGAAAAAATAAAGATACATTCCGAGATGCAAATGTTATATTTATGGGTTATTCCAGGGTCATTCCATTTTAAATCAACAAATTTTCAAAAAAGTTGTTGCATCACCATTTTTGATTTTGATGAAAATTTGCATGTGTATTCCTTTTACTTCCCAGAGCTCAAAATAGTGTTCATTTTATTTTTAAAAAATTTACCCTTTGATATACAGGCCCTTTTTGTTGTTGGCAACAGCGAAAATCGGGCGTTTTGATGCTTTGTCTTATGAACTATAACTTTTTTTCTATCAAAGATTTTGAGCTCAACTATAGCTCATTGGAAAGCTAAGAAAAAGATCTTTTTATATATGCTATCAATAAATTTCAGATTTATAAAAAATACTTATTTTTTCAAGGTCAAAGTTCACGACGAAAATGACAGTTTTTACTACTTTCGAACATTAAAAAACCCATGAAGGGTTCAAAGTAACAAGCCGATTTTTTCATCATATATTCATAGTCATGGTTACTTACTGTATAAAAAAATTGGCTTGTTATTCCACCCCCTTTATGAGATATGTCCCCCCAAAGTTGTAAATTTTTTAAAAAATCCAATTTTCAACGCTAAAAAAATGCATGTGGGGGGCAAGATAAAAATTTTTTTATTTGTGGTATTTTAAGTACTTTTTACCAGTTTTCTAATAAAACAAAAGTTGCTTTGTTATTCAAAGGCGTTTGGCAGATATAAGGGACTGAACTTTCAAAAAATTGCACAAAAACAACACGATTATTTTCATTTTTTTTAAATCTTTTTTTTTATTTAAATGTAATTATATACCTTATTCTTTGCCTTAAATGCTAAAAAAAAAGACTAAGAAGAGCAATGAAGAAACATATTTAAAGTTTAATAAGATAATTTAATATTTTTAACACCTGGGAATATAGAATACCACTAAACTTGTCTGATTTTTAAACATCTGATTGCTACCTACAACAGGACTGAGCATTTCTCAACTTGTCCAGGTTTGTTCATACCATGTGGTCATCCTTGTTCTGACTTGCTCTCACATGTGTATCTTAGTTGTCTTTCAAATTCTGAAAGAAGTAGGTTGTTGAGCTAGTGTTTCTGCTGTAAAATCTTGTGAAGCTGATGTGATTTCTTTTCATTTCAAGTTCATTCATATTCACAGAATGTTTTGTTAAAGGTAAAAGAAGAAATTCTTTAGAATCCTTAAATGTAAATTTAAATTTGTCTTTCTGCATGTAAACTGTGAATAAGTTATGGATAACCCTAAATGCTCCATAGGAGTTTTTGAGAATGATTATTGTAATATTTTAAGTTACAGTAGGCAGTCTACTGTAAAAAGTATTTCTGAGTACAGTGATGATGATAAAACTTTACTGCACCTGAGTACTGGGTGTAAAACTATTGAAACTGTTTGCACCTACCAGCAAGAAGTTCCATAAAGGTGGCAAAACTTGGCAAGAATTTTTTTTGCATGGTAGGTACAAACAGTTTCAATAGTTTTACACCCAGTACTCAGGTGCCGTAAAGTTTTATCATCATCACTGTACTCAGAAATACTATTTACAGTAGACTGCCTACTGTAACTTAAAATATTACAATCATCATTCTCAAAAACTCCTATGGAGCATTTAGGGTTATTCATAACTTATTCACAGTTTACATGCAGAAAGACAAATTTAAATTTACATTTAAGGATTCTAAAGAATTTCTTCTTTTACCTTTAACAAAACATTCTGTGAATATGAATGAACTTGAAATGAAAAGAAATCACATCAGCTTCACAAGATTTTACAGCAGAAACACTAGCTCAACAACCTACTTCTTTCAGAATTTGAAAGACAACTAAGATACACATGTGAGAGCAAGTCAGAACAAGGATGACCACATGGTATGAACAAACCTGGACAAGTTGAGAAATGCTCAGTCCTGTTGTAGGTAGCAATCAGATGTTTAAAAATCAGACAAGTTTAGTGGTATTCTATATTCCCAGGTGTTAAAAATATTAAATTATCTTATTAAACTTTAAATATGTTTCTTCATTGCTCTTCTTAGTCTTTTTTTAGCATTTAAGGCAAAGAATAAGGTATATAATTACATTTAAATAAAAAAAAAGATTTAAAAAAATGAAAATAATCGTGTTGTTTTTGTGCAATTTTTTGAAAGTTCAGTCCCTTATATCTGCCAAACGCCTTTGAATAACAAAGCAACTTTTGTTTTATTAGAAAGCTGGTAAAAAGTACTTAAAATACCACAAATAAAAAAATTTTTATCTTGCCCCCCACATGAATTTTTTTAGCGTTGAAAATTGGATTTTTTAAAAAATTTACAACTTTGGGGGGGCATATCTCATAAAGGGGGTGGAATAACAAGCCAATTTTTTTTATACAGTAAGTAACCATGACTATGAATATATGATGAAAAAATCGGCTTGTTACTTTGAACCCTTCATGGGTTTTTTAATGTTCGAAAGTAGTAAAAAATGTCATTTTCGTCGTGAACTTTGACCTTGAAAAAATAAGTATTTTTTATAAATCTGAAATTTATTGATAGCACATATAAAAAGATCTTTTTCTTAGCTTTCCAATGAGCTATAGTTGAGCTCAAAATCTTTGATAGAAAAAAAGTTATAGTTCATAAGACAAAGCATCAAAACGCCCGATTTTCGCTGTTGCCAACAACAAAAAGGGCCTATATATCAAAGGGTAAATTTTTTAAAAATAAAATGAACACTATTTTGAGCTCTGGGAAGTAAAAGGAATACACATGCAAATTTTCTTAAAAATCAAAAATGGTGATGCGCACCCCATTTGTTGATTTAAAATGGAATGACCCTCCAGCCAAAATGGTACAAATCATGTCTGAAATTGTCGAGTTAAGTTTATCAAATGAAGTAATTTTCGCCAACTAATCATTGTTTTAAAAATTATTCTCTGTTTATTTGTGCATAATAAAGTGTAAATGGCTTATATATATGAGTCATTCATTAAGGGTTTTGAATAGTTCGACCACTTTGTGTAACAGAGGCGACAAATGAGGTTTGAAAAATATATTTCTAATCGTAAAGAAAAGTTAATTACAGAACAAGTATAAAATGAACTAAGCATCCTAAAACTAATTCTGTCTGTAATTTCAAGAAAAAATATTTTTTGCACTATTAATGCGACTGTAACAGAGTGGACATCCCACAGTGCAAATTAACTATCATCAGCAAAGAATTTTAGGCTTATCTTAGTTACTGATTATATAATTCAATGTATCAAAGTAATCAAAGCAGATACATTACTTGCACTTATTTAAAAAAATATCACATTGAATGCGATTGCTTATTTTATTTCTGAAAGGCTTGTAACAGAGTGGACAGTTTGAAACATAAAAAAAAATCTAGGAACAAAGATAAATAGGTGTTTTTCCAAGATTTTTTTGTTTACATACATAAAAATCAGCAGAAAGGGTGTCAGAAGCATTTTTTGTGCTGTGCATTGCAAATGATTTTGTTGTTGCATTTCAGCTTAATCTTAAATTGCATTTTAAGTCCTAGCAATTTGAAGCTGGGGCAGATCATTTTTTCCTTCTTTTGCCAAAGAATTTTTTTTTTTTTTTTTGGGGGGGGGGGAGAGGGGGGGTCCTTTATAAATGGCTTATGCCTAAATAAGTAATACTAGGTTACACACAATTAGATGGAGAACAAATAAAAAAATATAATTAATTGGTGGTAAACATTAAAATTAATTCCCAAAATTCTGAAGTATCGGGACTGATTTGTACCATTTTCGCTGAAATGACCGATATATTATCATTATTATTTAAAATTATTCTAAACATGTTCACTTTAAAAAATAAATTAATAAACTTATATCTAAATAATTAACTTAAAGTTTTACTTAAATTCTAAAAGACAAAATACACTTTCTAATGATGCAAATTAACATCTTAAATACAGTCAAGTCTCAATAGCTCATAGTCCCAAGGGACCGGCTAAAAGCTTAGAGTTACTGATAGTTCGAGTTGCAAGCAGTTCCTACCGTCTTTTCAAGAATTTGGGACCAAATGAAAACTTTGAAATGAAGGTATATTTGAGTTTATAAAGCTTTGAGTTATCGAAACTCGATTGAATGTTATTGAGTGTCATGCTCAACATGTTCTCGAGGAGTTACGGAGCGGCGTGACAGACGTGAAAAGATTCTAATAGCAGAGAAATATCTTTTCTGAAGGGAAGGTATTACAAAAAGAAAGAACGAAACAAAGTGCAAAATTCAAAATTTCTTTACACACATTTAAACTCTTAAAAAAAAAAAAGCATGGTTTTAAGTTGCGACGATTCATGGGGACAGATGTATTCATTATCTAAAAGAAAACTTTCGTCAATGTTAGATAGGTTATTTAGTGTATGTTATTTTCAATTATAATAAAGCAATAATAGTGGCAAAGTAAAAAATATCTAATTACAACATCATTGGGTGTTAATAGATCGCAATTTTTGTTAGAAGCACAAAAACTAAAAATAAAAGAATTCAATAAATAAAATAATTTGAGAATTTATATTAAAAGCTACTGCGATTAATTTTTATGAACTAACGATATGATCGTAAGTTTTTTTCAAACTTTTGTCGCACATTAATCCTTGAAGGTTTGTAGCCTTTTCTTTCTAAATATTTTAACTAAAATATTTTTGAAAAGCTGAAGACAATCAGATTTTATCTGGCAATTGTGAAAAATCAAATATGCAGAATTCTTCCATGTCCAGTACACAGTCGGAGGAATAACACAATTTTTGTTTTAGAAGCAAAAATTGGTAAAAAGGAAAGATGAAAAGTAATTACATCATCTAAAAGGTTTATCAAACAATGAAATTTTTAACTAAGATTTTTATAAAAAAGAAAATATTTAATTAGGTCCTCACATCATACCGGATAACCCTCACATGAATTCCGGATATTTCCCACATCAATACCGGATACTTAGCCGGATATCCTGCAAAAATCTTCCGGATATCCGTATCCGGGGCGGTCAGCCGGATCGGATACCCGGAAGTACCGGATACTTAAAATATCAGCCGGATATGTCGGATACCGGATAGTTACCGGATATCCGGTCCATCCCTAAAATAAAATGCATGCATATTTTGTCAGTAGCATTTAATTCTTCGACAATCAGAGTAATACACTTTTTCAGCGCCAAAATTTCCCCTGGTGGTCATTTTTAAAACTATTTTTTTCATTTCACAAAACGAAATTTCATGGTCTAATGTGTGTGCCCATGAAATTTGGAAATGTTTCCCAATGTACTTCATGCTCTAGAGGGCTTCAAACACATCACGTTAATTTATAACTACCCTGTATATTGAACCAATGGTTTCCACAGAAAATGGTATGGACATTAATTATTTGGTAGTATTTTATTTTACGATTATAAATTATTAAATTTATTTTACTTATTTATTTACTTGCAATAAATGCCATCTTTGGATAACCTTTCAACCACAGCGAGATCCAGTACCATTGCACCCCCCCCCCTCGCCAAAAAAAGGACAGTTGTTCTTCTTAGATATTCTTGTAGAAGGGTTCCAACAGAAACTAAACAATTTATGAAAAACTGGACAGTTACATTAATTTAATTATCATTAATTATTCAAAGTCAATTTCATCAGAAGGAATTATCATCAAGTAGAAAAATTTTCTTAACCACCTTCTAGGCTGGAGAAATCATAAAAAGAGGGTACCAAGCAGTAGCACAACCAGGAGTTGGGCCCATAGGGCCCGTGCCCCCCCCCCCTCCCAGAGAATTTTGAGTTGCTGTTTTTCTTTTTTAATATTCTTTACTATTGAAGGGGAGAAAAGAACACACACTTGTCTTGGAAAAACAAATTGTTTTTAATAAGAGAAAAAAAAATGTTGCGGAGAAGTTTTAATTTCTTTCAAAAATAAATCTCGGCATTTTTTTTTTTTTTAAACAGCTGCAGATTATTGGTTAACTAATTGTGTGTGTCACCTCCTCTCCACCCATTCCTCTTTCCTTCACTCTTTTTTTTTTCTTCTTCTTCTTTTTTTCCTAGTTCTTCTGAAACTAAGAAAGTGTTCAAAATTTTACTCCTCCTAAGCCCTATTCCCCATTGCATTTTTAGAGCTTCACTTTTGAACTAACTGCAGTGCCCATTAACGTTATCAAGTATGATTTTCCACTAAAGTGCTGGATTTGTGCAAGAGCTCCCGACCCCTTTTCTCTACTAACATCAAAGATCATTAAAATTTTAGTTTTCAAAACCAAAATTTAAAAAAAAATACTAAATAAACAAATAAAATAAGGGGCAGAGCCTTTGAATCCCTCCTAATATCGTAGGGTATAATCTAAAAATTTGTTTTTAGGACTTCTATTTCTAAAAATCAAGGGAGACTCCCAGAACACCTCTTCAGATATCATCAAAAATTGCCTATTTTGCCTTTTTGAAACCTCAATTATGAAAAATTGTAGAAGGGAGAGGAGGAACAGATATAGATTTTTTTAAAACTAATTGGGGACAGTCCCTGAGCCTCATCCCTTACTATAAATATGAACAATAATTACGTTCATAAGACTTCAATTTCTAAAAATTGTCTCGAAGCCTATCGTACCTTTCTTCCTTCTAATATAGCGGAAAACTCTAAAACTGCGTTTTCAAAACTACAATTAAAAAAAATTTCCAGTTGTGAATCCCCCATATCCGTTACTAGCACCCCACTTCCAAAACCAGAAGCTGGATCTGCCTTTGCTTCTAACAACATTGAAACTTGTTTAAAACTGCTTTTTTCGAGAAAAAGGAAAATTTTCAGACAAGGGCCCGTGAAAATGAATCTGCATTTTTTTAAAAATGTAATTCACAAACTGATGTTATAAAATTCATTAAACCTGTTAAGTGTTTTGGGCCACTTTCGCCGATTTTTCTCGTGCATCTCTGGAACTTTTTTCCTCTGCAACAGAGAGCTTATTGGAATAGAAGGAGATTTACAGGGGTGTGGACCAAGTAATTTGCTAAGATTTGCTGAAAAAAAAGTTGAACATATTAATAATAATAATAGTTTGCGTTAATTGACAACAATGCACGTGGTCAATTCTCGGAGGGAATAGAAACAGAATGAAAAGGAAGTAGCTGTATGAGTTTCAGTGTATCCCGTAGAAACTATTTTTTTTCCCCGCGAAAAAGATCTCTAAATGTCCATTAATGTATTATTTATTATCAAAGGTTCATTATATACAGTAGCAAATTATCATGTACATTTAAAATGAATGTACTAATTTCTAAGAAATTGAAAAATATTTTTTTTTCTTTTGCTGCTGTTTTAAAAATGGAATAGTATACGTGTAATATAAATGAAGCGATTTACTTTTAATTCTCTAAGCCAACGTATATTATTTTCTATGTTAAGTCGAGCCCTTTTTAATGTCCGCTTACTTCGTGGAACCCCTGAATTTTAATAAACTAGTATAGCTTGAACGCATCAGTATTGGAATTCGTTATCGCAATAAAAATGAAATTAGTTCAATTAATATTAATTGAGTAAAAAAATAATTTCTAAAATAGACAGAAATTTTCTTAAAATAACTCTAAACAACACATTCACGCAATTTTTTTTAATTCGAAATTTTAATGAGATGGGTGGCATTTATTTTTGCTATTCCAGACATAGATGTTTAATATAAGACGTTATGGATGAAAGTTGAACTCTCATGTCGTATTTTGCTTCAATTCTGTTACAGTATTTTTCTTTTCTTTACTTTTCGTTCTTTAATTTTTTTCTTTTCTTTTCTCTTTTTTTTTTTCTTTTTTTGACACGTAAGTTGAGTACCCCGTTGAATACAGATATAGCTGCAAGTGATAAAACTGCCAATACGATCCCTCGTGACTGTTGGAAATATTCATGTCTTTAGTTGCACCAGAATCGCAACAACGGCATTCATTTAAATTTATACTGAAATGATTAATCAACTGTTATTTCAATAAAAGTTTCGCATTCTTGTACTATCATCGCCGAAATTCGTACGTGAACAATGAACGGGGTTTTTAATCCACAATTCATTTAAAAGTTTTCAACACTATTCAGTGCTCAATCACAAGATATATTAAAAATTTCACTCAAATCTCATCAACCTTTTAAGTAATTGATTTAAATGTTAGGAAGAGAGAAAGGATGCAACTTTTGTGGAAATCTTCAGTATTCTCCATGGAACAATGGGGTTAAGCCTAACACTACGTTAGAAACGCTGATCGAAGCAAAAAAGGGTGCCGAGATTGTTGATTGACCCCGCTATTTTGAATTGAATGGGCAAGTGGATAAAGGTGATATGTGACAATTTTTGAAACTTACTTTTTACCATGGATGAAGGTGATAAGTTTATCAGTATCATGTCCCCTTAGTCACAGAAATGGTTGGTAACTAAGAATATGACCCAGTTTGACCCGTTGAAAAAAATCCATTAAGAAAAAAAAAACATTTTTTTAAAGCTTTCTCTAGAAAATAAAAATATGTCATATATCACTTTTATCCACTTGCCCCTGCAATTATAACTTCCTGACTCGACATGAACTCTATGCAAGCGATTACTCTATAGTAAATCTTCATTATATAATGTTTATTAACTCGAATCTGTAGATAAAAGATTTGAATCAACAAAAGTGTTTTAAAAAAGTAATAAGAGCTGAAATTCTCTCTTTCTCGAGTGATGCACAAAGTTATGCATGTACTATGTAGTGTATTAAAATCTATCGAAGATGCAATTTGAAATGACTGAAAATGTGGCAGAACATTAATTAAATTTGATTTAATGTGATTGAAAAGCTCTTCTGGTTGCTGCCATTAAACTTCTGCTTTACTGTTATAGGTTTTATATCACATTAAAGATAAAGCATTTGACTTCAAGTTCATCTTTGAAAAGGTTGAGGTTGAAATACTTTTTTAGCACTCACGTTTAATTTCTTCAAATAGAATTTGCCATCAGTGAAATTTTATTCTAAGTTCAGTGGTTATTTCATTTTATTGTCATTATTATTGTATTTAGATAGATGATAATCCCAACTAATTTGTGCTCGCAAAATTTAGCTCCGCTTGATATTTTCTTAGAGGAGGGGCGGCCAACCCGCGACACGCGTGCCACAATGTGACACGGTAGAGCAGTAACAGTGGCACGCTAAGATTTTTTTAAAAAAAATTCCAAAATTGAGGGGAAAATGTTGATCTCAAAAATATTGACAAAAACTAAAACCCTTGAACTGATAAATATAATGATATTATGACGATTAAGTGTTAGGAGGCTGCCTTAACTACAGTATTGCAAAGTACTTAGCGTTAGCTTCGGGTATCCAACGAAAGTTATGACGCTACAGACAATGCTTTGAAAGCATATTTGTGCTTGGCACGAATGAAACTTTCGATAAATTCTTGATCTGCAATAGTTTCAGCTACGGGTGATGATTTTTTTTTTTTAAAGTTAACTCTGCAAGTAAAATTAAGAAACCTGATTAGACAAAATTCGGTATGGTTGCACAAATGAAGATCCTTAAATTGTTTTTGTTACATTACTTGAAAATCATTTGGGCAAAAAACTTCAAAAGTATCATCGAATTATTTATCACAAACTCCTTGCCAAAGAAGGAGACTTTTTTTCTGTGCTGGTGACCCTGTAGAGCTCACTGTATTAACAAACTATGAATTAGAGTCCTGAATATTTTGGAAACTTTTCACAGTAGAAAGAGGAGAGTATGGCAAGTTACTTACTCCTTCATTGAAATGTGCAATAGCTATCCAAAGGAAAAATAGTCATAAGATTTTAGAATTTTAGGGAGTGTGTTTTTTAAAATGTCTGGAAGGAAAGCAATGAGGACTTGCTACTTAGGAATGAAGAATAGCAAATGCATTTAGCTATGTCATCTCTTATTATTCGGCGTTTAAGTAGTTTAAATTTACGATAGTACAAAATTTTTTTCCTAAACTAGTATAGGCCATCTACACTACATTCTTTTATGATGGAACTTCAGTTTCTTTGTCTCTACTTTAGAGAAAAAAGAATAAAACATAAAATCTAATACGTAAAGTACCATCCAAATTTAATAATTTTCCAATCATATATGGAGAAAATTTTACACCTATTTTAAGTATACATTCAGTGTCAGGTTCAACTATTTTCAAGATCATTAAAAAAAAAAAAATGCTGATCTTTTCAAATTATTTGTCTATTTCTCTGTAAGACACTACTTGTTATACCCTTCTGAAATCCAAATCAGAATTACTGACCTTTTGCATTGGTAGTCAAATGTGAGAGCTTACTTCATATACGTTATATAGAAATTTGGAAATTTGTACTAACAATTTTTTTTTTTACATTTACACGCTTTTGCCGTCTGACGCTGTTGTAGTTTTTTGTTCAAAATACGCTTCTAAACAAATATTTTTTGTTATGAATGCAGAAAAATCTAAACACCGCTGAATATTAATTGATAACACTTAAACACTTAAACTTCTTAGGATTCTCAAGAACTAATCCTAAAACTAAAGACTTGGTAAAAAAGATACAGACTCATAAACCACATTAAGTACAGACTGTTTAGTTTTTAGAATAGAATGTTTGATGTTATTGCTTTTTTAAAGTATTTATTAACGATAACTCTTAAGTTCTGACTTGTTTTATCTTTATTATCAATTAGATTTCAATTGCTAAGATTTACGAGAAAAAATGTTTCGAGTAAGAATTACATAGTCAGCCAACCTAAAATCTATTTTTTTTTTTTTTACTTTTAAAAATTTGCAGTTTGTTAGAAAAATACAATGTGGCACGCTGAGCTTTTTCTCTCCAGATAGTTGCACTCTCCCTAAAAAGGTTGGCCACCCCTACGTAGAGTGAAGTGTGCATTTTGAAAAAAGTGAGAAATCTTTATTGCATGTATTACAACTTTACAGAAGCACATTGAAAATCATAAAACACGCCTCAAAAAATTTGTTTACTGTATTTTCAAGCTTTATATTTCAAATAAAAATTTAGCATTCTGAAAAAATAGGACAAAATAAAATAAGAACATTTTCCATATTGCAGTGTTATTTTTTTAAATTCAAAATGTCAAGTTTTCGTAAGTGATAAAAATCAAACTAATACACATCTCTGCTATCCCTGATATCATCTATTTCAACCTGAGAGAGTTAAGTTTTTTTTACGGGATTGGTCACTATTCTGCCGTGAGAAGGTATAGGTAACGCACAGCATCTGCAATATTTTCTTTTTTGTTTTATTTATTTGTTTATTTACTTTGTATTTTTTATCATCTTTTGCAATTTAGCTTTATTGTACCAGACAACTTATTTGGTTTCCGCGGAAAATAGAGCATGAAAAAAACATTCTAACATTTCCCTTCCACTTCTAACATTTGTCCTATTCTGTATGGAATCTAAAACTCGTTTTTTCAAATGTCTCAAAAACTTATTTCTGCAAATGATGAGCTTTACCCTTTCACAACAGTATTGTGGTTCATATTTTCGAATATTTCACTGCTACAAAGTACATTTCACTGTTCTAAATCCTATCAAGGAGTATTTTAATTGTTTGAAAAAAAAAGAAGCAATATCTCTGGATCTGTATATTTGCATTTGTTTTGCATCATAATTTTCAATTCCTTTCAATCCAAAGCATTATTATGCATCAAACTGCAACCACCATAAAAAAAATTGAGGAGAAATCATATTAATTTTAAGCACTATCTAGTTATCAAATGCCGTGGCCATCAAATTTGTACAATGCCAGAAACGATTCGCCCTCACAGCATCACCCGACAATACTCTTCACATAGACGTTCGGTCAAATCTATCTCCCATCAGCATGAAATTTAACAGGACGCAGCCCTGGGCCCATAATAAGAACTGTAGATACTGCAGGAGTGTCATTTAATGAATACATTAACCCTCTAACACCCGGCATTTACATAACACTTAGGGGCTCGAGGAAATAAATAAGCCCTGGATGGATGCACCGTTCGTCCAGAAGCTCTGATCTCTTCCCAGTCAATAATTTTATGGACCTAGTGTAAGGGGGAGATGTTCAGCCATTACAGTGCTCTCCCGCCTCTGCGGGGGCCTGACTGGCGCCTATAGGCGCCGGACAGCCTGACATCCTCCCCGCATCCCCCGCCCGCTTTTAGTTCGATTGTCTTGGAGCTTCTGCTGACGCGCGCTCCCTATTTCACTTCTCTTCACTCTCTTCTCTCGGTAGAGTTTCTCGTTCCTTTATTGTTGTGTTTTTGTTTTAGAAGAGATTTTATATGTATTTTTTTTATCCCCTTCCTCATTTTGAGATTGTTTTTCGTTTTTTTTTTTCGAAAGATAGATGCGGGTTCAGAGCAATGCTGCGGAAAGTGTCGAATTTATTTTTCCTGAATGCTCTTCGAATGAATAAATAAACAATAAAAAAATTCAATGAATCGATTTTTTATTGCCAAATTGAGTTGGCTGTGTTAGGAGACGCTGGAAGAGTGAAAATTTGACTGAAGTTGCCTTTGAAGACAAAACTTACTGATAATGCCACCAGAGTAATGTTACAGAGCTTGTCCTAAAAGCCACTAGAGTTTATTGTGTGGTTATTTTTACCTATTTTATACTAATTTATTTTATTCATTTATTTTCTTATTATAGTATTATTATTATTATTATTATTATTGCTGTTATTATTATCATTATTATTGATACTATTACTGAAGACAAACCACTATTAATGCCACAGTATAATTGCTGCATAGTTTATCCTACTAAGGTTATTTTCATATTATTATAATTATTATTATTATTATTATTATTATTATTATTATTATTATTATTATTATTATTATTATTATTATTATTATTATTATTATTATTATTATATTATTATTATTATTATTATTATTATTATTATTATTATTATTATTATTATTATTATTATTATTATTATTATTATTATTAATGCTATTATTATTATTATTATTATTATTATTATTATTATTATTATTATTATTATTATTACTATTAGTTCGATTATCTTGTACGATTATCTACTGACTCGCGCTCCCTATTTTATTTCTCTTCACTCTTTTCGGTAGAGTTTATCTTTCCTTTATTAATGTGTTTTTGTTTTAGAATAGGTTTTACACGTATATTTTTTTCTCCCTTCGTCATTTTGAGATTACTTTTCTTATTTTTATTTTTAAGATAGATACGTGGCCCGAGCAATGCTGCGGGAAATCGAATTGATTTTTTCTGAACGCTCTTCCAATGAATAAATAAACAAAAAAAAAAAAAAAAAGAAAAGAAAAGAAAGAAAAAAGGAAAAATGGGAATGAATCGATTTTTTATTGCCAAAATGAGTTGGCTGTATTAGGAGAAGTTGGAAGAGCGAATATTTGACTGAAGTGGCCTATGAAGTTTAAAAAAATTACTATTTATAACCACGATAGAAACATTACATAGATTATTTTAAAAACGCAGTAGGGGGTATTGTGCCATTTATTTTAATTAACTTTATTCTATTTTACTTATTTATTTATTTTTATAGTATAATTATTACAATTAGTATCATATTATATTCTTAGTAGTAGTAATTTTGTCATATTATTATTATTACTTTTGTTGTTACAGTAATAGTAGTAGTAGTAGTAGTAGTAGTAATAATTATTATTACTACTACTACTAATAATAATAATTATAGTAATAATGATAATTATTCTTATAGTAATAATAATAATTGAAGGGTCAGGGGGAAAAACCACGGTAGTCACATTTGATTCATTTTGAGAAAAACGAAATTTAAACTTCACGAACTCATAAACTTCCCCAGTATACTTGTTCTAAAATGACAATAATACATGGACTACAGTGTTTTTTCACGAATATTGCATATACTAAACAAAATTACACTTATTTTTCTAACAGGTGGTAGCATCAGTTTAAATTCAACAAAAAGTGGACTACCGTGGTTTTTCCACCTGACCCTTCAATTATTATTATAGTAATAATAATAATTATTATTATAGTAATAATAATAATTATTATTATAGTAATAATAATAATAATTATTATTATAGTAATAATTATTATAGTAATAGTTATTATTATGGTAATAATAATTATTATTATTATTATGGTAATAATAATTATTATTATTATCATTATAGTAATAATAATATTTATTATTATGGTAATAATAATAATAATAATTATTATTATTATGATCATCATCGTCATTATTATTATTAATTTTATCACATAACGTTATATATGCAAAAATGCTCTAATATTTTCATTTTGAACACAATTTGAGAGCCAAATGTGTTTACTTTCCTGATTAAACAGTTAATTTGCTAGCCTTTTTTGATTAATGATACTTAATAGACATCAGTTAATGTAACATACGGCTTTTAAATGTATGGAACGACCTTAATCCTCGTTCGAAATGAATTTGCTTTGACATTACGCAGTTCATTTATTTTAATTACTTATTTTTTTTTTCGAGAAACATCAAGGTTTACATTTTAAAAGCAAGCCCGACATTCTAATTTTTTGGGCGGCAAAAGGTATAATATGAATGTAAATAGAACATAAAAACCGTAAAACTAGCCTGGTTTTGTAAAAATTTTCAAAAATTTATAGCTACCATGAAATGGAAAAGAAACTGTAATTGACCTTGGAGAAAACAAATAATTTCATTTACAAACTGCTTAAAAGTAATATTTCGTTCATACTATTATGCCATAGATGAAAATAAATAGGACTCAGTATGAAATCTTGCTATTTCTTCATTTTAGCTCAGACAAAGATTTTTTTCCATTATTTTTAGATGCTATTTAACTATAAAACTTTGCTGGCGATGGAAATGTTACAAGTCAAAATATTTTTTTTTTTTTTTTTTGAGTATGCATGTTCAGCATTTATTCGTGCATTTGTGTTTTTCGTTCTCACAGTTGTGCTCTCAGAGAGAGAAAAGAGAAGAAAGGACGAGAGAAAATAAAATAAAATAAGGGAAATTTTAATCTTGTTGAGCATATTTTTATTTAGAAGTGAGTATGAGTTTCGGGTATGGTATTATCTCTCTATTTTCATGCACAAACTACAGTTGATAAAAAATAAATAAAAAATAAATAAAAATAAACCATAAATAATATTTATTTGTCAAAAATTAAAAGAAATTACAGGGATTCCGAACTTTTTTTTTTTACATTCTAATAGGAGGAAAATTGAGGGAGAGGAATTATAACAAATTCTCTCTTATAAATAACTTATAATTGATTTATTTCTACACCGTTTTTGAAACTCTTGGTTATCATAAAAGTCACATTCAAGAATTTTTAAAAAATTACTTTACGATTGCCATTCACTTCGACTTATACAAAAGCAAACTTCAGGTCGCATCGCTCAAACAGCGTGCCAGAACGTTTTCCACCAACGAACTTAAAGATGGTACAACGTAGCGTGTCGAAACTTGGGGGAATCGCGTTAGCGTTGCATCATATAGGTGGAAAACCTTGTTCCTGGAAATCATAACACAAGTTTCTGTGTCAAGGTCGAGTTCTGTGCGTTTGTTTCCAGATTAGGAGTCCTATATCCAAATGAAACGCTGCAATATGGAATTCAGTCATGAAATAGGAATTTTCTTTTTTTTTTTTTTTTTGCACTCGTACAATGCAAAAAAGGAACTTGTTTTTGCAGCAATACTAGCAGCCGTGGTTCAAACTTAAAACTGTAAAATGCACAGTTATAAACTGTAAAATTAGCAATTTATAGTTTATTACTGTAAAGTCAGAAATTTTACAGTTTATTGCCGTAAAATTTAGCAATATTATACTGCAAAAACGACAGTATAATACTGGCAGCCGAGGTTCCAGTTTGAAACTGCTAAATGCTCAGTAATAAACTGTAAAATTAGCAATTTTACAGTTTTCCACTGCAAAGTTAGTAATTTCATTTTATTGCCGTAAAACTTACCTATATTATACTATAAAAACAAAACAGTATAATACTGGCAACAGAGTTTCCAGCTTAAAACTGTAAAATGAACTGTAATAAACTGTAAAATTAGTAATTTTACAGTTTATTACTGTAAAATTAGAAATTTTTACAGTTTATTACTGTAAAATGAACTGTATTATGCTGTAAAAACGACATTCACTTTTTAGTGTATATACGCGGAATGCTTCAGCGCTTACTCTTGTCACATTTTAAAGCAGCGGAAGAAAAAAATGTTTCAATTTTTTCTGAAGCAATTAATTTTTATTTTTAATTAATTTATTTATTTGTCAAAAAATGTATTTGTATGACTTTTAAAGCGTAGTTTTATAATAAACTTTGAAAAGTTGAAAAATGTATTACGTTATTTCAAATATGCCTGTTTTAAGAAAGCTAAATCTTGCTTTTCGGAAGTAAGTACATCCATCATTTGAATAAAAATAATACATTGGTTTACTTTCCGTATATGTCTTAGTTTCATTTTTTAGGACTTTAATTACAGAAGATATTAATTTTAAAATCAACTATTTAGCAAAATTTTACTCATGTTTTACGCACTTTAAAAACATTGAGATAGAGTTCTTTCACAATGATCCAAGTAAATACTATTATTATTATTATTAATATTATTTTGAATATTTTGTTGCAACAGTTCAATAGCTTCTATGTTTTCATTGAATACATTTTCCCAAAACGCTGAAATTATTTTGGCGCAGTACAGTTTGTTTTTCATCAATGTACTTTGCGAGAAAGGTGAAATTTTCCTAATATTATACATTTCCATAAAACCAACCACTTAAAAAGATGAACTAAATTCTTGCACAGGCTATCTTTTTGAATTTTTTCAACCGAAGGGGGGAGGGGACAAAGGGTATATACACTGAAAGCAATTTTTTTGGAAAATAACAAAAACCATGCTCACTCAGTGGCGTAGAAAAGAGGGTGGCCCCGGGTCCGGACCCCTACCCTCCCCCTTGAAGCTCAATATTAAACTCCAATAATGAAAACTGAAGTTATTCATTCTATTTTTTCATCATCTAATCAATTTTATGTATTTATAACTGTCTATATAAAACTGAAATCAAATTATAGACGTTTCTGTTCACATTTCCAAGTATGTGTTTCCAAGTAAGTATATTTCCAAGTTAGGTATTTTAAAGTTGGACACCCCCTTGAGGTCTTTCCTGCTACTCCACTGTGCTCACTTATGTATTTTGTGTGTAGGAATGTGAACTTTTCAAAGGGGGGGGGCGGCACAACTGGACCCCTTCTGACCTAGACCCCCTGTCATTTTGACCTTTCCAGGGGGGGGGGGCAAAGGGGAAAACCCAATCCAAATTTCCCCGGAAAACAGCAAAAGTCATTCCCACTTGTAAGTATACTTATTATAGGCAAAGGGGACAATTGACGCCCCCCCCCCCCTCCCTGAAGGACGGGCCTGTTCTTTGCATTCAACTCATAAAACGTTCTGGTACTGAAAAATCTACGAATTACATTGCATTGAGCAATTCCATTCTCCTTGTTTTTTATAAAATCTGAATCCGCAACGAATCAGAAATCCAAGAGTCCCTTTCCATGGGTTTCTCTCCTTAATCTCTTTCGATTTCGCAGCGACCTCTGTTGGGAGTCTGAGTGTTAAAAAAATAATTTATTAGCGAATTATATCAAGTCGTCTTTTCTTGAGTCAACCATCCGCAAATAAAATATGTTGTATATATGAGAAAAGTGTTTATATGCTTCCATGTTTTTAGTATTTACCTGGTTCAATACGAATTAATTTAAACACTGAGAGAACGTTCATAGTTCAAAAGATTTAATTTAAATAATTTCTTTTGGAGCTCACTCGTTTATTAGGGAATAAAAGCGATATCGATGATTTGAAACGATGCTTTTGTTAAATCATCAATAAATTAAGGTCGATCTTTTTTCCGATGTCAATTTTTTGTACTTGCACAAAAAAGTTTTTTATATATAAGAAGTAGTTTTAAAATTGCATTTTAGACTATCTTTGGTTCCGTTAAGGGGATAAGGTTCAGGGCTGCTCCCCCTCTCCATTCCATTTTTAGAAATTGAAATTTTTAAAATGCAATCGCTATCTTTAATTATGTTGGGGAGTTGTAGGTTATTTCCCCTGAGAAACTGCTCGAAACTATGGAAAAGACCATTTTTTGTAACACTAACGGATCTGACAATTTTTCTAAACTGAAGATCCAAAAAAACGTAATTTTGGTTGATTTTCAACGCTCGTAATTTTGGTCAATTTTCAACATATTTCGGCTTCTTGTGTATGGGGGATCCTTGGGGATCCACGCTGCTGTGAATTTCATAATAATATTTTGACTAAAAAAAATCAGAAATGTAAATATCTCTGTAGCCCCCTTTTTCTATTATGTCTGTAAATCTATTCATTTTTCATTGAACTGAAGCTTGTCATGTGTTTTTACTATGCAAATAAATACTTTTTTCTTGTCAAAAAAAAAAAAAAAAAAAAGTTTGAACGTAAATTTTATCGGCCCTTTAAAAGGTAAAACATTTTTCAGACTCTTGGACGTTCCTGAATAATTCTCAAAGATTGCCTTTAATTTTAACATTTGTAGAAAAAATGCTTTTTGTCACTTTTTAACCGACTTCAACAAAGGAGGAGGTTATCAATTCAAAGCGTATGTTTTTTTTTTGTTTGTTCGCACTTAACTTATGATCTACTGAACCGATTTGGACGATATTTTTTTTAATCGATAGGAGATGGTGTAACTTAGGTACCATGTACTCATATGACGGTATTTGTTCACTAGAAAAAAAGTTATTATGGAAAACAATAAATTTCATGTCATTTCCCCATTAAATGATTAAATTTTCAATTCATTGTTGCAAAAATTTTTGCCTCGCAACAGCAATTATTACAGTTACTAGCTGCCAGGGCAGCTAGATTAGCTTCCTGCGGCATGCTGATGCATAACGTCCCCCTCTCTAACTTTTACCTCATTCTGAAATTATATTATTTGATATAATTTAATGTTCATTCGATTTCAAGACATACCACGCACGTGGCCCGGCGTTGCACGGGCACTTCGTGCCCTGAAAGTAGTGAGAAAAAAATTTAAAGAAACTACTCCCCGCCAAGGCGGCTCGCTTACAGGCGCTTCACGCCTTTACTTTTTTCCTATATAAAAAAATCATTCGAATTATTGAGATGCTTCACGCCTTCAAGATGGTGAGGAAAGTTTCAGTAAGTTCAGGTCGCTCAAAGAAAAAAAGCAGACATAGATACTCAGTTTTTAATATAAGTAGATGGCTCTTCAACAAATAAATGTTTCAAAATATTACCAGTAGCTAGCGATAAAAATTCTACGTAAGTGGTCCGCTTATGAGTTTCGTGTTTGATTTAGTTAAGCCTTCATTCAAAATTCTCATTATCATTGTTATCACCGTTTCATAGCAACGACGGTTTGCAAGAATGGATTTCATATTTAATCATTTATTAGGCTTAATCGCTTTAAATTTGACTACTTATTAATTGATATCTTCGCTAATTAAAATCGTATAATTATATCAATTGAAACTAAAGAAGCTTGAAAAATTACCTATCTATCGGTACCTGGTTCGACTTTCAGTTCATTGGCGTTCAGGAGAAAGAAGCGTGACATAGAAAGATAGAAAGATAGTTAGAAAGAAAGATAGTTAGAAAGAAAGATAGTGAGAAAGATACTCAGTTTTTAATATAAGTAGATCATGCAATATTAACAGTTATCATGATGAAAAATTTGAATCAAGGTTTAACTAAATCTAACATGAAACTCATTAGCGGTAACGTACGTAGTATGTGTTAAAATCTTATATGAACAACGAGAAACTAGAATTGCTTTGAAATATAAATTAGTTGACAAACCGTTGATATTTAAATGACTTTGATTAAGCTAGTACACAAATAAGTACCAGAGAATAACAAAGATTTTTTTTTTTAGTGTCAATCATTTATAATTTTAGACGCGTTAAAAGTTTCTTCCTTTTTTTTCAGTTTATTTTATGGAGCATTTACTTAAGAAAATTAGGTGAAGTTCAGTAATGGAAACATTACCTTATTTCATAAGTACACTTACACTAAAAAGAATAAAATAAAATAATTTTGGAAAAAAATAGAACCGACTTCAGTTGGAAATTGCTCTAAAAAGTAAAAAATAATTTTTTTCTTTGAATACCATCGAAACTACTTTTAAACATAAGTTTTGAAGTCGGCGCAAAAACGATAGGTCAAATGATATTTAACCATATTTTGCCAACATTTTTCAGAGAAACCATTGAAAATTAAAAGCAGAATATTTGTACCAGTACACGAATGTGTGGTAATGAATGAAATGTATGCGAATGCTTTTAAAGAACCTGGATCCAATAAAATGTATATAGTTGAATTATAATTGCGTATGATTCTATACATTGTTTTTGTGCCAAGTTCAAAACTTATGTTTAGAAGTAGTTTCGATGGTATTCAAAGAAAAAAATTATTTTTTACTTTTTAGAGCAATTTCCAACTGAAGTCGGTTCTATTTTTTTCCAAAATTATTTTATATTCTATTTGTTCCTTTATTATTACTAAATTTCAATTTTTTAAGACTGCGAAGATGTTTGTTTTTTCCATCACTAAAATAATTTCGGCTGTTTGATTTCTGAAAAATAAGGGGGGGGGGGAAGGGTGATTTGCTCAGACATGGAACTTTTAGGAGAATTAAGCATCTAAGGAGTTTTAAGTTAATACGCTTCCCCTGTGCGCAAGCCTTTGTTTCTGAGAGTAGTTATTATACAGTCTATAGCAAAAGTTTTGAGACACTTTCCAAAATTCTCATTTTAAGGATTTCTCTAGAAATAAGAGACCAGTTATCTTTATAACATTTGTCCCATAAAATATAGGTTTCAGCTGACCTAGAGCCGCTATATAGACAGGCCGAAGCATCAAGACTAAGTTTCACCACTTTGGATCCAATTCCTTAACTTTTACTTTCAAATTTTCATTGTTGCGGAGTAGGGTTACCGGAAAAAAGTTTTGGCATATTGCTAAGCTTTGCCAAATCCACGTGCCGCTAATAATTGCTCACAGTGAAAAATTACCAAAACGCGATTACTGGCCAGAAAAGACAACCACTCAAGCACACAAACACGCGCTGGATCCAAAGTGGTGAAACTTAATCTTGATGCGCCGGCTCGTATATATAGGGGCCTTAAGCTGACCCTTCCCAATAAGAATTAACTGATCCATTCATTTATCGGACAAAAAAGGAGGGGGGGGGGTGAAACAAAAACGTCTTTTTGACCAGAATTCATCATAAACTAGCTGCCAGGGCAGCTAGATTAGCTTCGTGCGGCATGTTGATGCATAACGTCCCCCCTCTCTAACTTTTACCTCATTCTGAAGTTATATTATTTGATATAATTTAATGTTCATTCGATTTCAAGACATACCACGCACGTGGCCCGGCGTTGCACGGGCACCTCGTGCCCTGAAAGTAGTGAGAAAAAAATTTAAAGAAACTACTCCCCGCCAAGGCGGCTCGCTTACAGGCGTTTCACGCCTTTACTTTTTTCCTATATAAAAAAAATCATTCGAATTATTGAGATGCTTCACGCCTTCAAGATGGTGAGGAAAGTTTCAGTAAGTTTAGCTCGCTCAAAGGAAAAAAGCAGACATAGACACTCAGTTTTTAATATAAGTAGATGGCTCTTCAACAAATAAATGTTTCAAAATATTACCAGTAGCTAGCGATAAAAATTCTACGTAAGTGGCCCGCTTATGAGTTTCGTGTTTGATTTAGTTAAGCCTTCATTCAAAATTCTCATTATCATTGTTATCACTGTTTCATAGCAACGATGGTTTGCAAGAATGGATTTCATATTTAATCATTTATTAGGCTTAATCGCTTTAAACTTGACTACTTATTAATTGATATCTTCGCTAATTAAAATCGTATAATTATATAAATTGAAACTAATGAAGCCTGAAAAATGACCTATCTATCGGTACCTGGTTCGACTTTCAGTTCATTGGCGTTCAGGAGAAAGAAGCGTGACATAGATAGGATAGTTAGAAAGAAAGATAGAAAGAAAGAAAGAAAGATAGAAAGAAAGAAAGAAAGAAAGAAAGATAGATACTCGGTTTTTAATATAAGTAGATAACTAGGACACATTGTTAGAGATCAGTGGCGAATTTAATAGTTTGGGGGGTCCGTCGCGATGCATTTTCGGGGCCCCTTTGTGGTGAGCAGTATTACGTAAACTATTTTTCAGGAGCCTTTTGGATTTGCATTCAGGGCCAATGTGTTATTGGGACCTGCAATTGCGACATGGTGAATCCGCCACGCTTGAGATAATTTTTTGTGATTCATGTGTTTCATATTAGGTTGTTCATTTAATTCTTCTTGTTTTAAGTTCTTTTGTTATTGATGTCTGTTATTCTATTTTTAATATATACTGTTAATCTGCTTAGGACGGGAAAAAATAGAAAAATACATCGGAAAAAAACTACAGATTTCTCATACAACTTTTTTTTTTAACTTAAAGTGGATGTTTCTTACAAAAGAGTTTTACTTGTTGAAAAGTCTTTGAAAATAATTAAAATCCTTGAAAATAGCTTGAACTTTATGTCTTATCAAGTGTACTAGCAGTACCTTCACGGCGATGCCCGTGCAATGTGGAATAAATGTAAAGGAAGTCAACGGAATAAATTTAGATTCACTCTAACCCTCTGAAGTTTTAGCACAGAGCAAAATTTCTCCCGTGGTTCATAACGCACTGCCATCTATCAAAGTTAACAATTGGTTGATTTCTAAATTTAAATTCAAAATTAACCAATCAAAATATTTAATTGGAAAATTGTATGGATCCATCGCCAATAGCTGCAAGTCGCAAGGTGGCCCTTTTTTTTTTAACACTTGCATCTCGCTTTAAGGCAAAACGTAGTTGGCATTTAGTATTAAGGAAGCGTTGGTTTAAAACAATTCGCCAAATAAATCAAAAAGACATCAAGTTAAGTAAGTAACAGGAGATATTAATTACTGAAATTTAGTCAATTTTCAAGGTTTAGCTCTGAATTTAAACCACTATGTTACTTCAGTAATTAATATCTGCTGTTCTAATTAATGGAGAGAAACGTGCTAAAACTTTTCCTAATAACTAATTCGAAATTTAGAATTCAGCCTTCGAGGTGCAGATCACGGGGATACGTTCGCATTTTGTGCTTCGAAGTTTCACGTCTGTAGGTGTTGTGGAGGCTTCTAGCTATTTTTTACAAAAAAAAACAAACAAACAGAGCCCATCTTCAGTTAATTCGTCCCATGGAACTCTAACTCACATAGCCCTTTTTCCACCACAAAGAAATTAAAAGAATGAAAAGAAGCTACGTTTTTCATCATTTGCATAAATGTGCGTTTAGCTGTAAATTGAGAAAGAGACGCAGTTAGATCTTCCCATCTTATTATTGTCTTGAAAATAGTTTATTAGTTATTTCAATTTAATATTTAAATAATATCTTCATAAAAGTTTAAAATTGTACCAAGTTTAAACGAGGAAAACAAGAGCATTGAAAGTGAATTATCAGTAAAATTGTGAACTTACTGGATATTAAAATAGGGTGCTTAAAGTCTACACTATTAGCATATACATTTCAATTCCATACTCTCAAATATCTTTGATTATGAAATGCCATTATGATGCATACTGCATAATATACGGAATTCATGGGTGATTTAAAAAATCATTCTGATACACTAAACTATGTTTTTTTTTTTTAATTATCTTTCCGGAAACCTATACTGTAGCTGCTTTTTGGTTTTCTTCGTGAGTTATTTTATTTTGCTTCCCCTTTAAAACAAGAAGTTCTGTCAAGAACTAAACGAGCCTACTTTCCCGTACATCGACATCGGCATTCTAGCATCTGATCATCATTCTCTTGATTATCTGAGAGTGAAAATTATGTCAAACATACCTTTTTAGCACTTAAAGCTGATTTCTAAAAGAAAAATATACCCCTCTCATCAGATGAAATACACATAAAAAGCAAATAAACAAATAAATAAAGTTTTGTCGCACCTTTTAAAGAATGTAACTGTTACAGTTCATCCGTAGAAAAAATCCTCAATCGTGTTCAAAAAAAAAATAAATAAATAAATAAATAAATAAAAGTACAAAGAGCATCAAAACACATTTTATCAAACAAAGAAAAAAAAAACCGCCCGTTAATAAAATGTCTCGAATTTCACTTTTAATACGTTGCCAGTTGTTAAATATAAATAAAGAATAAAATGCCCTCGTGAATGAAAATTTTTGTTACAAAAAAAAAAAAATCGTCTGCCAAAACAAAAACAAAAAAAAGAAAAAAAACAATAATAAATAAAATAATACAAATGAATAAATAAACAAAATTCCTGCTACTATAACCAACATGGATGGCATATTAGATACTCAAACTCTATCAGAGGTTTAATTGCTTTATTAATAACGCTAGACCATGAATGAGAGCAAGAGTTTAAACAGACCATCCGGTTAATCCGAATAGGGTTCTGCCCCAATGGGAGTTTCCGAAATTTCAAAAGTATTTTTTTCTGAAAGAACATGCTTCAAAACATAGGAATTGACCATTTTTTCTTATTTTTTGACACAGTTATATATTTTTTATGAATTATTTTAACCGGTGCGCAGATGCTATTCCGAAAAAAAAAACATCTGCGCATGACGTCAGTGGTGCACGTAAGCGCGAAATCTAAGTGGTTGTAGTGAGATGACGTAGGTCGTGACGTCACCGATTCCGCAATTGGACAACTCAAGTCAAGCAAAATGGTGTTATTATTGGAAAGAGAGCTGTTAGGTGCACCACTGACGTCACAAAAACCACAAAAGGTAGGGTATTTAAAAAAAATAATAAAAAATAAACTGTTGGGAAAATTAAAGTATTTTTCGGGCCCATGTTATTTTTTTACATCATTCTATCAATTTCAGTAACAAAAAGTAGTACTTTTGACTGAAGGAAACTCCCCCATTACTTACGACTTTAGAGGTTCTGATTTATATCGAAAGCCGATGTGAGCAAGTGACAATGCCTTGTCTTTCTGATTCCACGTTCTTCCTCTCTGTCGATTAATTTTAAGAATTTACAGAACCAAAGGCAAATTTTTATTAGGGAAGTGCGAAACCGTAAAATAATTTTGTTTGCCTATTTTGTTCCAGATGCATTTGTTGCATTCATTAGCTCTCATGTGGCCTTATATTGTCAAATTTTATGTATATTTTTCAAAAAAAGTTATCGGGGAGAAACCCCCGGACCCCCTCCCTAAAATTGGAGACATTCTGTACTCCATTTATTGGGAGTTCTTGCATCACTCTCCTGATAATATTGACCCTCTCAAGCTGGTCAAAAAAATACAGGAACATTGAAAAAAACGAAAAATACAAAGCAGAAGTTTATGTATTGGGACAAAAGACACACGGGGGGGGGGGGGGAGGCGCAAATGAAAGAGCACAAAAAAGAAGAAGAAAATGGGGGGCTAGTGGGATAACTGCAAAAAAAGAAGTAAACTTCAGGGAGAGTAAGTTTACAAATTCATTTTTCTGAGAGCTGATATAGAATACCAAACATTGCGGGCAATGATTCCTATGAATCTCCCTCCACCCATTAAATCGTCCATTTAATTACTTAACATGTATGTTTATTCATACAACACTAGCAATATAGTAGTACATAATTCAGACCCCCATTAAAAATAATAAATTCTTCGATTAAATTTTGCAGAATTCTTTTTAGTTTATTCAACTGAAGGTAAGTGCTCAATCTTATTCCTGGCCAACTTTTACTGTTAATGTTATCTAGTTGGAAAAATATTTCTTAGTGGCACTAATTATTTCGAGTAGTATAAATAGTTTAATTTCTTATTATTAGTTCTTCTATTATTCAGGAACAAAAAAAAAAAAAAAAAAATACAAAATGTCTCTTATTAATTTGTATTCATGTGTTCCAAGGTTTTAACACTTACTTTAAATATATTATGCACTTGGTACTATTGCATTGCCTAATGTGTCAAAAAAGATGTTTTTTAATTAATTATTATTGATTTTGTTTTAACATATCTGAAATCTTAAATATAAATTTAATGTACAGAAGCACTGAAAAATAAATTCACTCGTTCACTTAGAGACCTCTGTTACAAGTTACTACACTGCTCGACATTTAAAATGCAACACCAAGAAGGAGTGGTCAGAAATTCATGCAAATTTTACCGTAGACGCACGTCACTGAGTTATGCAAATGATATGAGATGCGCAGCTCTCCGACGCACGTGAAGTAAGATATAAGAGAATGAAGTTGAAAAGTGGGCTATGTTCATGTTGGTTTTTCTGCCAGACTAATTATCGGAGAAATTTGGTTTTTGTCTCAAAGGATACGTGTGATAGGAGGAAATGCCACGCCGTCCTCAACGAAGACACTTCCAGCATATAGACGACTTTACAAGGGGTATGGTGATCGGACTGAGAAGGGGAGGTTGGTCCATACATCAAATTGCAGCTGATACCCACATGGATGCAAGCACTGTGCATCGGTTGTGTCGGAGATGGTTGGAAAGAGGAAATGTAGCCACATTGAGGGGTGCAGGTGCAGCCAGAGTGACGTCAGACCGCTTGGATCGACGGATTCACCGACAAGCTGTGGTGGACCCGCAAGTCACTTGTACGTCGATTCTGCAGCACGTGCAAGATACCCTGGATGTTCCTGTGTCGACCAGAACCATTTCCCGTCGACTGGTTGCACGTGGCCTGCAATCACGGCGCCCGCTAAGAAGACTGCCATTGACCTCACAGCACAGACTCCAACGTTTGGAATGGTGCCAGACCAGAGCGACGTGGATGGCAGAATGGCAAACCGCGTAGTGTTCTCAGATGAATCCCGCTTCTGTTTGTCCAGCGATAGTCATCGCATACGTGTGTGGCGTCGACGTGGAGAAAGATCGAATCCGGCAGTAACTGTGGAACGCCCCACAGCGCGACAACGTGGCATAATGGTTTGGGGCGCTATTGCATACAATTCCGTATCACCTCTAGTTCGTATTCGGGGCACTATGACGGCCCAACGATATTGTTACAAATCTTGTAAATAGTTGTTGTTTTTCCTGCCTTGCATCATTTTCATTAGTTTTGGTTTTATCTGACGTCATGTTGCAAAAGTATCTGAAGATATCACTTTTATCACTTGTATACCGGCCCTGTAACGTTTTGTAGTTTTTACACTTGCCCTGCATTTAATAAGCGTGAAGACATTTTTCGCTCGGAGTGTTTTCTTTTTTTTTCTTTTTCTTTTTATCGCTAGAACTTTCTCAATGGAATTGTTCAAGTTATGAATGATTTGGAATACTCCGGATTTTGCTGGAACATTATCGAAACTACGTTTCGAGTATAAATAGCTGGCCTTGAACACAAGTCAGTCAGTTGTTTTCAGATTTGATCTGGTGACTCGTTTTCATTCGCTTTGAGCGGATGGTTGTTTTGCTTTTGTAATTGCTTAATTACTGTTCACGTTAGATACGTGGTGCTGAATTACTGTTGAGAGTACAGTGTACTGTTTGCTGCCTAATTGCTGATGTTTAGCAATTGTTTTCTGCTCTTATTGTAAATAGTGTACATACTTGTAAATAAATTTATAGTTACTTCCTCAAGATTGGAATGCTCATTTGAAGAAAGTTGAAGGTGCTACGGACTCGTTACAATTTTGGCGCCCAACGTGGGGCCTCTTCAAGGACTTTCTTGGAATTACCTGTAAATTCGGACTTTTCTTCCTAAGGACTTTTTGACTTCGGAATTTTATGGTGATTACTCGAGCAATGGAGGAACAACTGCAAAAACTCCTTGATGCGATCAACGCTGTTAAAAGTGACATGACTGCGAGCATGGCTGCGAATCAAGAACAATTAAAGAATGATATGGCGATTATGGCTACTAATCAAGAACAATTAAAGAGTGATTTAACCGCAAGCATAACTTCAAATCAAGAGCAAATAAAGAATGATATGGCGACTCTGGCTACTAATCAAGAACAACTAAAGAGTGATTTGACATCGAGCATAACTTCAAGCCAAGAAGAAATTAAGAGTGATCTAACGTCAATGAAAAGTTTGGTGGAAACTAAATTTATCAACATGGAAAATAAAGTGGAGGCTCTAGAAGATCGAATCACCACAGTAGAAAACTACGTGGAAAAGAAAATTAAAGAACTTGAATCGAAGTTATCAGCATCCTCCAACAATTCAAGTGACTGTGTAGCTACAACTGGAACTTCTCGTCCATCCATCAAACTGGCCACGTTTGACGGGAAGACCTCGTTTAATATTTACAGGAAGCAGTTCCTCATCGTTGCAGAAGCAAACTCCTGGGACTCTTCCACGAAAGCCTGTCACCTTGCAGCCTCGCTGAGAGGGGATGCAGCTGAAATACTACAGACCTTCCCAGAGGACAAGCACCGTGACTTCGAAGCCTTATCATCGGCCTTGGAGCTTCGATTTGGCGAATCATGCCAAAAAGAATTCAGCCAACTTCAGCTCAAATCCCGACTCCAGAGGGCTGGAGAGACTTTGCAAGTTTTTGCAGCAGACGTTGAGAGGCTTTCACATCTCGCCTTCTCGGACTGTCCTTCGGGTGTTCGCGATAGCCTGGCCCTGAACTACTTCATAGATGGAGTGCGAAATCCAGAAATTCAGACGGCTCTCCGGATGGCGGACATTAAAGATCTTAAATCCGGTTTGGTCTACGCAATGAAGTTCGAGGCTGCACAGCAAACATCCCGCAAGGATCGCCATTCAATCAGGGGCGTGGAAGTGAGCGCCCAGGATTCGAACTTAACTCGTCTCTCGGAACTTGAGCGACAAATGAAAGAGATGTCGGGGACCCTGAAGAAGATTGCGGCTCGCAAAGACCAAAGTAGACAACCACTGAAGTGCTGGAAATGTAGCGGTGAGGGCCACGTACGAAGGAACTGCGAAGCCCGCCAAGAAACAAGAGGGAAGGGTACCTCCAGGGGCGGCCCTAGCAGTTTTGCCGCCCCGGACAAAAATGCAAAATGCCGCCCATTTCCACGATTAAAGTTTGAAAAATAATAAATTGCTAAAAACTGTACAACCCAATAAATAGATGTTGGGAATTAAAAACAGAGTGACAAAATAAAATCTTGTATTCAGGTCGGATTTTGACCGAATGTCGCCCTAAGCTATTTTAGATATTGGGCCCCTTTTGTAGTTCGGAAAACTTTGTTGTAGGCAGAACAGGCAATTTTTGTCACCTATGTCTTTTTTGTCGCTGATACTGAACCTCGTGTATTTTATTTCTTTACCTGTCGTTTTTTACACTTCGTGCTGTCTTTACTCTTTTCTTTTTTTTTTTAATTCCCCCTTTAAGTGTGTGTGTGGGGGGGAGGGGGGTATGACTAAAGTGAAGCAGTGACTTTTTAATGAAGTAGAGAATATCCGCAATTTCAAGGGGTTCGAGGGTTTCTCCCCCGAGAAAATTTTTGAAAAATTGACTTAAAATGCTGCATTTTGGGGGTAATTAAGACTACAAAAATAACAGAAGAAAACTAGGCAAACAATACCTTTTAAAAGTTATAACTTTTGCAAATTAAAATCAAAGTAAAAATTGCTTGTGCTTGTGGTTCTTTTAAATCGGTGATTCGTTTATTTTAATAGGTTATGTTGAAACAACCAAAATGTTGCATTGAGGGAGGGGGGGGGGGTACAGTTAAATAACACGCATAAGTATTGCTACATTCATACCTTTCTGAATTCCGAAGTACGAAAAGAATTATGTTCGTTGTAAAATTCGACGTATGAACGAATCTATGTAAAATTCGTTCATACTTTTCTTTCCTTGAAGAAAACTTTATTTTAGCCCAAATATAACTTTATTTTATCTCAATCATATTCGAGTCCAAATGCCGCCCCTAAATTATGCTGCCCCGGACGGGGGTCCGGAATGTCCGGCGCTAGGGCCGCCCCTGGGTACCTCTTCCTCTTCAGCTCAGGAAAACTAAGCTATGGCAATCTCGAGGGGCGGAGGTCGCCAAATTGGAATGAGCCCCATCCCAAAGTTTTCCAGATTTCCTCAAGAAGTGGCGGCTGCAACGGACTCTTCATTTACGCTTATGTGAATGGGTTTCCCGTCGAAATGATTGTGGACACAGGAGCCAACGTTACCATTATTAGGACTGATGTGGCTCGTCAATTTGGACTCAAGATCTTATGGACGCCGCCCTGCGTTACTCTCCAAACTGTGACAGGTGACAAAATCGAGATTGAAGGAAAAGTGAACTTAGAAATAATGTTCGGAAGCGTCATTTACCATCACTCGGCATTCGTCGCTGACATTACAGATCCCTTCATTCTCGGACTGGACTTTTTGAGGAAATTTGATTTTTCTATCGACTTTAAAAATAATGAGCTGCACTCGACGAGGGAAGACATAGCAATTTTCAACACCGAAAATAACTTAAAATTCGCTCATCAAATAATAGCCCAAACAGATTTATCGATTCCCTCTGGATCAGAAGTACTAATACCTGACTCCCTCAAGGAAAACAACAGCTTTAAATTCGGCCTCATTGAATATCCTAACCAGAGTAATAGCCCAAAAGGAGTACTAGTGGCATCTACGCTTGTGGACCTTTCAAGGAATGCAGTTCCTGTGAGAGTCGCCAATGTGAGTGAAAGACCGAGGAATATTAAGAAAGGAGAAGTGTTGGCAACTTGTACTCCCGTAAACTGCATCATCAGAAGAATTGATTCCTCCGAGACTGTGTCTTCCGAGTCCTTGACTTCGAAATTAATTGGGAGTGCACCATTATCGAAGGATCAAAGATACGCTGCGGAAAAATTGGTGGACAACTTCAAGCAGGTGTTTTCATCTACATCCGAGGATGTTGGTCGCACGAGTTTAACGCAGCATAGGATCGACACTGGAGATCATCCCCCTATCAAGCAGCATCCAAGACGACTGCCGTTTGCCAAGAAGGAAGAGGTTGAGATCCTCTTGAAAGAGATGCAGGAGAATGACGTCATCGAACCCTCATCCAGTCCTTGGGCATCCCCTATCGTCTTGGTCCGAAAGAAAGACGGCTCCACCAGATTTTGTGTTGATTACCGACGCCTGAATGACATCACCAAGAAGGACAGTTACCCTCTTCCACGGATCGATGACACTCTGGACACCCTTTCCGGACACAAGTGGTTTTCGACCCTGGATTTAAAGAGCGGCTACTGGCAGGTGGAGATACACCCCGACGACCGAGAGAAGACGGCGTTTACAACCGGACAAGGCTTGTGGCAGTTTAAAGTGATGCCCTTCGGCCTCTGCAATGCTCCAGCCACGTTCGAGCGTCTTATGGAATCAGTACTACGAGGACTCTCTTATGAATCCTGTCTTGTCTACTTGGATGACATCATCATCATAGGACGCAGTTTTGAGGAACATTTGGCTAATCTTAGGAAGGTGCTGCAAAAGCTTAAGGAAGCCAACTTGAAGTTAAGCCCGTCCAAATGTAACTTGTTCCGCCGTGAGGTGAACTACCTTGGTCACATTATCTCTTCAGAGGGTGTACGAACAGATCCAGACAAGGTATCAGCAGTCAAGAATTGGAGCCGCCCCGAAAATGTCCATCAGCTGCGAAGTTTCCTGGGGCTCTGCACGTACTACAGGAAGTTTGTGAAGGGTTTTTCCAACATTGCACGACCTTTGCATAAGCTGACGGAGAGTAAACAAAAATTTGAATGGTCCAAAGAATGCGAGGATGCATTTCTACAGCTGAAGGAGGCTTTAACATCAACGCCTATTCTCCCTTATCCTCAGCCTGAAAAATCCTTCATACTTGACACTGATGCGAGCCACGAGAGCGTTGGAGCTGTTTTATCTCAAGAAATTGACGGTAACGAACATGTCATCGCTTACTGGAGCAAATGCTTATCCAAGTCGGAGCGAAATTATTGTGTCACGAGAATGGAATTGCTCGCCATAGTTAAAGCTGTAGAACATTTCCATCATTACCTCTACGGCCGTAAATTCCTGCTCCGGACTGATCATGCCTCTTTAACTTGGCTGTTGAATTTCAAGAATCCAGAGGGCCAGGTAGCCAGGTGGATACAGCGGCTCCAGGAATATGACATCGAGATTAAGCACCGAAAAGGTTTGTCACACGATAATGCTGACGCATTATCAAGAAGACCTTGTTCCGAGAACTGCCATTATTGCTCCCGAATTGAGAAACAGTACGGGACGACAATCCCTACTGCCTGTCAAGTTACTGCTACTTCATCATCTTCAGATCCTGATCCATGGAGTGACGACCAAGTTAGAAAAGATTGAAGACCCAGACCTAAAGCCTATCATAGAGTTAATGGAAAAAGACAGTCGGCGACCTAGTTGGCAAGACATTTCTATCTACAGTCCTGCAACGAAAAGATACTGGGCTCTATGGAAATCTCTCCAGTTGCGAAATGGCGTCCTGTATCGGAAATGGGAATCTGACGATGGTAAAGCATTCAAATGGCAGTTACTCCTTCCCAGATCAAGAATTCCAGACGTTCTAAAGGAATTGCACAGTAGTCCGACTGGAGGACACTTTGGTATCCTGAAAACCCTCCACAAGGTTCGAGAGCGCTTCTTATGGAGCAAGGCGAAGGATGACGTGGAGAAGTGGTGTCATTCTTGTGACGCCTGTGCTGCCCGTAAAGGACCGAAGAGAAGAAGCTGCGGGAAGCTACATCTTTACAACGTAGGAGCTCCTTTCGAACGAATCGGGATCGACATTCTTGGTCCTCTACCGAAAACTACTGACGGGAACAAATACATTCTCGTTTCCATTGACTATTTTACCAAGTGGCCCGAAGCATATTCCATTCCGGATCAAGAAGCTACCACTGTAGCAGAGACTCTAGTCCAGAATTGGATCTCGAGATATGGGACACCCTTGCAGATCCATTCCGATCAGGGGAAAAACTTCATCTCTGCTGTGTTTAAGGGCCTATGTAAAATCCTCAAAATTGAGAAAACTCGAACGACACCACTACACCCACAATCGGACGGCATGGTGGAGAGATTCAACAGGACAATCCTTAATAATCTCTCGCTTATGGTCTCCAAAAATCAACAGGATTGGGACAAGAAACTTCCTCTGTTCCTGCTGGCCTACCGCAGTGCTGTCCACGAGACCACCGGATATTCCCCATCACAGATGCTCTTCTGCCGAGAGCTCCGGCTACCTTGTGATCTCGTCTTCGGTCTCCCTCCAGATGCGCCTTCATCGCCTGAGGAGTACGTCCAGGATCTTCAGGCCCGGTTGGAAGACGTTCATCACTTCGCCCGGGAGCGAATCAACATCGCGACGGAGAAGATGAAGACCCGATACGACACAAGGTCCACTGGCCATGACTTTCAAGAAGGTGACAAGGTATGGCTATGGAATCCCATCCGACGTAAAGGTCTATCACCCAAATTGCAGTCGCATTGGGATGGACCCTACACAGTCCTCCACCGGCTGAACGACGTCGTTGTGTGGATCCAGAAGTCATCACATTCAAAACCTAGGGTTGTCCATTATGATCGGCTAGCCCCATACTATGGCCATAGTTCGTAAAGTAAATCTAAAGCTACCATGGTAATTTGTTTGTAAATTTTGTATATAACTTTTGCCTTTAATTGTCTGTAATATTACTTCATCAATGTTATTATTTCTTTCATGTTCTCATTGTTATTGTTTATCATGTTTATGATTTGTCATCATGTAATGTGTGTACCTGTAAATGTTCCCTTGCTTCCTTTCTGGGGATTGTACTGCCCGGGACGCGCAGTCCTTGGGAAGGGGGCAATGTTACAAATCTTGTAAATAGTTGTTGTTTTTCCTGCCTTGCATCATTTTCATTAGTTTTGGTTTTATCTGACGTCATGTTGCTAAAGTATCTGAAGATATCACTTTTATCACTTGTATACCGGCCCTGTAACGTTTTGTAGTTTTTACACTTGCCCTGCATTTAATAAGCGTGAAGACATTTTTCGCTCGGAGTGTTTTCTTTTTTTTTCTTTTTCTTTTTATCGCTAGAACTTTCTCAATGGAATTGTTCAAGTTATGAATGATTTGGAATACTCCGGATTTTGCTGGAACATTATCGAAACTACGTTTCGAGTATAAATAGCTAGCCTTGAACACAAGTCAGTCAGTTGTTTTCAGATTTGATCTGGTGACTCGTTTTCATTCGCTTTGAGCGGATGGTTGTTTTGCTTTTGTAATTGCTTAATTACTGTTCACGTTAGATACGTGGTGCTGAATTACTGTTGAGAGTACAGTGTACTGTTTGCTGCCTAATTGCTGATGTTTAGCAATTGTTTTCTGCTCTTATTGTAAATAGTGTACATACTTGTAAATAAATTTATAGTTACTTCCTCAAGATTGGAATGCTCATTTGAAGAAAGTTGAAGGTGCTACGGACTCGTTACAATATGTAGATAATGTACTGCGGCCGGTGGCAATCCACTACCTTCAGGGTCTGCCAAATGCAATTTTTCAACAGGATAACGCCCGGCCTCACAGTGTTCGAATCAGCCAACATGCTCTACGAGGTGTACAGATGCTTTCCTGGCCACCATACTCTCCTGACTTGTCACCAATCGAACATGTGTGGGACGTGATTGGACGCCATTTGCAGAACCTGCCACTGCCTCGTTCAGAGGACGAACTGTGGCAAATGGTTGAAAGGGAATGGAGTGCCATCCCTCAGGACACCATCCGCAGGCTTATTGACTCCATGCCTAGACGTGTTTCTGCGTGCATCGCTGTCCGCGGTGGTCCTACTTCTTACCGAGCCGACGCCGTCCTCGCTCTAAATTTTGCTTATTTATTTTGAAATAAATATCACTTATTGTTCCATGCTGTCTCTGTCTTCTTACCAAATTTCATCAATTTCTGACCACTCCTTCTTGGTGTTGCATTTTCAATGTCGAGCAGTGTATGTATTAGTCCAGGCTAGAAGACCATATACCTAAAATTTTTAGATATATGATATTTTTTGGTGGTTTCTATATGAATTTGACCTGCTGATTCCAAATCCGTTGAGTGCCAGACGCTAAACCTTGAGCAACATTGTCAAAATGGCGAATTCCAATATGGCTGCTATAAAAGGTATGAAGCCAATTAATGGAAACGTAAGTGCAATGAAACATATTTTACACTCAAAAATGATTGTACTCTTTAGTCAAAATACAATTCTATTGAAAATAAATATTTATGAAAAGTATACGAATAAAAAATTTTACCAAATAATAAAATTCAAGATGTCAGCCTTAAAAGTTGTAAGGTTTAATTTTCAGGTATTAATCAATTTTTAAACCGTAATTTACCTGAAAATGGAATGTTTTAACAGAGATAAATGTTTAAAATGATATGCAGGGATCATAAAAAATGTGATTTAGCCCAACAATAACACTAAAAATATTTAAAAACATTCCAAATTTAAATACTTCTTCAGGCTTTCACGGCCGGTGTCAATATGAAGAGATATTTCCGGGTTTATAGGCCGTGGTCGATGAGAAAAATGAGTCCCAAACGTTTCGTCGGACACTGCGGTCGACATCATCAGTGAGTAGTTTGCTGAGACTGTTACGCTAGCTTCGGCCGCTCGGGTATTTAAGCAAACTGCTGATGGCGTGTTGGCTCCTGATTGGTTGCTGTTTCTTCGGCCTCTGGAGCGTTCTGGATTCTGGATGGATTTTCCGGAATGGGTGAGCTGTCTGTTTCTGGACCGTTATGTCGAGCGGATCTAAGGACGGAATGACATATTTTCGGTAAATTGAAGTTCTCTTCTTTTCGATTGAAGTTACGTGGATGCTTGAAAATTTCGATTGCTTCGCGATGAAGACGGGCATAGTAATGGGATGTTGTGGCACGTTGATCCGCACGAGCACGGAATTTTGTAGACTCCTGTAGTAGGGGACTCCTGTAGACCCCTTCTCTGCGTCAGGAGTCTACAAAATTCCGTGCTCGTCCCCTTCTCTGCGTCAGGAGTCTACAAAATTCCGTGCTCGTGCGGATCCGTTTATGTTGGAACCACGAAGCGCAGTATCAGGACACGCCTTTCCGAGCACGAACGTCATTGCCGGTTAGGACACTATGAGAAGTCAGCAGTGGCCGAACACAGCCAACAGGAAGGAGTCCACAACATTAAATTTAAAGACACAGAAATCTTGGCCACAACATCCCATTACTATGCCCGTCTTCATCGCGAAGCAATCGAAATTTTCAAGCATCCACGTAACTTCAATAGAAAAGAAGAGAACTTCAATTTACCGAAAATATGGCATTCCGTCCTTAGATCCGCTCGCCATAACGGTCCAGAAACAGACAGCTCACCCATTCCGGAAAATCCATCCAGAATCCAGAACGCTCCAGAGGCCGAAGAAACAGCAACCAATCAGGAGCCAACACGCCATCAGCAGTTTGCTTAAATACCCGAGCGGCCGAAGCTAGCGTAACAGTCTCAGCAAACTACTCACTGATGATGTCGACCGCAGGTTCCGACGAAACGTTTAGGACTCATTTTTCTCATCGACCACGGCCTATAAGCCCGGAAATATCTCTTCATATTCCAAATTTAAGTTTCGGGATTTTGCCGGTTAAACCAGTATTCTTGAAGAAACAAGTTTCTTTTACGAAAGAGTTTCTTATATTGATACAAGTTGCATGAACGCGGACTTCTCGCTGTTTTGAAAGGTATTTTTAGCTACTAGTTGGAAGGTATTTCCAATGTGTTTGTTTAGTGTTTCGCCTTCAGCTCGATTACGGACTGTCCAGATTGATTTCACCCAAATAAGGGTATGCGTCGCAAGAATTGCAGACTAATAACTTCAAATGCAGAGAACTCGGGTAAAATTGGCAATTCACAGTGGCATGTATATGAGAAAACGTGGCCTCAAAGATTCCACTAAACATTAAGAAGATTAAAACAATATTTACGTTCACCGCAAAGAAGACTAAAATCTGTGATTCACATCATACACCGGACGCAATTATGGTATATGATTTAAATTATTCATCAAGGAAAAGTCTCCTTACAGAAATTATTTCAACGCCAGCTGTGTGAGTGATAGTATTGATGGTGTAGAAAACCTTATTAAGCACGACATACAAACCATTCTAGCAGTACACACTACACAATCTGCTTAAGAGACACACTATAAATTTAGCACTACATTACAACGTCGAGCCACAAGAGAAAAATGTCTATTGTATTTTTCAACTTAATGAAAAATCACCACTTTCTAAAAGAGACACCGTACTGAAAGTTTTTCCAAATAAGGCGCAAAAAATTAAGTTTGCTGTGAGCAGACTGTGTTCGATCCCCAAACCAATGTGTAATTGTTACTTTTACCAATCCTTTTCCGATTAAATTGGTGTTGGAATTCCACAAGCTTTTGATTCTCATAAAGAAACTGATATGATTATGATTCACTACTTATCTAAAGTCAGTAACCTTCCTCAAGAATTTAGAAACCTTCAAATAAAAGTCAGTCACTTTACGTCAAGAAATTGGGAACTTTCCAAAAACTTTTCTGTTCGGCACTTTTCTGGCTTACCAGGAAGGCTTATGGAGCAGTTAAACAAATTTGGCCAGTGCTAAGCAGAAATTGCAAGCAAATAGCTGAGCTACTTATAAGTTTGCAATTCTTGCAAAACTACAATAACGAAAAATTGCACATACCCTTATTTGGGTGAAGTCAATCTGGACAATCCGTAATCAAGCTGAAGGCGAAACACTAAACAAACACATTGGATATACCTTCCAACTGGTAGCTAAAAGTACCTTTCACAACAGCGAGAAGTCCGCGTTCATGCAACTTGTATCAATATAAGAAACTCTTTCGTAAAAAAAAACTTGTTTCTTCAAGGAAATTGGTTTAAGCCGGCAAAATCCCGAAACTTATATTTGGAATGTTTCTAAATATTTTTAGTGTTATTGTTAGGCTAAATCACATTTTTTATGATCCCTGCATATCATTTTTAACATGTATCTTTGTTAAAACATTCCATTTTCAGGTCCATTAAGGTTTAAAAATTTATTAATACCTGAAAATTAAACCTTAAAACTTTTTAGGCAGACATCTTGAATTTTATTATTTGGTAAACATTTTTATTCGTATACTTTTCATAAATATTTATTTTCAATAAAATTGTATTTTGACCAAAGGGTACAATCATTTTTGAGTGTAAAATATGTTTCATTGCTCTTACGTTTCCATTAATTTGCTTCATACCTTTTATAGCAGCCATATTGGATTTCGCCATTTTGACCAAAATGCTCAAGGTTTAGCGTCTGGCACTCAACGGATTCGGAGTCAACAGGTCAAATTCATAAAGAAACCACCAAAAAATCTCATATATATAAAAATTTTAGGTAGCCTGGACTAATAAGTTTTGAAGTCGGCGCAAAAACGATAAGTAAAATGGTATTTAACCATATTTTGCCAACATTTTTCAGAGAAACCATTGAAAATTAAAAGCAGAATATTTGCACCATTACACGAATGTGTGGGAATCAATGAAATGTATTTATTAAAATTTATATTTATAGTTGAATTGTAGTTGCGTATGATTCTATAAATTGTTTTTGTGCCGACTTCAAAACTTATGTTTAAAAGTAGTTTCGATGGTGTTCAAAGAAAAAAATTATTTTTTACTTTTTAGAGCAATTTCCAACTGAAGTCGGTTCTACTTTTTTCCAAAATTATTTTATTACTTCCTTTTACGTAGTAAAAGGAAGTATTGTGATCGCAAAAAAAAAAATCACTCAAATTTGAGTCTAAATTTTGATTTTGCTCACCCCCGAATGATTGTTCCGTAGTTTTTTCGACCTGTCAGCACGTGCATATGTACCTACCAACATATAAGCAGCCAAAAAATCCTTTTCAACCACTCCCGAGTTGATTACGACGAGTTTTCTCGTGACGTCTGTATACGTATGCGCGTATGTATGTATGTGGGTAGCATAACTCAAAAACTATACGGCGTAGAAGCTTCTAGCTTGGTATGTAGGCTCTGAGGATGGTCTAGTTGTGCACCTACCCTTGTGGTTGCATTCGAATGTTCCCAAGGGGGTGTTTTACCCCTTTTTTGGGGTAAATCAGTGTTAATTTCAATGCAGACTCAAGTGATATGAATTGGCGCGACCACTTGGCGATATGTCGCCAAGCTTTTGGTCGCCAAGTGTGTGGCGCTAACTTGGCGACATATCGCCGAGTTGGCGACAAATTTGGCGAAAAAATTATTTTTTGAATTTGGGTTCAACTTGGCGCTATTGGCGATATTTTGCGAAAAATTCACTGAATGATATTAAAATCAGCAATATTTAGAATATTAACCTTTGTAAAACATTTTTTGCATTGTTTCGTGACAGATTAGGGAAGTAAATATTTGAATTGTTACCTTGCTCATTCCAAACGATTTTTTTAACACTTAAGGCAACTACTAAGAAATTTACACGTAAAAGGAAGTAGTGTGGGGTCTATGCCAGATATTTTTCTTTCAAATAAAGTTCCTCTCCACTAGCAGACGATATTTTGTAGATACACAAGAAGTTCTGTCAAGAACTAAACGAGCATACTTTCCCGTACATCGACATCGGCATTCTCGCATCTGATGATTATTCTCTTGATTATCTGAGACTGAAAATTATGTCAAACATACCTTTTTAGCACTTAGAGCTGATTTCGAAAAGCAAAATATACCCCTCTCATCAGATGAAATAGACACGTAAAAAGTAATTAACGAATAAATAAAGTTTTGTCGCACCTTTTAAAGAGTGTAGCTGTTACAGTTCCTCCGTAGAAAAAATCCTTCATCGTTTCCAAAAAAAAAAAAAATAGTAATAATAATAATAATAATAAAATAAATAAATAAATAAATAAAAGTACAAAGAGCATCAAAACACATTTTATCAAAGAAAGAAAAAAAAAGAAAAAAAAAAAAAACTCGTCCGTTAATAAAATGTCTCAAATTTCACTTTAAATCTGTTGCCAGTTGTTAAATATAAATAAAGAATAAAATGTTCTCGTGAATGAAAAATTTTTGTTACAAAAAAAATCGTCTGCAAAAAATAATAATAATAATAATAATAATAACAATAAAAATAATAAATAAAATAAAACAAATGAATAAATAAACAAAAAATTGTCTGCACAGTCAGTCATTTTTTTTCTGAGCCTGCATTTCCACCATGTTTGTGGAGTCGGAGTCGGAATCAGAGTCCTCACAGAAGATTACTCAGAAAAGTACTTTACAAACATTATTTATTAAAACCATTTTCTTACAAAGTTAGTTTTAAGGAAATCCGACTTTAAGTTCAGGATGAACATTCAACTTAAATTCCCCGTAGACGATAATGTTAATTTTTTTTTTCTAAACAGTTCAATATTGAACGAAAAATGGTTCAAATCAAAAAGCGAAATATGGGAATGTATGGGAAAGTCTCTCCGAGATCTTTCAAACAAAAAAAAGTTTATTCCATTCGGACGGTTCACTCAAAAGTTATAGGTGGGGAAAGGTTGCTTGAACGGTTCAATGTTGAACGAAAGAGTGTTCAAATTGAAAATTTAAATACGGTAATGAAGTATCCTTGCCGAGATGCTTCGAACAAAAAAAAGTTTGTTTAAATCGGACTGTTCATTCAAAAGTTATTAGGGGTGACAGCTTGTTTGAACGGTTCAATGTTGAACGAAAAATTGTTCAAATCGAAAATGTAGATACGGGAATGAAGTATCCTTGAAAAGATCTTTCGAACAAAAAAAAGTTTGTTCAAATCGGACTATTCACTCAAAAGTTAGCATCGCGGGACAGGTTGTTTGAACGGTTCAAAGTTGAACCAAAAATTATTCAAATCGAAAAATCAAATATGGGAATGAGCTGTACTCGCCGAGATCTTTCCAACAAAAAAAAGTTTGTCCAAATCGGAATGTTCATTCAAAAGTTATTAGGGGGGGACAGACAGACCGACCGACAGACACACAAATTCCCCATCTCAATACCCTACTTTCAAATTTTTAATTTTTCGATGTTCATTTTACCTTTTTATTTTTTTAACTTGGCGATATTTTTTAAAATTGGCGATATGTTTTTAACTTGGCGATATTTTTTGGACTTGGCGATATTTTTTAGATGCATTAAGCTACTTTTAATACTTTTTTCGTCTTTCTTTTATTTTTAACGGGAAAGTAGGCTAACAAGCAAAACTTGGAAGACGACAAACAAAAATGCAGCAATGAAATGATTTTATTTACATTGTTTTGTTTTCTTTTAATTACAGTTGGTTTCATACTAACAGACAATAGTTTTGCAGTTTAATACCAAGCTGTTGCATTTTTAATAGTTCTATAAAAAGAATCGTCAGCACAACAAGCATTTCAAGCGCTCTTTTTTACTTCCTTTTACGTAGTAAAGGAAGTATTGTGATCGCGAAAAAAAATATCACTCAAATTTGAGTCTAAATTTTGATTTTGCTCACACCCGTATGAATGTTTAGTAGTTTTTTCGACCTGTCAGCACGTGCATATGTACCTACCAACATATAAGCAGCCTAAAAATCCTTTTCAACCACCCCCGAGTTAATTACGACGAGTTTTCTCGTGACGTCTCTAGGTTTGCATTTGAATGTTCCCAAGGGGGTGTTTTAACCCCTTTTTTGGGGTAAATCAGTGTTAATTTCAATGCAGACTCAAGTGATATGAATTGGCGCGACCACTTGGTGATATGTCGCCAAGATTTTGGTCGCCAAGTGTTTGACGCCAACTTGGCGACAAATTTGGCAAAAAAAAAAAAATTTTTTTGAATTTGGGTTTAACTTGGCGTATTGGCGATATTTTGCGAAAAATTCACTGAATGATATTTGTTCTCGCCTTGCTTGCGTATAGGAGCGATAAATGCCAAGTGCCCCTCTCTCGGTGTGGGGATCAGGTTGCTTGCCTTCCCTCACGAGTCGCCTTGGAAATGCCAACAAAGACAGCCATATGGCTCTCTGTTTCTCTCTTTCCACGCAGTATTGTATCTTAATGTGTGAAGATCAATAAATATGTTTGCTGGAACTGCGACTCATCTATATACAGTCCACTGCCGGGAGATCGAGTTCTTCCCCCTCATCCAAGCGGAACCAATATTAAAATCAGCAATATTTAGAAAATTAACCATTGTAAAATATTTTTTGCATTGCTTCGTGGCAGATTAGGGGTGTAAATATTTGAACTGTTACCTTGCTCACTCTAAGCACTTTTTTAAACACTTAAGGCATTTACTAAGAAATTGACACGCAAAAGGAAGTAGTGTAGGGTCCATACCAGATTTTTTCAAAGGGATTTCTTGTTTTGATGCAAAGTACAAAGCATTAACTGATTTGTAGCAATTTTTAAAAATTTGGTGTGAACGCCACACTACTTCCTTTTACGTTTAAATTCCAAAAAAAAAAAAAAAAATGCCTCAAGTGTTAAAATAGTGAATTAGAGTGAGCAAGATAACAATTCAAACATTAACACTCCCAGTTTGTCAAGAATCAATGAAAGATAATGTTTTACAATGATTTGTTTTTTAAATATCGCCGATTTTAACATTATTCAGTGAATCTTTCGCAAAATGTGCCCAATAGCGCCAAAATGAATCCAAATTAAAAAAAAAAAAAAAAATCATTTTTTCTCCAAATTTGTCGCCAACTTGGTGGCAAACACTTGGCGACCAAAAGTTTGGCGATATATCGCCAAGTGGTTGCACCAAATAATATTACTCAATCTGCATTGAAATTAACATTGATTTTCCCCAAAAAGGGGTAAAAGACCCCCTTGGGAACATTCGAATGCAACCACAAGGGGAGGTGCACAACTAGACCCCCTCAGAGTTTGCATACCAAACTAGAAGCTTCTACGGTATGTAGTTTTTGAGTTACGCGACATACATACGCACATACATACATACATACATACATACATACATACATACATACATACATACATACATACATACATACATACATACATACATACATACGCACATACGTACGTACATACAGACGTCACGAGAAAACTCGTCGCAATTAACTGGGGCATGGTCGAAAAGAATATTTCGGCTGTTTATATGTTGGTAGGTACATATGCACTTGCTGATAGGTCGAAAAAACAATATATAAAACATTCATTCGGGGGTGAGCGAAATCAAAATTTAGACCGAAATTTGAGTGAAATTTTCTGCGTGACCACAATACTTCCTTTACTTAGTAAAAGGAATCTTCATGTTTTGCTTCATATTTGCATAATACAATACAGTTTCATTATATTTTTTAATTATATTTCGCATTCGTTTATATTAAATCTATATCAAGTGGATACACTGTATTTATGTATATTTTTAAATGAAACATATCATTCACTAGCCAATAATATATTTCGTAATAACATATCTACTCCGCATGTTGTCGAATATGTAAATACTGGACGGACATTCAGTAGCATACTGTGCAGTTACTGCCGACTGCCAGTCAATTCCGTATGACAATCACGAGTGAAAAAGGCAGGTAAACGGCAGTATCTGCTTTACCGCTTTCTGCGCTTGCGAAATCAAAATTCAATCGATTACCCAAAGAATGTATCGGTATAAGCATATAGTATCGCCTGCTATACTTCGAAGTTCTGTGTTTTTTTTATGCTTGTGGGAAATCAAAAACGCGCTTCTTTAAATATCTCGAAAACTCATTTTTGCATATACTGCCGTTTACCTGCCCACGGCAGCATACACAGACCTACCTACTGTCCCTTCTACTAATACGGGTAATGCTGGTGTTGAAAATATTCCTACTGCTAGTAACTAGTTAGGGGTAGTGCTAGTATTAAAAATGTCCCCATTGCTAGCGTTGAAAGGAAGGAGTGAACCTTCAATCCCCACTAGTGCAACCCTTTCCCCCGAAACACGTCTACTTGTGACCCCTGTAGACAAAAAGCCTTTTCCCAAAGCAGGGCCATGAAAACAATCAGAAGACAAGAAGTTCTGTCAAGAACTAAACGAGCCTACTTTCCCGTACATCGACATCGGCATTCTAGCATCTGATCATTATTCTCTTGATTATCTAAGACTAAAAATTATGTCAAACATACCTTTAAAAGCAAAATATACCTCTCTCATCAGATGAAATAGACACATAAAAAGTAAATAAATGAATAAATAAAGTTTTGTCACACCTTTTAAAGAATGTAACTGTTACAGTTCTTCCGTAGAAAAATTCTTCAATTGTTTTCAAAAAAAAATTAAAAGTACAAAGTACATCAAAACACATTTTATCAAAGAAAGAAAAAAAAAAGAAAAAAAAACTCGTCCGTTGATAAAATGTCTCGAATTTCACTTTTAATCCGTTGCCAGTTGTTAAATATAAATTAAGAATAAAATGCCCTAGTGAATGAAGCATTTTTGTTACAAAAAAAAATCGTCTGCCAAAAATAATAATAATAATAATAATAAATTCAATAAAACAAATGAATAAATAAACAAAAAATCGTCTGCACAGTCAGTCATTTTTTTCGAACTGTTTTCAAAAGTTATTAGGGGTGACAGCTTGCTTGAGCGGTTCAATGTTGAATGAAAAATTGTTCAAATCGGAAATGTAAATACGGGAATGAAGTATCCTTGAAAAGTTCTTTCCAACAAAAAAAAGTTTGTTCAAATCGGACTGTTCATTAAAAAGTTAGTATCGCGGGACCGGTTATTTGAACGGCTCAAAGTTGAACCAAAAATTGTTCAAATCAAAAAATCAAATATGGGAATGAGCTGTACTCGCCGAGATCTTTCCAACAAAAAAAAGTTTGTCCAAATCGGAATGTTCATTCAAAAGTTATTAGGGGGGGACAGACAGACAGACCGACCGACAGACCGACAGACACACAAATTCCCCATCTCAATACCCTACTTTCAAATTTTTAATTTTTTGATATTCATTTTACCTCTTTATTTTTTTAACTTGGCGATATTTTTTGGACTTGGCGATATTTTTTTTAACTTGGCGATATTTTTTGGACTTGGCGATATTTTTTCGATGCATTAAGCTACTTTTAATACTTTTTTCGTCTTTCTTTTATTTTTAACGGGAAAGTAGGCTAAAAAAAGAGGAAGCACTGTACAATCCGAACCGACACTCCAGTTGAAAATTAGCTGTCAAAAAAAGCTGAGAAAAGAAAATAAAAACACTTAACGTTGGAGGGACAAAAAAAAAAAAAAAAAAAAAAAAAAAAAAAAAAAAAAAAAAAAGACAAAACCCATGACTACGAAATCAAAAAATACTGCAAAGAAACGTTCAACGACGGAAGATATTAGTAGCACTGAAACTGATGAGCCTTTCTCTGATGCTATACCGTATACAGGTAGTGAGGATAACTATGATTTCTTGTTTCTTCAGTGCAATGATGAGAATGTAAAGATGAACTATTTCTACTGGATCTAGTCTACCCCAACTTTCCTACAAAACCCCCACCTGCATATATGCGACAGCATTAAATGCTGCTGTTGGAGCTGATTAGGTGAGTATGGGATAGTGAAGTATGAGATCCGCAAATATCCAGGGCAAATACTTAAAGTAGATAACGAGGACTTCTCAGTCTCCGCTATGGTGAAAACTACAAAGTATTGGAAGTGATCAGAGTCACCCGACGCAATCTGGTACCCCAACAACAAAGTTCTGATGAAGATTACCTCTCCATTCAAATGAGTAAGAACCCGTTTTTTGCAGTTGACATGAAATATTTCTAATCTACCTACAATGCCCATACATGTTTTTTAAAACTTTGTTTTGACATATTACCTTATAATCTATTTAAATAAATATTTAAAAAATAAAACATTTTTATATTGATGCTAATTTATCCTTTCAAACAATGTTATGCAAACATACCCCGATGCATCTGCCAACTTACCCCGACTCCAGGGTAAGTTGGCACTGTAGAGGAGCCTTCGAAGAATATTTTTCACGAGTTTCCCAGTGAATTTTAGATGATGTTCTTAGTGGTTTTTTGTAGCCAAGATGTTACCCTATCAGAGGCATAAATTACTTTTACCATAAGCACAACAGTAGCAGCTGACGTCATCCTGGGAGACAAACAAACACCACGTGCTGATGACAACTAAACATACTCGAAATGTCGTCTGCTTTTCTTACCGATGATTTGCTCTGTAATCTTTTTTCTTGTAAATCTGACTGTTATTTTGGCCCGTTCTTTTCAGTTTTGGCTTGTTTTGTTTGTATTTCATACTAATGTTTCATTTTTAACGCATCAATCATTTAAAAAAAGAATTATTTACTAAACTCTCCGTCTTTTTAACTACCAAGTAGAATAACAACAAACTGTCTGCTAATATGCTTGTTTTGATAGGATTTGATTGTTTTTGATGCATTAAATATTCATAAACTGTAGATCTATCGATCCTTCTTTTTATTTTTTTGTATTTGTACAGCAAGTTAGATGCGCATCAGTTTAAAATTCATTTTTCCTAAATAAATACGGATCCTAATTATTAATGATCTTGATTTTATCAATTTATCTTCTTTTTGCTTCGTTATGAAGGCTTTCACCAGACTCAGAATACATTTTACACTTAAAAAGGCTAAAAAAAAACAACTGCGCACTCGCAATACCATGCTACACATACGGTAAACATGGAGTTGCTTGTCCACCAGGAACGGTTGCTAGGCTCCGTTGCTATGCAAAAAGCACGTGGCTGCTACTGCCCTATAAGAGAACATTTCAGGAGTTAATAAGCTATGGAGATTGTCTTTGCGACTTGATTGAGTTTTGAGGGAATGCTGAAGAAATGTGATAAATGGTTCGGTCATCTTTTTTAGCCTACTTTCCCGTTGAAAATAAAAGAAAGACGAAAAAAGTATTAAAAGTAGCTTAATGCATCTAAAAAATATCGCCAAGTCCAAAAAATATCGCCAAGTTAAAAAAATAAAAAGGTAAAATGAATATCGAAAAATTAAAAATTTGAAAGTAGGATATTGAGATGGGGAATTTGTGTGTCGGTCGGTCGGTCGGTCGGACTGTCGGTCTGTTGGTCTGTCTGTCTGTCCCCCCCCCTAATAACTTTTGAATGAACATTCCGATTTGGACAAACTTTTTTTTGTTGGAAAGATCTCGGCGAGTACAGCTCATTCCCGTATTTGATTTTTCGATTTGAACAATTTTTGGTTCAACTTTGAACCGTTCAAACAACCTGTCCCGCGATGCTAACTTTTGAATGAACAGTCCGATTTGAACAAACTTTTTTTGTTCGAAAGATCTTTTCAAGGATACTTCATTCCCGCATCTACATTTCCGATTTGAACAATTTTTCGTTCAACATTGAACCGCTCAATCAAGCTGTCACCCCTAATAACTTTTGAGTGAACAGTCCGATTTAAATAAACTTTTTTTTTTGTTCGAAGGATCTCGGCAAGGATACTTCATTACCGTATTTAAATTTTCCATTTGAGCATTTTTCCGTTCAACATTGAACCGTTCAAGCAACCTTTCCCCACCTAATAACTTTTGAGTGAACCGTCCGAATGGAATAAACTTTTTTTTGTTTGAAAGATCTCGGAGAGGCTTTCCCATACATTCCCATATTTCGCTTTTTGATTTGAACCATTTTTCGTTCAATATTGAACCGTTCAGAAAAAAAAATTAACATTAGCGTCTACGGGGAATTTAAGTTGAATGTTGATCCTGAACTTAAAGTCGGATTTCCTTCAAACTAACTTTGTAAGAAAATGGTTTTGATAAATAATGTTTGTAAAGTACTTTTCTGAGTAATCTTCTGAGAGGACTCTGATTCCGACTCCGACTCCGACTCCGCGAACATGGCGGAAATGCAGGCTCAGAAAAGAAAATGACTGAACGTGCAGACGATTTTTTGTTTATTTATTCATTTGTTTTATTTTTTGTTGTTACTATTTTTTTTTTCTGCAGACGATTTTTTTTGTACCGAAAATTTTTCATTCACGAGAACATTTTATTCTTTATTTATATTTAACAACTGGCAATGGATTAAAAGTGAAATTCGAGACATTTTATTAACGGACGAGTTTTTTTTTTTCTATTTTTTTTTCTTTCTTTGATAAAATGTGTTTTGATGCTCTTTGTACTTTATTTATTTATTTATTTTATTATTATTATTTTTTTTTGAAAACAATGGAGGATTTTTTTCTAGGGAGGAACTGTAACAGTTACACTCTTTAAAAGGTGCGACAAAACTTTATTTATTCGTTAATTACTTTTCACGTGTCTATTTCATCTGATGAGACGGGTATATTTTGCTTTTCAAAATCAGCTCTAAGTGCTAAAAAGGTATGTTTGACATAATTTTCAGTCTTAGATAATCAAGAGAATAATGATCAGATACGAGAATGCCGATGTCGATGTACGGGAAAGTAGGCCCGTTTAGTTTTTGACAGAACTTCTTGTTGTCTTTTTTGTTTGTTTGCTTCAACAGCATAAGGAGTACACGAAGCATGAAAATCTTGTTAAAAAATTTAAAAAACAAAAGAAAAGAAATTAAAATCAAATTCAAAATAAAAGCACATCAAAATAAATACATTTTATCAAAAAAAAAAAGTTCATTACATTTCTTTTGGGTAATAATAAAACGCTTCGTATTTCATTTTTAATCCGTTGATAACAATTTAAAATAAATAAAGCAATAAATATATTTTAGAAAATAAATTAATAAAATATCCTCTTATACAAATTATTTTTATCATTAAAAACATCATCTGCGAAGCTCGTTAAGAATGCACTCCGAATATCCTTTAATTTCTCGATGCCAAAAATTAAAATTTTAGCATGAAAATAAAAACAAATCATCTGAACAATATTTATTTCATAGCTGAAACCAGGGTTGCGGGATCGGAGTAGGCGTCAATCTGATTTTAGGGTAAAGGAGTCGGAGTGGAGAGTAGAAGGTTTTAAAATTTTAAGAGAAGCAGTCTGTCATTTTCTCCCCGAACCTGCAGTCCTGCCATATGTACGGAATCAAGAATAGGAGTCTAGGGTTCTAAAATTCTTCGAAGTCCGTCTTTGGTCATTTTCCCACTGACCCCGCAGCATTGGTAAAAACATATGCGCTTTGCATTATTTCGTTTTAATTTAGGTATATTTATCTCTGACTTCTGTCAATGTCAAGTCAACCAAATATTGTATTTCGATTTTTATTAATAACTTTTTTCTACATCTTGAAAACAAAAATTTAGAATATACTCAGAATTTCTACAAGATTTTCGTGCGAAAAGATGATTTTTTGTGTTCACGTAAATGTTAAACATTTTTAATTTTTCAATAAATTGCCTTTCAACAGCTAAATCAAAAAATATTTTTCTAAACATAATTCCTCATCCAGAGTATTTTCCAAGAAGATTTGTTTGAAAGATATCTGCCTTTAAGTTCAGGGTCTATATTAGTCAAAAGTTTCCTTACAGACGCTAATGTTAAGGAATTTTAAACTGTTCAAAATTGAACGAAGATTTGCTCAAATTAAAAAATCGAGTACGGGAATGAGGTGGGTCCTCGGCTAGATCTTTTGAACAGAAAAAACGTTCGTCCAATTTATTTGGAGGGGCGGGGTTGGGAGACAGGTTTTTCGAACTGTTCAAAATCGAACGAAAAACTGTTCAAATCAGGAAGTCAAATATGGGAATGACATGTCTTCGCCGAGATCTTTTAAGCAAGAAAAGTTTGTTGGAACCGAATTGTTCACTCAAAAGTTGTGGGGGGGGGGGGGGCGGTATTCTATCAACATGCCTCTTTTATTGTTAAATCAAAGCCCTAGTGGAACAGAAATTAAATTTTACTGAAGGGTTCCTAAAAAATTAAACGTGTGTAACTAAATATACGAAATATAAGAATGAAAACCATGCCATGATTAACCTGGAACTATACCAATGGAGATACGGAATATATGGCTTCAATGAAGGCAATAGCTTCACTAGGCAAAATACTTCATTTTATGATTGAAAGGCTTGGGAGATGAAGGGGTTATGTGACAAAACAAATTGCGAATAATTAAAGTTCAAAGCTTTCTTGTTGCAGTTGCAGCAGCTTTTTTGTTTTCTAGTTTTGTTGTTAGTGTGGGCATGAAATTTTTCTAATGACGTCTACTGTTTGATGTACCAAGTTTTATTTGCTTACCTGTATCCATTGCTTACCATTGTCCAAAGTGTTATTTTTTTAAAATGTAACATAGCCCCTTCATCCTTAAAGCTGTTCAATTCTGTCATTTATTATTGAATAAAGTATCGCAGACTAAAATAGTTATGCAGTAAACTACTGTTTATTTGTGGTCGGATTATCCGCGGCCTTTCACCCCTTTTTCTTCCATTTTTCTTTTTTTTACGATAATGATTTACTGAATGCAGAAAAGGCAACCATGTTGACGTAGTCCAGCTTTCACCGATTTTAACCCTACACTGCATAGAGTTGCCAATTGGATACATGGACTATTTTTCTTTTTGACCAAGCATAGGGCAACTCAAGCATAAAAAGCAAGTATTAAATATCTTTAAAGCAAATATAACCATCTATCCTCAAAATTAAATCTCTAAAAATGTTTTCTTATTACATTTAAAAATGTATAGGGTAGACAGACCAGTGAATGACCACTTAAGCAAAATTTCCTTTTTAAAAAATCGTAGTAATTTTAAATACTGTAATATTTTGTTCGTGATAGTTTTAATAGTTTTATTGATCTATGTAAATGCGTAAAAAAAATGATGGAACTTGAAAGATACCGCTTCCGGCTTTTTAGGGTGTTCGAAGGAAAAATGGCGCAAAGACCCAGTGAATGACCACCTCTGACCCAGTGAATGACCACTAATTTGACCAGTGAATAACCACCTTAAATTTTGAGTTAGAAATACTTGAAGTTGGTTTTAGATATTTTCACTTTTGTATATTTTTATATGGCATGTAGTGATCCATTACTTTTAGTGTTTATTTATATATTACATTTCGGGTTTATTTATTTATTTATTTAATTATTCGAACTTTCTTTTACATCGTAAAGGTAGTATTGTAATCGCGAAAAAACTTCCCCTCAATTCTCGATCTAAAATGTTTTTTTAATCACGCATTAATGAATGCTGAGTAGTTTTTTCGGCCTATTTGCACATGCATTTGTACCTACGAACGTATGGACAACACAAAAATACATGACGGTTTTCTACGTATGTAGGTATGTGTTCATGTTTTATGTATGTATCTCGCATAACTCAAAAACTGTGTGGCGTAGAAGATTGAAATTTCGCATGTAAACTTTGAGTGGGGTCTAGTTATGCGCCTAACCTTTTGGTTACATTCGAATGTTCCCAAGGGGGTCTTTTACCCTGTTTGGGGTAAATATGTTAATTTCAATACAGAATGAAGAGATGTTGAGCTAATATTTAAAAAAGTGCCAATTTGAGTCCCAAGTGAATTTTCACTAGTATTTCAATAACTAGTTAAAAAAAATAATTTTCCCCAGAAAGAAGACAAGGTTCTGCTTTCATTCCATCTAATAACATCAGAAAAAAAAAATTTTTTCTTCAGAAAATATTGTTTTTATACATCAAAAATCAGATCGGTAATGTGTCCCCAGTAGCAAAGCTTAGCATGCAAACAGGTCATGCGCACTTTCTAACTTCCCAAAAAAACGCACTTGCACAAAAAACGATTCTATCTCTACCCCTTTGTTAATATTTTACTTCATTTTTGTTTTAATCGATTTCTGATTTTCTAGCCGATGCGAAATAAGCGTGTCCCAAGTTCCGCCGTCAGAGTGGTAACAATAACTTCCGATCTATGTTTAAGCTCCCAAAATCATTTCCTGCACCTATACCACGTGATACTGAGTACCTGTTGGGATGTTTTATCAAATCGTAATTAAAAATTTGCATTTCTGCATCTAAAATTGTAGGTAAGATTTTTTAAAGTGATTTTATAAAATGTGTGTCATTTGAGTCATCAGATCGGTAACACGCTCTAAAATGCGCAGTTTTTAATATTTTAAAATTTTTTTTATATATAAGTATAGTCCTTTATTGCAAGTGAAAAACCCACGTGTTTGATTTTGGTTTAGTGCGATCGACTCGGAAATAAAAAAAAAACTTTGTCAGTTTGTCAGATCGGTAACAGTCAGAGCGGTAACATAGAAAAACAGCAAATATGTTACAGAACTAACTCACACGTTTTAGAATTATAAAAAGCAAAAATCTTAGGTTTTAGCCATATATGTTGAATATTTTTGATCTTAAAAAATGAAAAGCAATGAGTTTTAGTACAATTGCTTCATTTGTGGTTTGTATGACCTAACAATAGAAGTTAATAAAATAAGAAAAATTGACACTGCAGAAATTAAGAAAATTAATTATTATTATTTTATTTATTTATTTTTTTTTTTGGTGCTTCAATTTCTCATAACTTCGCTAAATAACTAGATAATAACTAGCATGCTAAATTTGAATTTCTGATCAAGAAATTAAATTTCCTGCACCTAATTAAAGAAAAGCAAGCAGCATAGTTGTGTGTTGAAAAAGTTGAAGTTGTGTGTTGTTTTAAAACAAAACAAATGTTTTATTAGCTTGGATTTGGTAATCTCATCATTTATTTTATCTAAAAACCTTATCGCTCATTTTTATTTCCAAGAAATGCTTTTTTATAATGAAATTTGATTTTTTGGCCTAATATATATATTTTAATATAATTATCTTAATTCTATGTTAAAAATGCAAGGAAATGATATCATATTTAGAGATGTTAACGAAGACTGAAAGCATAAACTGAAATATGTAGCTCATATTAACATCAGATCTGTAACATTCATCAGATCTGTAACGGCTTAAAAGTGAGTAATCTAAGGAGGGGGTAAATAACTTCCTTGACCTCCCCCCTTTTATTTTCTTGCATTTAGACCCAATTTAGACTTAAAATCCAATATTAGTTTTTTTCTGCAAAAAAATTTTTTTTTCGGAAAACTCCAACTTCAAATTGGCATTTTTCTAAATATTGGCTCTGTTGTTCTTTTGCAACCTCATGGCGATAGATCGCCTTACTTCTGGTTGCCAATTTTTCGGCGCCAACTTGGCGACATATTGCCATGTTGGCGACAAATTTGGATCTGTGGCACTATTATATTGTATGTTTGTTCTTCACACACATTCCATGCAGTTTTATGCAATTTTAGATCACAGACGCTAATAAAATTACATCAATTTTCTTTACATTTGAAAGAACTACTCTCCACGTTTACCATTTCTTTATATGAGCTGGAAAATGTCTAAAATGCTACGCACAAAAGTTATTTGACCTCGTGACCCTGTCATCAAAATATTTTTTTGTAAAAACTGAGTGTATATATGTATCAATCTATGTTTTTCTTACTTCTCCCGAAAGCCAGTGAACTGAACATCGAACCAGGTATCGAAAGATTCGTAATTTTTAAGTTCATATGTTTGGTTACTTTACATAATTGTCCGAATTTATTAAGCAGAGCGTTTCATTAAAATGTAAATTCTTAAGCACGTCTGCGTGGGCAAGAGCAAATTCGAATGGAAGAAACAAAGGGAGAATTTGGCACAGTGCTAAATTCTCCCTCTGGTTCTTCCCTTCCAAAACCAAGCTTTCTCTAATTCTCAACCCCTCTCTTTGTCAAAAATTTTCAACACAAAAGTAGCTTGTAGACGGGAATGTCAAGCACGGAAAGCGAATAGCTTAGGTAGTTTTTTGACACTCGGTCCGAGGGAAAACGTCAATCTCAAAAAAAGGCTCTTAGCGAGCCTCTTCTAATATAAAATGCATCGGTTCAACAGGCCACCATGCTGACCACCGTGAAGCCCCAGAAATACATTGTTGAGAATTAAATTGTTCTAGTCGTGTGCTTCACTGAAAACCCGAAGTACGCTGCCGAAGGCGGAGTGCATCAACCTACTGCAGGCGGAATACACGAGCCGCCTTGGTGGCAGGTAAGGTTTTAAAATCTGCCGAAATGTTTTTGAAAATATTCCAAATTTAGCGAGTTTCAGTGTAAAACGACAAAAATCTTTTACGTGATTTGTAGATAGTCGTCATGCACATGCAAACGGTTAAAATGGGTGATCAATTTCTCGATAAGTCTTTAAATTTAACTCTTTTTTAAAAAACTTCGCCAGACTTTATAAAATTATATCTCGACATTGGCCTGACGAGGGTAAATAAATCCCCCCCCCCCCAAAGATGTCTTGATATATTCTTTCGATTGCTAACTATTAAAACTTTTCGCATTATTACACTATTCGCATGATGGTTCTCTGGGCAACCGTACCTAAATATCGAATTTTGTCTGAATGCTGGCATTACTTCTAGAGAGATGACAGTCAAAAACGTGACGAAAGGATTAAAAACAGGAAGCGAGCATATATTTTTTGAAAAACTGAAGTGACGAACAACTCAGTGGCCGTTCAGAGGGGTTGAGGGGTTGTCACTGCAAGGGAAAATTTTAACATTAGGTCCATTGGGTAAAATATCCGTGCCACGAAAAATTGGCCGTTAAGAGGAGTCTCCGCTTCGTAGAGGTGACCGCTCTAAGAGGTTTTCTGTATGCTCAGCTGTTAATGTGCAAGATGAATTAAAGCAATAAAAACCACAGTAGTTTTCTTAAATTTTTCAAAACAACATTAAAATCCCAGTGAATGAACAGCTGGTCATTCACTGGCTATTCAGAGTTTTTCTGACCCAGTGAGTGACCACCCCGTAAAGCTAAAATCTACACATTCTATAAAGATTGAAACAATTAAAATCATATCCTAAATGTACATACTAAATGATTCTTTGGTATAATTAAAAAAAATAATTTATAAATACAATTAATGCGAATAAAAGTAGTTGTATACACAAAACCATCCTTATTATTTTAGAACAGAAAAAGAAATGGTGCACGGCTGTAAACATTCTATAATTTTTTACTAGAAAAATGCATGACCAAAATAATCAATTAGGTATCAGATAGCTCAGAATTTGAAGGAAGAAAGCTATTGAAGCCAATTTATCTAAAAAAAATAATTTAGAACCATATTTTTTAAGAAATACTGCGAAGTGGTTATTCACTGGTCAGTATACCCTATAGTTCTTTCAGAGAATAAAAAATCACGCAGTGTAGGGTTAAAATCAACCCACGCAGCAGCTGCAGCTCTCGCTAATTTTGGTGGACCTATTAAATATTTGATGAGCATGATAACACATCGCTTTGTGACAAAATACTATTAAGAGTTTTAAAATGAAAAAAAAATGGAAAAAAAAAATCTAACCGATTTTTTTCGTAAACATATGGAAATATGTGCTAATATTAGGGTTTTTGTATGGGTCTGTTATTGTTTATGTTTAGCATTTAAAAATATTTTTCACATTCAGTGTTATTGTGTTTAGCTATAATTTAAATGTATGCTCGAGTGTTATTGATTTTTTTTAGCTATTGCATACTTTTATTACCTACTTTTCGGGTTTTCCGTGGTATTTGCTTATCTGCTGTCACCGTGCCAGCTTATGCGGGATAATCTTGAGTTTACTTTATTAACCAACTAGCGATACCCGAACGGCTTTGCCCGTAGTATAAAATTAAAAGGTCATTTGGTAATAAATTGAGATCACAGAAAGAATACTCAATTTTTGTTATGATTCAACTATAATTCCTTAAAAGTATGATATAAAAATAAGCCAAAGAGAAAATAAGAATAATCTTGTTGCTTATAGAAACCAACAGAAATCTTACCAAAGTTTACAAGAAAAAGGAAGTTTTCTTTCCTAGCTTTAAAAACAAAATAATACATTTTTCGAAATGAAACATTTTAGAAAGAACGTTGCAATACCACAATTTATACGATATTTTTATACTTACCGAGTTTTAGGCAGGGATTCAAGTGAAACAGGCAATCGCAAATTACAATCGCGACTGGAAATGAATTACATTAGAACGTTTCTTGATAAAAACATCGTGACGTCAGGGTGACGTTTGCCTATGAAAAACGAGCTAGATAAAACGTCACAGCCTACTTGGCGAATAAGAGGAGATCACTGAGTGCTTGTGAGCTCTTATTGGCTCCACCCGTAGTGACATCATGCCAATTTAAGTTGATGATAATGTAATTCCCTTCCAGTAGCGATTGCAATTCGAAGCGATCGCAGTGCTGTTTCACTTGAATCCCTGCCTTAATTCCTTAAACACTGAGAAAATAAAAGCAGAAGATATTTTGCAACAGTTAAAATATTTCAACTTTTTCAATTTCAACAACTCATTTTAATAAGGTTTGGAGTTTGGAATGCTACACAAACAAATAAATTTTAAAAATTATTAAAGGAAAAAGAACGAAACAAATAAAAGATATAAAAACGTAACGATGGAAAAAAATGAAAAGTTGATTTCCATTGATGAAGTAATTCATTTCATCTTTATTTTCAAATTTTATTCTCGAGCTTAATCACTTAAAATCGCTTGGCTTACTCAAGGCAAGCCTCGAATTCCGAGATTCTATAAACCAGTGGTTCTCAACGGGGGCGATACCGCCCCCTGGTGGGCGGTGGGACGATGTTGAGGGGCGGTGAACTTCTTTTGGGCGGCAGGGGGCGGTGGACATATTTTGGGCGGTAAGGGGGCGGTGGGTATATTTTAAAATTTGAGAGAATATGTTTGGGCGAGGGCGATAGGAAACCCTTTTCCCATAAATCGGTATGGATAGCTTTAAAAAAAATTCTATGCTTATCTCCCGAACCCTGATCCTTCTACTAACGTCATTAAATATAGCCAAAATTTGTCAATAGCACTTAAATTTCTAAAAAGGTTTTGGAGATGGGTCTCCACTTTCATAGCGTAACTATCTAAAATAGTCTTAAAAATGTGTCCATTTAAAAAATGCTCAAGGAAGAGTCCTAAATTCCTCACCCCTCCTTGCTCCCCTAACTTTTATAGCCAAAAAATAGTTTGAAATTACGTTTTGAAAACTTTACTTTTAAAAAACTTCCGGGGTAAAGATCCAAAACCACCCACCTCTTTCACTATCATAACCACACTTAGCTTACAAATTTTGTTTTTATACATTTCTGTCGAAGGAAGAGCTACGGGGAACTACCATTTTAAAAGACAGCCTATTGATTTTTTCAAAAATGATTACGGGAAGGAATCTCTAACTACCCGCTACTCTTTCCCCAAGCATGACCAAAAAGAACCTACAATTGCGTTTTTAGGAAGTCGGTTTCTACAAGTTTCTAGAAGAGACTTTCTTCTCACCAGACTTGATCGCCTTTTTGTGTTGTAAGAGCATCGCCCTAGCAACACTATAAAGGTAGTTCACAGTTGCGTTTTTCAAAGTACAATGGGAAAAATTTTCCGGAGAAAACTCCCAAACTTTTACCATTCCCTGAACCTCAACAAAATATTTTTAAATTAAGGTTTTTAAGACTTCAATTCCAGAGAACACCGGAAGGAGCTTGACCCCCTAACATGACTAAAACAAGCTTTAAAATAACTTTCAATTTTGAAAAAACTTCATGAAGTTTTTTTCCTTTGTTAATATTACCAAAACTTGCCTAAAATTACGTCAAGTTTAAATGCTTCACTGTAATGAAGTCAGAATCTAACTCTTAACCCTACGAAACCTAAGATTAAAGGAACTGCGTTTTTAAGGATATTTTCAAAACAAGCGTCGTCTTTACTGTCATGTTTCCACGGGCATACTATAATTGCGTTATTAAGAATTGTAACTTTTGGCATTTTATCCAACCTTCCAATCCATAAAATACTCAAAAAGAATTTCTCTGAATTGAACTTATCTTGTAATTTGTAAATTTTACTTATTCCATTTTATCCCTCCAATTAAAACTTAACTTTTAATCTTTAAGTATGACATGTACGGGTGGTAATTTCAAGTTTTCGTCTCGCCTGGAAAAAATCGAAAGTCAGACTTTGTTATTGCCATAAATGAGGGATGCGTATTGCATAGTTGTAAGTAAATAAGAATAACACGGATTGGGATTGGACTGTTTGGGGAACTATTTGAACGCAATGCAGTTTTCAAAGTATATTGGTTTTATTGGTTTTTAAAAGAAAAAATTTGAAAACAACGCATTTATATTTCAAACCTTGTTGTTGTTATATACGTTCAAAATGTTTCACTCAGTTAATGCAACATTCCAGGCACTTGGTTGATTCTTTGACACACCTTTTTGGAGGAAAAACATTGCTTTAAAAAAAATCATATGCTTGAAAAGTTTTTTTACTCCATAGTCATTTTTCAACTATCTATTTGGGCAAAATATAGAGTTAAACCGGTCAATAAAACCGATTTTTCTTCTTCCGTTTCACAACCTTTTGCAAAGGGGGAGTTGAAAATATTTTCAGTCTTAAAAGGGGCGGTAGCTGAAAAAAGGTTGAGAACCACTGCTATAAACAATTCTTACAGCTCTGCTAATGCTCGTAGACCCTTCGAACTGACATCATTTTTAGCAGAAAATTCCAAGCTTTCGAATAACATAAGACTTGAAAATGTGTATGAAATATTTCTACCCAATTTTATTCTATTTGTATGAAAAATTATCTGAAAATTAGAATAGAAAAAGAACGAAATAGAATTTTCTAAAAAGCGCTTCGTAGTGCACACACCTATGCTACAAACTAATTTTGTGCCAAATTTTAGGAAAATCGATCGAACGGTTTTGGCCCTACGCAGGTCACAGACGGACAGAAGGAAAGACAGACCCACATTCAGCTTTATTATTAGTAGAGGTTAGAGCACTTATTTCAAATCGAAGTTTATCTGTTTCACAAAAAATGTATTTAAAATTCCTCTTGAAAATTCACGTGAAAGCCGTTATCTTTATTCATCATTTTAAGTTACCAATGTTGTTTTGCCCTTTTTGAGACAGCATTGACCTACACAAAGAATGATGAGGATACTCTAATAATCTCATGAGAATATAATGTTCTAGAGTCCACACACACAGCCTTCGAAAGTACAAAACAATTTTCTCTGAACGGCTTTTAAAGCTTAGCTCAAAGCAGAAGTCTTGCATATTGTTGTTGAAAGATGCCTGGCCGTGTTCCAAAACGTCTGGCATCAAAAATTCTTTTTTTGTTAGAAAGGTCTTTCTTTCCGATTGGTCCCATCCTCTCGTGGTCCGGGTTCGATAACGGGAACCTGCAGAAATCTTTCGAAAAAGAAATTTCAATGTCCTGCTTTTTTCTCCTGAACTCCAACGAACTGAAAGTCGTACCAGGTACTGATTGATTCGTAATATTTCAGGTTTTGTTAGTCTTAATTTACATAAGGTTTGATAAAGGAATTCTGAAGAAAATGAGGAAAATCTCCAAATTTTTGCTCAAATTTAAAGCGATTTGTCCTAAATGATTAAATATGAAATCCATTGTTACAGAACGTGATTAATATGAAACAGTTATTATAATGATCATGAAAATTGTGAATGAAGGCTTAACTGAATCAAACATAAAACTCATTAGCGGGCCAACTATGTAATACGTCGTGAAATTTTATGAACTGCGAGAATCTAGTGTTGTTTTGAAACATAAATTAGTTGAAAAGCCGTTAATATTTAGCCTTTAATTAAACTAGTACACAAATAAATACCAGAGAATAACAAGGATTATTTTTTAGTGTCAATCGTTTAAAATTTTAGACGCGTTGATACTTTCTTTTTTTATGAAGCATTTGCTTAAGCAAATTAGGTGAAGTTTTGTAATGGAAACATTACCTTATTTCATATGTACATTTACACTAAAAAGAATAAAATAAAATATTTTTGAAAAAAAAAAATTGAACCGACTTCGGAACTTCACTCAGCAAATGCTCTAAAAAGTAAAAAATAATTTTATTCTTTGAACACCATCGATACTACATTTAAACATAAGTTTTGAAGTCGGCGCAAAAACTATAGGTAAAATGATGTTTACTATATTTTGCCAACATTTTCAGAGAAATCATTGAAAATTGAGAGCTGAATATTTGTACCATTATATAAATATGTATTTTTCAATGAATGCGAATGCGAATAAAGAACCTGGATTCATTTAAATTTATATTTATAGTTTCGAATGATTCTATTTAGCTGTTTTGCGCCGACTTCAAAACTTATGTTTTATCGATGGTGTTCAAAGAATAAAATTATTTTTTACTTTTTAGAGCATTTGCTGAGTGAAGTTCCGAAGTCGGTTCAATTTTTTTTTTTCAAAAATATTTTATTTATTTATTTGAAAACGATTAAGAATTTTTCTACTAGAAAACTATATTAGCTGCAGCATCGTTTAAAAGGTGTTACAACTTTATTTATTCATTTATTTATTTTTACGTGTCTATTTCATCTGATAAAAATGGCATGTTTTGTTTTCAGAAATCAG